>VDFB02000002.1:30019215-30106981 GCA_007258455.2 Sequoia sempervirens | reverse complement strand
CCTTTCAAATTTCTAAATGCAAGGCTAGCAATGCATACGATCCTGAATATTTAAACGGGAACACCCTAGGAATACCAGTAAATTGTATTCACTTGAAACTATTTAATTAGTAGCTTGTAGTTCTTAAAAATTTCATTTTACGTACCATATGTAAAAAGAAATTGTAAATACATTTTTTGCAAATAAGACAAGTGCTGAAATGAAAAACTATATTATATTTATGAGACAAAAAGGTTGCATATAGTTTAAGGTGCAAAGGCCTATATTTTTGGGGAGCTCATGAGCTTAGAGAAGAAGTACATGAATCTTCTTTCTATAGGTAGCCAAAAAGTGATATTCATCATTATATCCAAAATACTGAAGCTAGTAGCACAAGAATGCATGAATTTTTGACCTCTAGTCCACAACAAACAAAAACACAATGATAGCTTCAGGGTCTCAAGACTCACAGTAGCAAGATTTTCATCACATGGTTTCGTAGAGGCTAACCAAGGTCAGTCGGTGATTTTCACCACAACTCTATTGGGTTGGTAGACCAACTACTCAAAATCAATGATCCATTCTATGTCGTAGACTGACTCAATGTTGTTCATGTGAAGGGGGAAGGAGCTGGCGGTGCCACTCTAGAGTCATTGTTCGGGGGAAGGAGCTGGCGGTGCCACTCTAGAGTCATCGTTCAAAATCTAGTGAGCAAGGGAATACATGACACTATCTCAACATTGTATACATGCCAAAGAATTTCCATGGTAGAGGGAATGCTAAGGCCTGGGACAACAACAACAACAACTACTACTACTACTTCATCAAGGCCATCCAGATACTCTTTGTAGAACATGCTCTTACAAAGTTGCACTATCCATGGCTTCATAATGTTCAGTTCCAAGAGAGAAGTGACAAATCAAGAGATGACATTTATATTAGCATGGTTATGGTTTTCATCCATGATGGTAATGGTTGGTGCAGGAGCACCTTGGGCATCAAATGCTTTTCAAATTTGTAAAATGTAAAATGTTCAAAATTGCATTGTAAAGGTCGTGAGGTCATGAGTCAATCACAAATGTAATGGAAAAAAATGATGTAAAAAAGTCTTATTTAAATGTATTTAAGGTCACGGGTAAGTTCTAGGGGGTCAAAGTGGAAAAACAATGTAAAACTTGCAATAATGCAATGTTGTCAAGTTACTAAATTGATCAAAATAGGAAGATTAAGAGTTAAAGAGGTAGTTGAACCGATGGAGGAAGTTGGTAAGTCAGTTGCAAGGAGGGAAAAGTTATAAAAATCATGCAAAGGTCGAGCAAAAGGATTCCATTGTATTCTTGAAGAGTTAGAGCAATAAAAAGTTCCCTGTTTTAGTTTTTTTCTATTTTTTTTCTAGCATTTTTCACTGTTCCCGTGATTTGTACGGCCTAGTACTTAATTGTACGGACTCCCAATTGACATGGTTGGAAAAATGGCAGATTCTAATTTATTTTGGTGGTGATTTGACTTGTTTTCGTTAAGTATTAAGAAAGTTACACCAGTTTTAGTGAAAGAGGGTTTAGAATTTCTGAATCTTGAGTTTTGAGAGTCTAACAAGGTTTTCATCACTACTCCACCAATGAGTTCAAGTAGATTGGTGGAGTAGGTTAGGGATAGGATATTAGATATGTTTTTATGATTATATGTGCAAGGGAAATAATGAATAACATGGTGGAGATGCTGCTCCAAGCTAAAATCTGAGTTTTTCCTCTTCAAGAATGGAGGTTTCAAGTAGGGTATTGTAGGATTTGAATGAGTAAGGGCTTGGAGATGTTTCCAAAGGATTTGTCAGACATATTGAAGCATGTTTCAAGTGGTGTCCAGTGAAATAAAGGTTTGCAAATGTTTTATTCAAGAAACCCTCCTTAATTTGTGTTTTTTCACCCTACAAACAAGGGTTTTGTGGATCAACTTATTTTTATGGTTTAAAGTCCATGAGAATGGTGAAATCAGGAGTTTTGTGATATTTCCTATGACTTTTTTGAGGTTTTGAATAGTTTGGAGTAATTTGAAAGGGGTCTTCTTTGTAAATCTAGCCTATTTTAGTAGGTTTGGACAACATATAGTTTGAGAAATTGAAGATTTCTTTGTAGCAGATTATTGAAAGCTTATGGTATGTGATTGTTGGTTGGAAAAAGCCTCTAAATCAGTTTTGATATGGTTAATATGCTTTGTGCTATTAATATATTCACCCGATTCAAGGGTTGGTTGGCTTTTTAGAGGTATATTGCCTTGTTTGCTAAAAATAGAGAATTTGCAAGGACAGTAAAAAGTATGTTGTTAAATGCTTTGGGAACAGGTCCATTTGTGTTATTGCAGGTGATTCTATGTCAGGACAAGGTGTGGAAGGTAGACTTGATGTTTTAAATGTCTTGGGCAAAGGTGGTGCAAGGTGAAAAGATGTATTTGGCTGCTAAGTGTAAGATGACTGCTAAAACAGTGATACAATAGCAAGAATTTGGTTTGTTTTCATTAAAGTTATGATGTTTACAATGATTTAGTTGTCTGCAAGAAAGAAAGAAAGAATTCTCTATTGATATTTTTCCTTGGTGAATGAGTGAGTTGGTGTTTATTTGATGTGCTATGACATGGGTTGTTGAGTTGAAGCTAATGAGCATGGTGAATGAATTCTGATTTTGATTGTAAAGACAGAAAAAAATGAGTTTGATTCTGATGTAAGTTGTTGTTTTCTTCTTTGATTGAGGATGGGATTGAGATCCCTAGTAAAATGTGTTGTTGAGAGTGGTTTGGTATGTTTCTCTGCATCAAAGTGGTATCAGAGCCTGAAGATGCTCTAGGAAAGATGTTTATGATTAAGTTGTTGCTGATGATAGGTTGAGATTGTTGGTTGGTTGCAGGTGCTTATCCATCTAAGCTGCATTGAGAAAGTCCAAGAGACTAGGGAAGAGTAAGTAGAACACCTAGGTGAGGCAAGCTAAGTTGTGTTGCAGTTAGAACATGATGGATTCTTGTCTGAAAGCACTGAAGAGTTGCAGCCTTGATGAAGGATACTCCACTGATGGGAGTAGTAGAAGATGAAGATGAAAGGTGATTGTGAAGAGTATGCAAGGACAACCCTGTGTCCTTGGAGGGAAGTTGCAAGTGTGCAAGGACAATCCTATGTCCTTGGTTAAGCAAAGAGTTGGTGAAAAGATGAAAAGGACAATCCTGTGTCCTTTTGAAAGAACAAATGGTTTGAGAACCTGATAATGAAGACTAAGAAAGGAAAAGAAGAGGCAGAGATGAAGATAGAGATGGAGAAAGAAGATGACAAGAGAAAGAAAAGTGAAGATACTGAAGAAAAATGAAGATGAAGAGGACAAAGAACAAGGCAGATTGATTTTTGTTTTGCAGGTACAAATGAAGATGATGCAACGTATGTTTCCAAGAGACTTGGAAAACTTTGTTGGTTGGTTGTATGGTGCAGGAGCACCTTGGGCATCAAATGCTTTTCAAATTTGTAAAATGTAAAATGTTAAAAATTGCATTGTAAAGGTCATGAGGCCATGAGTCAATCACAAATGTAATGGAAAAAAATGATGTAAAAAAGTCTTATTTAAATGTATTTAAGGTCATGGGTAAGTTCTAGGGGGTCAAAGTGGAAAAACAATGTAAAACTTGCAATAATGCAATGTTGTCAAGTTACTAAATTGATCAAAATAGGAAGATTAAGAGTTAAAGAGGTAGTTGAACTGATGGAGGAAGTTGGTAAGTCAGTTGCAAGGAGGGAAAAGTTATAAAAATCATGCAAAGGTTGAGCAAAAGGATTCCATTGTATTCTTGAAGAGTTAGAGCAATAAAAAGTTCCCTGTTTTAGTTTTTTTCTATTTTTTTCTAGCATTTTTCACTGTTCCCATGCTTGGTACGGCCTCGTACTTAATTGTACAGACTTAAAATTGACATGGTTGGAAAAAGGGAAGAGTCTACTTTATTTTGGTGGTGATTTGACTTGTTTTTGTTAAGTATTAAGAAAGTTACACTAGTTTTAGTGAAAGAGGGTATGGAATTTCTGAATCTTGAGTTTTGAGAGTCTAACAAGGTTTTCATCACTACTCCACCAATGTAGGTCAAGTAGATTGGTGGAGTAGGTTAGGGATAGGATATTAGATATTTTTTTATGATTATATGTGCAGGGGAAAGAAAGAATAACATGGTGGAGATGCTGCTCCAAGCTAAAATCTGAGTTTTTCCTCTTCAAGAATGGAGGTTTCAAGTAGGGTATTGTAGGATTTGAATGAGTAAGGGCTTGGAGATGTTTCCAAAGGATTTTTCAGACATATTGAAGCATGTTTCAAGTGGTGGCCAGTGAAATAAAGGTTTGCAAATGTTTTATTCAAGAAACCCTCCTTAATTTGTGTTTTTTCACCCTACAAACAAGGGTTTTGTGGATCAACTTATTTTTATGGTTTAAAGTCCATGAGAATGGTGAAATCAGGAGTTTTGTGATATTTCCTATGACTTTTTTGAGGTTTTGAATAGTTTGGAGTAATTTGAAAGGGATCTTCTTTGTAAATCTAGCCTATTTTAGTAGGTTTGGACAACATACAGTTTGAGAAATTGAAGATTTCTTTGTAGCAGATTATTGGAAGCTTATGGTATGTGATTGTTGGTTGGAAAAAGCCTCTAAATCAGTTTTGATATGGTTAATATGCTTTGTGCTATTAATATATTCACCTAATTCAAGGGTTGGTTGGCTTTCTAGAGGTATATTGCCTTGTTTGCTAAAAACAGAGAATTTGCAAGGACAGTAAAAGTATGTTGTTAAATGCTTTGGGAACAGGTCCATTTGTGTTATTGCAGGTGATTCTATGTCAGGACAAGGTGTGGAAGGTATACTTGATGTTTTAAATGTCTTGGGCAAAGGTGGTGCAAGGTGAAAAGATGTATTTGGCTGCTAAGTGTAAGATGACTGCTAAAACAGTGATACAATAGCAAGAATTTGGTTTGTTTTCATTAAAGTTATGATGTTTACAATGATTTAGTTGTCTGCAAGAAAGCAAGAAAGAATTCTCTATTGATATTTTTCCTTGGTGAATGAGTGAGTTGGTGTTTATTTGATTTGCTATGACATGGGTTGTTGAGTTGAAGCTAATGAGCATGGTGAATGAATTCTGATTTTGATTGTAAAGATAGAAAAAAATGAGTTTGATTCTGATGTAAGTTGTTGTTTTCTTCTTTGATTGAGGATGGGATTGATATCCCTAGTAAAATGTGTTGTTGAGAGTGGTTTGGTATGTTGCTCTGCATCAAAGTGGTAGTTCTCAAGTAATGCCATGTAAATATTTTTCCTCTAAGTCGCCATGCAATAATGTTATCTTCACATCCATTTGTTCTATCTCTAAATCAAAATATGGTGTTATATATAATATGAACCCTTTAAAATGTTAGCTTAGAAATTGAGGAAAAATCTAACCAAGATCTATCCTTTTGATTTAAAACATATTTTTATAACAAGTGTCACTTTGTACTTATTAATTTGACCATCTAAATTAATCTTTTTGATACTCATTTACATCTAATAGGTTTTCATCCTTATAGTAATAGTAACAAGTCTCACGTGTTGACACTCCTTGATACAACCATCTCTTCATCCATAGCTATTTTATAAGACTTATAATCACCTATATCCATTTCCAACTTCACAATTTAGGATCATTGATATTAGTAATCAAAGTAAAAATATATCTCTAATTAAAAGTGTACTTGTTTGGTTGTTGTATTTACTAAGTGTGATAAGAATTATAGATAAAATTAATGGATTAAATGTAAAGTAATAATCCAAGAGCAATTGCCCCCACGGGTTAGAGTAGTTGGTCTCAAGTCTCGGGTTTGCTCCCCGAGGTCTTGGGATCGACTCTCAAGCCCGGTATGAACCTCGTCACGGACACTAGGGGGGCAGTGCTGGTTATCTCGTGACCGTAGGGATTAGTCTCGCCTCCCGCTCGCACCTCCCTGAACCAGTGTAAGGGTGGGCCGCTGGGCAGGGGCCGCGGGGATACCCTTCGAGACCAAAAAAAAATAAAAATAAAAATAAAATAATCCAAGAGCAATTATTTGAAGGAAAATATTACCATCCAAGATGAAAACCAAGAGCATCAAGAGCATGCACACCAAATATCCAAAAGGAGACACAAGATTTTACAAGGGGGGAAAAGAAAAGAAAAACCCCCAATATTATGAAGATGGCATAAAGCCAAAAGAGGATTACAAAGAGAGAATGAGAGAGCTTAAGCATATAATGCTTCTAGTGAAGAAGGAAAGAAGCACCTCAAATAAATAGAGGTGAGAAAGGACTTGCATAAGTAACTCCCATATCTATGCATGCCACGATTCATCCTTTGTGTGTGCAAGGTGTCAAGATCCTCATAAGGAGGAGGCTACATCTAAGCCTTAATATTCCTCCAAAAAAGAATTATAAAAATGAGTCATCCTCACACATGTGTGAGAATACTCAAATAAAATAAAAGACTTGTAGGGATTCCTTGGGAATATTCCTACAAGTAATTATATAAAATAAATAATAGGTAATCTTCACCAAAGTAAAGATTACTTTCTTAACACCAATATAACCCATCCTAAATTATTACTTAATTAATATTATTGTAAATGACATACAAATATATTCAAATTAAAAAGACATAACTAAGTAGATAAAGTTAATCATAGCAACACATGTCCAATTAAAATGAGTCAAAGATTCGTATATTCAATTCAAATGTCAAATTACAATACTCATTTTTTACTTGGATCATAAGGCCACAAAGTCATTACATTGTACAACTCTTACATCAAGGTTACATCAAGGATTACATCATGGTTACATCATAGACCAAATAGTCTTGTGTGCATCTAAGGTTCCTCTTAACGCTCGCCTCCACTAGTGGATGAGAACATGGTTGAAGTGATTTACCACCCAACCATGAAGCTTACGCTTTCCCATAATTCTTCCAACTTGAAGAATACTCGACCTTGCACAAAAAGTTTAGCAAGAAAATAATCTGCAAGGTGGAATATGGTGTATGCCCATAAATCAACATGCAATTTCTATCTACGAGTTAGAAAAGAAAATGCAAGATCTATGATAGGAATGAAAAAGAGTGTTATCAAATGTCCATACATACACAATGAACTATATTGCTTGGCCAAGCATAAAAAAATTGTTGCAACAAAAAATAAATGGTTCTAGTAAAGCAAACCTATACTCTTTGAACTCCATTTCAGCACCCATCCTGGAAGGTAACTTTCTACTACATAATATTTAATAACAGCTATCTACCCTCTAGCAGTGTTAGAGCTTCTAAAATCCTGATGGATTTTGCCTCTCCATGAGTCTGGTCAGCCTCTTTGATAAACCCTTGTCCTCATAGGTTAGTAGGGTTTTGTTGAAAGCATGAAAACATTTTAATTTTAGGTTAACCTACTCGGTCAGTCGTCGACCCCTTAAGTTATCTCTCGAGTCATCTGGCACGTCAGTCAATCGGCCCCCATTGGCCTGAGATCCGGTCACCATTTTCCATGCATCACGTCTTTTCCTAATGTCAGGTTTTTTTTAATTTTAACTCGGTGACTTAAGCATTAAGCCATTAACCCCGGTGTTCACATCGCCGTCAGTCTGTCCATTTAATGCTAACATTATGAAATGTACAGATTTCAAGATTCAAAGATCAAGGAGAAGATCTCAATCGTACCCCACCAGCCTACGGGAATTAAGTGACAACATGTTAAATGCAACGAGTTCGGTGAGAAGCTGGTGCATGTTCAATGCAAAGTGCGGGACCCATTCACCACTACTATTCCCGTGGCATGACATGTTCAATGAGTGGCTGAGATCAACCTAGCAGAATGATCTTCATTGTTCCCCGCTAGCCCGCTGAATAAAAGTGAACGATGGTTAAAACCAATGAGATCAGTGAAATCTTGACACTTGTCCCCACTCGCTCAGACCGTGGAGCCCACACACAACAACGGTGTCATTTGACATGGATGAGAATGATTGGTTGAGAACATTTTAGCGAAGCACTACTAGAAATCAAAGGAGGTCAAACACAAGCGGGTTGTCCGATCATCCATCAAGGCAAAAGATTGACGGATAACATTTGAATTTGGAAAATAGCATGTGACGACCATTCCTGCTCTGTGCAACTAACCTGCATTAATGGCTAACATCCTGCAGAGCGATTGAGTCGATCTCAATTCGTGTGGCAACGCAAATGTTGGTAATCATGATGGATAGTCTATGAACTCCATGCAACTGGGAATCAAATGGTGCCAGTACATCTGCCGATGAGCTTCCAGTGCTAAGCATGTGTGATAAACATTAAGCGTGAATGTTATTGCTTTATTCGATAAATACAACAAAGGTAGTTGTTATTTGTGTCATTATCATTTAGTAGTTGGGCATTTTCTGGTGTGAGCAATTATCAAGAGAAGAAAATGAGAGAACCAGTGACAAAGTTTGTTCACTTGAGTTCACTATGGCTTGGATCCAACACACAAGAAGTTACTCCCACCATGAAGGTAGGTACTTCTGCTGAAAAGCCCAAACTGGCGCCTTGTAGATGCAGAAGGAATGGGCGACAAAGGAAAAGGTCAAGTGCAATCTCTTACTGGATCAAAACGAAAAGTAAGGTATGGGCATGGCTCCTATGGATGTCAACACTCTCCCATCAACCTTACGAGCAACTCCTCTGGTAGTGGCACTGAGACCGACTCTACTTACGGTTAGTATTTGGCTCTGTTGAACAATGGTTTGCCCTCTGATGAGGAGGTGATCTTTGTTTTTCCACTGGCGGTTAAGACCCCTAGTGGGAAAACTAGAACTGTGATGAATGAAGAAAATAAAGAGAATGAAGCCGAGGTTTCCTCCCTTCCTCTGGCAATGAAAAGGAGCAGTCGTGTGTATCGTGGGCATGGTGCTGGTGCTGGTGGGGTGGCAAGTAATTGAGTTTTTTCTCTGTGTGAGGTTTTAAGTTTTTGTGTTCATACGGTTGGCTGTGGTGGGTCTGTCCTCTTGCGTACGTGGCATTTTGGTCACCTGGTTCATGATGGTTCAGATGGCGACAAGGAGAGTTTTGGCAGCAATTTGCATTTCTCTTCTCGGTTGGTGGTTATATTTTGGTTTTCCCTAGTTGCGCCTTTTCTGAAGATTAAACATGTGGGGTTTTGAAATGCAAGAAAAAGCAGTTGAAATTTCATTGAAATGAAGATTTTGTAGAAACCTACATCTGAGCCTGAGGCTTGTCACTTCCCTTGGGTTATAAAAGGGAAACCAAGGTTCATTTTTAAAAAAGGAGGCTCTGACTAGGGTTTTGATCGAACATATACAGATAGATAGGAATAGAATAGTTGGTCATCTTTGAGCATTATGAATGAACTTATGCAAGTACCTTAAATTGTTTCTTAGAAATTATTCAAGTACAAGTAAATATATATAATTTTGATATATTTCTCTTCTTCTGCAAGTTTGGGTGAATTTTGAATTGAAATATTAATGGTGTTTCAGTTCTACTTTGAATGTTTATTCAAATGCATGTCTCTACTCTTTGTGTTGATTCAAGTAATCAATTAAATAATTATATGGGGCCATGAATTTATTTTCATTTGAAAAGGATTTGATAATTAGTGATGTATCAAAAAATTTGAGCTCCACGATGCAGAGTGTTGTGAGAGTAGTCTATTTTATTATTGGGTCATCTCTGTTTTACTGATTCTTGCATGTGTGACTCCATTTTTCCCAATAAATACAACACTGATCTGTTCCTTAATGATTTACCTAAGGGGTTAATCAAATAATAATTCAATGAACAACCTATAGCTAGGGTTTAAATTCATTTAAAATTCAATGATTCAAATGTTCAGGTATGTCAATTTCCATTAAGGGTATCTTAATTTTGATGAATGGGTAGCAGATTACCTAGAAACGAGCCAATTTCTTAGTAATTGTTGCATAATTATCCTTCATCCAAATGTGATATGTGTCATGATGTGTTCAACATAGCTAAATTTTAAATGAACACACTAGGAATACCCTCCTTGGTCCCACAAAGCCTAAAGTGTGGAAGATATCAGTCATTGACTAGATCTTGTTAGTTGGCCATTCATTTCAAGAGTCTTGAGTATGGGAATTGGCTATTCCTTAGAGATGTCTTAGGTGAAGTGCAAAACACCAAAAAAATGGTGACTCTGCTAGGGAGTACTTATTCTCCAAGAGAAAAAGATACAAAATGCAGAGTCAAATGGTGATTTAATCTAAATGCTCTCAAATTCCTGAACCTGTCCTACAATCTATGTGAAGAAGGAATTTAAGGATCTGAACATGAATATGTTGTGGAAGATAGCCCAGAACCTATTTTATTTTGCAAAAGAAGCTTCATCTTATTTGAATCCTTGTCCTCTTAAGGGAGGTGGAAATTCTGTCTCAAAGAACCTGTTCAAGCATACCTTAAGTTTTCAGATCTTTGTTCCTAATGTGGAGAAACACTCCATAGCTGCGAGCATACAAGTACTCTTATAAAATTTGAAAGAATCTTGAGCATTTTACTGATATCATCATAAATTTACAATGCTTCACATGAAAATGATTCCCTAATAGGTGATTTAGCACTAGATCAGGGAATATTCAAGAATTTTAGCATGCTTCATACATAAATTGAAATTTATTTAGTAAAGTGCAAGAAGCATGTAATATTGTAGATCTTAGGTATTATTTGTATGGAATACTTGTGCTAAGATCTTGGGATTTTATTTGTAAAAGGAATTGAAGTAGTGTTTTACAAATTGCATAAATATTTTAGAATTCCTTTTAAGAGTTAGGGTGAGTTGTCAATTTGTGCCATTTGGTGCAAATATGGAAAAAAATATACAAGTCAAATAGCCTTGGGTCCATCAGGATGGCTTCTATATTGATAGGTATAGAGCTATTAGCTTTGACAATATTTGTGGCTATCCGAATGTTATACCACCTAAGATCAGGGATAAGATACCAAAGTTTAGTGGTGAAAAATCTGAGTCAACAAATGAACATCTGCAAGAATTTGTAGATGTAATGGGTGATTATGAGGTTGATTTTAAAGATGTGGTGATGAAAATTTTTGTTCAATCATTGAAAGGAGATGCAAGAGATTGGTTCTCTTTTCTACCTACTGCCTCAATACATTGTTGGAATGAACTTAAGGATGCTTTCTTAGAGAAATTTGGTAATAGGATCAATCCAAGTATGATAAAAAAAACTTTATGCAAATCCACATAAGTAAAGATGAATTGGTCCCTACATTCAATCTTTGATTTGCAAAGGCAATAAGAGAAATCCCTGAATACATAAGACCAAATGATGCAGAGTGCCTGGTTATATATTTAAGTGCCTGGTTATATATTTAGGAGCCTTTGACAAGAAGATGAGTTTCCTATTGAGAGACAAAGAACCAGTTACATTACAACAAGCCTACCAGGAAGCTATGAATATTGAAAATAATCTGAAATACTCAATTATGAGGAGACCCATAGTAACCAGTACTGCTAGTCCTAGTAATGCCCAGACAATCCAACTGAGCCAATTGGAAAGTAAAAGTGTTCATTAGGATGAGGACCCTTTAAATATTGGACTTACACCATTTTCAAGAAGTTCAGAGCAAGCATCAACCTCTTGCCTGCCTGGAAGGGGAGGGATGAACTTGATGTTATCTATTGGGAAGTTATATGAAATAAAGAGGCATACAAATGAGTCAACATATGACTTATTTTCAGGATTCTTGGATACTTTAATGGAAATTCCCACAGGGTTTAGAGCAAGTGAACAAATGTGTATTAATCTATTTTGTGAAGCCTACACATCAAGATCAAGCCAATAGTCTGAAGATATGAAGCCCTAAAGCATTGACCAAGTGGTGGATTGGATAAGTATAGTTGAGGATGTCAAGCATGGTAGTATGTATCCCATTGCATCCCACAAGGTGGATAGTGATTGTCACAATGTGGAGAGACAAAGATTAACATTGCTAGATCCATAGGGAGCATTGGTGTCAAGACAATTAGCTATTGAGTGTTGTCATTTCACAAATAGTCTAAAGATAGATGCACCTAAAAGTGATGAGGATGAAGAAGTAGAATGTGAAGTCAAGGAGATCATCTCTCATTACTCCCCTCTAGGTGTCTTAAACCATGATCCTATATAGGAGATGCATGAAGTTGAACAAGAGTGTTCTGCTGGAATTAATCTCGTGTCATCTATTAGTGGGGATGCTTTTGGTGTTTATGAAAAGGCACAAGAAAAGAGTCTGAGAGGTGAATTTGAGTCCAAAAAATATTCAAGTGAATATGGTTCCTCTTATGGATTCGAAATAGAATCCATGGCTTCTAGTAGCGGGTGTGTCAATAGCCTTGAAGGGATCTACTTCCTAGAAAGTGAACAATTCTCTTCATGTGAAGAATTTTCGGACCATGGATCAATTGTTATGAGCATAAGTGATGAAGAAGTTGGTGAATCTATTTCTCTTTGTTCCTCAAGTGATTACACCAATTTTTAAGGCTTGGAAGACCCAGGTCAAGGGATTTTTCATGATATAGATGATGAGATACATCCAATTATGTCCAAGATATGGAAAAACTCTTTATTTGATGAGCCTACACCTGATATGGAGGATAAAAGGAAGGATGTTTATTGGTGTAGGAATAATCCTCCATTTGAAGATAGCCCTGATGAGTGCCTATCAGATATTACTAGAACATATGTTGTAGAGGATATATGCAGATACCAAGGTGATGACGCATTTAAAAATGTTGGCCCTAACTTCATAATTTGTCAATTGAAAGGGAAATCTAGTGGCACATATATGGTGAGGATTGTCTACCAACATGGGGTTTAACAAGTGGTCTATGATGAGCATGTTGAGGATGGTTCATATTTGTTGGCATTCAGGGATGATAGTGTCTCAAGTATTGAAGAGAACTATGATGACAGTATTAGATGTGACACTACTAGTAAGGGATGTATAGATGCTTTCAATTATTCTCCTACGACCATTCACAATGTGTTTGAGAAAGGGGTTAAATTACCATCAACATATGGTCTACAATGTAATAAGGGGTAGGATAAGGAGGAGAATTTTCTCTTTGGTGATCAGAGGACTAGTTAGGCTAAGTGCATTAATGTTCCACTAAAAGGGAATTTTGTTGGTGAATATGAGGTTGTAGTTAATTTTTTTGCAGATACTCCTTATCTTCTGGATATGATTATGGGTTTCTTTTCACCCACCAAAGACAATGCTGATAAGAGGTACATGAAAGAGATGTATGGTTTTGTTATCTCTTTTCCTGATCTTATGAAAGAATTTTTAGATGTAAGCCAAAGTGCTTATGAAGTTTTCAAATCTGATGAATAGTTTGGGTGCGATACCACATCTCATAATGATGCAGAATATGAGAGTTTTGTATTTTTAATACAATTTGATGAATCCATGATGAGAAAAGATGACTTTAGCAGCGCAATCTCAGGTGTTATGGGTAGTACTGATTGTAATGGAGTTAGACTCCTATAATTGCACAACATTTATGAGAATCCACTATTGGTGAAACAAGCAAAAGTGTTTGATAGAGGAAAAATTTACCCCTAGGGTTTGGGGGGCCATGGGCCTCCAATTTGAGGATCAAAGCCAATGGTTCATATGAGGCTTCTAAAATGTAATGTTTCTTTGTAATTTTTGTACATAGGGTTTGGTGTGTTTGGTTTTTGTTGTGTCTTCTTGCCATGTCCAGGTAAGCCCCTCTTTTGGCCTTCTACCCTGGTCTGCTTCAACCGGAAATTTTGTTTCGCCATACCCACTAGAGGTATGCATCCTCGAGCATGAGCCACAGTTAGAGCTTCTAAAATCCTGATGGATTTTTCCTCTCCATGAGTCTTGTCAGCCTCTTTGATAAACCCTTGTCCTCATAGGTTAGTAGGGTTTTGTTGAAAGCATGAAAACATTTTAATTTTAGGTTGACCTGCTCGGTCGGTCGTCAACCCCTTAAGTTATCTCTCAAGTCATCTGGCACATCAGTCTACCAACCCCCATTGGCCTGAGAACCAATCACCATTTTCCATGCATCACTTCTTTTCCTAATGTTGGTTTTTTTTTAATTTTAACCTGGTGACTTAAGAATTAAGCCATTAACCCCGGTGGTCACATCGCCGCCAATCTATCTATTTAATGCTAACATTATGAAATGTGCATATTTCAAGATTCAAAGATCAGGGAGAAGATCTCAACCTTACCCCACCAGCCTGTGGGAATTAATTGACAACATGTTAAATGTAGTGAGGTCAATGAGAAGCTGATGTGTGTTCAATTCAAAGTGCGAGACCCATTCACCACTACCATTCTTGTGGCACGACATGTTCAATGAGTGGATGAGATCAACCTAGCGGAGCGATCTTCACCGTTCCGTGCTAGCTCACTGAATAAAAGTGAACAATGGTTAAAACTAGTGAGATCAGTGAAATCTTGACACCTATCCCCTTTCGCTCGAACCGTGGAGCCCACACGCAATGACGATGTCATCCGACATGGATGAGAATGATTGGTTGAGAACATTTCAATGAAGCACTGTTGGAAATCAAAGGAGGTCAAACACAAGCGGGTTGTCTTATCGTCCATCAAGGTAGAAGATCGACAGATAGCATTTGAAGTTGGAAAAATAGCATGTGACAGCCATTCCTGCTTTGTGCAACCGGCCCACATTAATGGCTAACATCCTACAGAGCGATTGAGTCGATCTCAATTTGTGTGGCGACACAAATGCTAGTAATCATGATAGTTTACGAACTCCATGCAACTGGGAATCAAATGGTGCCAGTACATCTGCCAACGAGCTACCAGTGTTAAGCATGTGTGATAAACATTAAACGTGAATGTTATTTCTTTATTTGATAAATACAACATAGGTAGTTGCTATTTGTTTCATTATCATTTAGCAGTTGGGAATTTTCTAGTGTGAGCAATTATCAAGAGAGGAAAATGAGCGAACCAATCACAAAGTCTGTTCGCTTGAGTTCACTATAGTCTAGCTCTGACACACAAGAAGTTGCTCCCACCATGAAGGCAGGTACTTCTGCTGAAAATGTAAGGAAAATCATATGCGGAAAACAATTCTCCTAACGTCAATATCTCAGGAAAGAATGCAGATACACTTTAAAATTTACAATTACAGTCAAGTTAAGATGCACTATGAAACAGATTACAGAAACAAAGTTTTGACAATCACACAAGAACACCAGATATATGTGGGAAAACCCTTATAGGAGAAAAAACCCATCACACCAAGAGAAATCACTTTGTATTACAATAATTGAGATTACATACAATTGGTAGACTTATCTTTCTGGTGTCTATTTATAGCAGCTTTCACCATTAACAATATTGGACAGGAACCTTTACTGTTTATAGTCTTTACATAATCGAATTCATACACTGCTTCAATCATGCAACAATCTGTTGAACCAACCAACAAACCAATCGATCATCTAACCGATCACAAACTGCAATCACCGAGTAAATCCATGTTGAAATTTGTCTATGGAACTTCCTCACAGAACCATTGCAACTGACTGTCTTCCAACTATTCATATTTGGCTCCTCCTATTCGTCCACGAGATGCCACATCGGAAGGTCTTACTCGGTCAACAGAATTCGCACTATGTTGGCATCTCGGTGAGACACTAACAGTGTCTCGCCGATGCCACATATCCTTCATACCGATGTCTCCAAGAGTCTCTGTTATCGCTAAGATGTTCTATCGAGCTTCATAAGTTACACTGAGTCACCAAGTAGTCACCCAGACCTATCGCATTCACCAAAAGATCATAGCGAGTCACCAAAGTTATACCGAAGTCATTTGTCATATCGAGCTCCATAGGATAGTCGGCAAGACTTTGTCTATTGCTAAGAGGTCTCATAGAGCAACTTGAGTTACACCGAAAGCATACAACTATCGGCAAGTCCAAACACACTCACTGAGACGTTACGCCGAACAAGGCAAGTCATACCGAGCTACAATCACTAGTTGGCAAGACTTAACACCTTCGCCAAGAGGTTTCTCTGAGATCATTTGTTTCACCGAAGCCATCAACAGTCGCTAGGACATACACCTTTCGCTAGGACTTTACACAAAACTATAGGACTCACCCCGAAGTGTTCATCCATCGCTAAGAGTTATTCCGAAGATCCCAAAAAGTGTTCCTATCGATGAGACTTTAGCTTTCGCTAAGAGTTCATAACGCAAGAAAACCTGTTACACCGATGAACCCAAATGCATTCCTGAAACTCATGATCACCAGGAGTCTCCCCGATTCATGATTGAATGGCCTTTTGGCAAGAGGTCTCCCAAGCGCTAAGAGGTCATAGCGAATACACTATGTCACAGTGATAGACCAAAGTGAACCTTTTGGCAAGACATAAGCTAGGTCACAACGACCTATTCAAAATAGAATGAATCAAATTTCTAGTCGGCCAGATAATGAATATGTCACACTGACTTGGCTCTAATGGAGGTTTTAGCCTGTATTGTTTGAGGCACATATTTCCAACAGAAAATCCCAGATTGGTGCCTAGTAGATGCAGTTGAAGACTACAATTTTAGGGTGATGATGCAGAAGGAACGAGCTACAAAGGAAAAGGTCAAGTGTAGTCTCTTACTGGATCAAAACGGAAAGTAAGGTATGGGCATGGCTCCTATGGACGCCAACACTCTCCCATCAACCTTACGAGTAGCTCCTCTAGTAGTGGAACCGAGGCCAACTTTGCTTACGGTTGGTAATTGGCTCTGTTGAATGATGGTTTTCCCTTTGATGAGGAGGTGATCTCTATTTTTCCATTGGCAGTTAAGACCCCTAGTGGGAAAACTAGAACTGTGATGAACAAAGAAAAGAAAGAGAAGGAAGCTGAGGTTTCCTCCCTTCCTTTTGCAATGACAAGGAGCAGTCGTGTGTATCGTGGGGATGGTGTTGGTGATGGTGGGGTGGCAGGTAATTGAGTTTTTGCTCTGTGTGGGGTTTTAAGTTTTTGTGTTCATAGAGTTGGCCATGGTGGTTCTATCCTCTTGCATACGTGGCATTTTGGTCACCTAGTTCATGATGGTTCAGATGGCGACAAGGATATTTTTGGCAAAAATTTGCATTTCTCTTCTCAGCTGGCTGTTATATTTTGGTTTTCCCCAGTTGTGCCTTTTCTGAAGATTAAACATGTGGGGTTTTGAAATGCAAGAAAATGCATTTGAAATTTCATTGAAATGAGAATTTTGTAGAAAACTGCATATGAGCCTGAGGCTTGTCGCTCCCCTTGGTTATAAAAGGGAAACTAAAGCTCATTTTAAAAAAGAGGCTCTGGCTAGGGTTTTGGTCGAACATATAGAGATAGATAGGAATAGAATAGTTGGTCATCTTTGAGCATTATGAATGAACTTATGCAAGTACCTTAAATTGTTTCTCAGACATGATTCAAATACAAGTAAATATATATAATTCTGATATATTTCTCTTCTTCTGTAAGTTTGGGTGAATTTTGAATTGAAATATTAATGGTGTTTCAGTTCTACTTTGAATTTTTATTCAAATGCATGTCTCTACTCTTTGTGTTGATTCAAGTAATCAATTAAATAATTATATGGGGCCATGAATTTATTTTCATTTGCAAAGGATTTGATAATTAGTGATGTATCAAAAAATTTGAGCTCCACGATGCAAAGTGTTGTGAGAGTAGTCTATTTTATTATTGGGTCATCTCTGTTTTACTGATTCTTGCATGTGTGACTCCATTTTGCCAAATAAATACGACACTAATCTATTCCTTAATGATTTACCTAAGGGGTTAATCAAATAATCATTCAATGACCAACCTACAGCTAGGGTTTAAATTCATTTAAAATTCAATGATTTAAATGTTCACGTATGTCAATTTCCATTAAGGGTATCTTAATTTTGATGAATGGGTAGCAGATTACCCAGAAATGAGCCAATTTCTTAGTAATTGTTGCATAATTATCCTTCATCCAAATGTGATATGTGTCATGATGTGTTCAACATAGCTAAATCTTAAATGAACACACTAGGAATACCCTCCTTGGTTCCACAAAGCCTAAAGTGCAGAAGATATTAGTCATTGACTAGATCTTGTTAGTTGGCCATTCATTTCAAGAGTCTTGAGTATAGGAATTGGATATTCCTTAGAGATGTCTTAGGTGTAGTGGAAAACACCAACAAACAACATCTACCCTTAGGTGTTCTAGTCTACTTAGGTATCACTGTTCTATTCAAGTAAAAGAATATTCTTCTCACACATGTCTATAGAAAAGAAAATTAGATTACTAATTTCCTGACTAAGTATAAATCTGAAACATGATCCAAATGGAATTGTACATTACATTAATCAGTCATATTATTCACATGACCCATGATTACTTTCAATATAAATCATTATTCATTTAAGAATGAATTAAGTAAGAAACAAAAGAAGGTATGTCACAAGTATGTGTATGTACATAGATGAAGGTCTATGTGCATACTCATATATGTGCTTACTTAAGTTTTTGGTTTGTGCATACATTCTAAAATAAAACCATTAAATCAGATTGCTATCATTTAATAATGTTCCATTTTGACAAATTAAAGAATCTAGAACAAGTCTACATTAACAGTTTCTCACATATTGTTGCTTTGTTTACATTCATACAAGATGTGATAATTCTAACATTGTTGTTTACATATGAACATTCACTTTTTTTAATAGAACAATATTGTTTCCAAGTAAACAGTTACAAAATTAGTTGTTTCATGTAGAACGTTCATGGTTTACAACTAAAAAATGTTTTTAACAGTTACTATACAAGACTATTTTTAGCTACACACACTTTTAAAACATAACGATGTCATTTACAACAAAATATTCATTGTTTCCAATATTACAATGTTGTTTCAGCTAAATAGTTACAATTTATGATAAAACAATGTCATTTTCAATAGAACATTCATTATTTATAATAATACAATGCTATTTCTAGCTAAATAGTTACAGGTGTCATTTTCCAACATAATATTCATTGTTTATAGTAATACAATGTTGTTTCAGCTAAACAATTATAGTTTATGATAAAACAATGTCATTTACAACAAAGCATTCACTATTTACATTAATACAATGATGTTTCCAACTGTGCAAACCCTTTTCCTAGTACCTGCAAAAAAATATGAGTAAACAAGTTAAACAAGGAATTGCATGCTAAAACAAGGATTCCCCATGAAATCTATTTACAACATTCAAATTAGGAAGAAAATGGTGAAAAACACAATGCAAATGACAAAACCAAGATTAAATCCTAATTAGAAAAGAAAACACATGATCCCATGGGGGAATTGGTGCCAATTTGATGTGAAAATTGGCCCTTTCCCAATCCCTATGATGAAATATTGATATGTTGAAGATGATGTTGATCCACTTTGTTGATAAAAGATGAAGACTCCAAGCCAAATCTGCAAAAAGCCTAGCTAAGAATTCAATGGTGATGGATAGAATTTGCTAATGATTTGAGCATAGTAAGTTTACTCAAATTGTGGATGATCTTGAATGAGGATATGAGCATTTTATTTATAGGATTTCAAGATGAATGAAAGTCCAAATTTGAGTAATGTGGGACTAACATTCATCCAATGATATGGTGCCACTTGTCAAGCTATGAATGGATGATGGATGTGCAAGATTTGGGGTTTGTGCCAATAAATGCAAATATTTGAAATTCAAATTTGTTGAAATGATATGCAAGAGGGAAAGGAAAATGCCATAAATGCCACTTGGCTCAAGGCAAAGGACATGTAAGAGATTTTAAATGCCTTGTTGGATGTACATGTTGACTTGGAATTTTTGAATTCAAATTGAGAGAATATTCCAAAAGATGCCTTGTGAGGAAAATAGAGATTTAATAAATGAATTAAATCTATTTTCATGTGCAACTTGCATTATCTAGAGGATGTGACATGAGATGAGGTTAAATTAATTAATTTAACAGGAGATTAGATGATGTGACCTATTTCACTCAAATTTATGGATTTATTTAAATCAAATAAGAAAGAAATATGATAAGAGGCTAATTAAATAAAGATTTTGATTTATTTAATTAAAAGGGATGGTGTTAGATTAAATCAAATAAGGTTTTAATTTTTTTAATGGACAAACTTTAGAGATTTAATCAAATAAATTGATTATTTAATTAAATAGGGATAATTAGATCAGATGGATTGATTTAATTAACAAAAGAGATTGACTTAATTAGATAAAATGATTTATTTAATTAAGAGACGAATATTGATGAATTTAATTAGATAGGGGAATTTGATTACATGGTTAGACCGAGGGATGATTCGGGAAGAAACAATGTTAGTAAGTCAGGATCAGATGCACAATGTCAATCAGTATATTTTACGTGTCTACACCAACTAAACAGTTACATAACGATAATGTTACAATTAAATGTTCATTGTTTTTAACAGAACAAGGTTGTTTACAATGAACATATAAACAATAATGATATTTATGCCATATTATTTATTGTCTAGAACTAACTCAACTATCAATATCAAGGAAAAGCCATTAAAATTTCATTAACATAATCAGGCCAACCCAAAATTTATTCACAAAATAGAATGACCATTATTCAAAACTTTGAATATATAAACGATACTGAAAATCCATTATGCAATTGGATATAAATAAAATGAATCTAAGAATGACATGCTCGTCACTTGAAACCTGAGCAATCATTCGATCAGGAGACAAGACTCAAAATTTTATGAAGTTCTTTGATATAACCCATATTTTCAAGGTTCCAAGAGACTATGAGCAAAGCATTCATTGGTCGCTCTAGGAACGACTATTCCTTATATGTCTAATACAAATTTTCCTTAACTAATCAAAGGTCAAATTTGAGAATTCCCATTAATGTCATGTTGGTTTTAAATCATGTATCCCGACATGCAAGTTTATATCTGTAATAATTCAAATAAAATAACCCGTTGATCTTGTAGATCGAACCATACAAGGGCTATATGAAATACAAACATAATTCCTCCATCGTTCTTATAGAGCAATGGTGACTCATAAAACTACAATATACAACATATGACATATTCTTATGGCTATTGTTAAAGCCTTTTTCCATTATCGGCCCAATCGATATGATTATCAATATAATGAGAATGAAACACAGAGGTATTAAGCCCTTCCCTTAGGATCGATAGTTGATTCTCTACATTGCTTTTATATGTTAAAATACTCTGCCAATCAGAATGAAATTTGATAGCCATAGTTTGGCTAGCACCATTGTGAAAGATCAATGTGACGGTTGATTCAATAATGGCTTCTAAGCCTCGGCCTAGCTCAGCTAGCTATCTGATAAGGTGCTAAAACTTAGGTATCATCCATGCAAGGTAGGCCAATAGGCCATGCGACCTGAAAGGAGGCAGACTCTACACAAACACCCAACTCAAAGTCATAACAAATACAAACAGAAAAATACATTTCAATGTTGCTATTGAGTTATTCAACATTATAAAAGAATGTTGCTAGTATTTTAGCGGAAATGATAATAAAATCAAACTTATTTTCAAAAGGGACCGATTTACCTTTGAAATCAAGCTTTTTCTAAAGCTTTCAACTAATTTTCCCTTCCATGAGTTCTTCTTCCTTGCTTTTAGCCTTAGAGCCAGTCAATACCATTTGATGTGCTTTTTCCCATGTTATGCCTTTCAATATAGAAACATTTTTGCATGATTTTGGGTCTTTCCATTATGGCATTATTTCCATTACCACTCACTATCCGATTCAATTTAATCGGACATAATGTGTATTTAGGCTACGACATGGGGAATCTTCCCATGTTTCCCATCGAATTTTCAATTAAATTCGATAATGTCCAATATCGATTTCAAATTCAATTTCTTATTTTCATATAAATATATATGTATATATACTACACACACATACATACATATGTATATATATATATGTGTGTGTGTGTGCATATTTACATATTTGTTATTCACTTACATTTACTCATTTACATACACATTTTGATATATATATGTTTGTTGGTAAATGTTGATATGTTTCATAATCTATTATTTTAAAAATAATAGAAATCAAAAATGAACTTTTATTCTATTTTTGAGCATCAATATATTGTAATGAAATAGTATCTTATTTCACTTTCTTTTCCGAATTACATACATTCATTCATTTTGTAAGCCACGTTTCATTTTTTTTATCAAATTCGAACTCACACAAAATCAAGATAGACAATTAAATAACAATTCATATGTGTTTTTGTCTCACAAGTCTATTCTTTCCAGTCAGCTCAATATAATTTCCTATATAAATTTAAATGTAGTTATCATGTAATTATGTGGTGTGTGCACCCAGATTCCATCTATCTTACCGTTCGATTTGGCTAAACAATCCTACTTCAACCATGTTCCCGTCCTTCAACCTGTCACCCTGTAATTACAAACACTTGTAATTTCCAAAATTCATTAGTAACATTCAAATCATAACAATATATAAGATAATTCAAAAAGATCACATGGTCAACAATAGTCAACTTCTTTCAATCTTTTCAAAAATATCATATTTTTCGTTCAACATATTGAATTTCCTCAATAATTCAATTTATCATAATATAACTAAAAATGCAATAAAATTGGGTTATGACAATGGATAAATTTATCTTTACAAAGTGGTTTGGTGAGAATATCTGCAACTTGATCTTCACCTTTACAATACAAAAGAGAAATTTGTTTGTCTTCAATTTGCTCTCTAATGAAGTGATGTTAGAGAGCAATGTGCTTGATCCTTGCATGAAATATAGGATTATTTTCCAAAGACATGACACTTTGATTATCGTAATATAAGAGTGTAGGATCCTTTTGAGGTAGACCCAAGTCTTCAAGTAGTATTCTTAACCACAATGCTTATTTGGATGCATTGGTACAACCTTTATATTTTACTTTTGTAAAGCAAAGAGAAGTAGATTGTTGCTTCTTACTATTCCATGAGATTGCACCTAATCCAACAAAGAAATAATAACCGTGCAAGTGGATCTCCCATCTTTGGGATCACCTCCTAAATTTGAATCAATATAACCTTTTAAAGAAAATTCACAATTTGTGTCATAAAATAAACCATTAATAGTACCTTTGACATATCTTAAAATTATTTTTGTAAATTTAAAATAAGTTTTTTGTGGTTTATGTTAGAGTAATCATGCATTAGCTAATAATTAATTATTTTTTAATTAATTATCAGTCTAATTTATTCTCATGCACGTAAGCTAAACTTAGGAGTGTTTTTCTTTATGTTAACTAAAGTGAGCTATTATTAGATCATTATGTCTCATCGCATGTGATGCTAACACTTGTCATGGTCTAATCCCTTTATCATTTAGGGTTGCTCCTATATAACACATAACCCTCATTGTATTACCATAACCTTTTGAGAACATTTGAGAACTTGGGATATCCTTGAAGACTCTTGAGTTTAATTCTATAACTTTTTCTTATTGATGATATAGTAGATTATTGTGTGTAGATCTCTTGCGTGGAAGGTATTTATGTTTGTTGTTCGATATCGTGTCTTATATTTATTCATAATTTTAACATGGTATCATAGCATGGATTTAGAAAATACCTTCTTGATTTATGAGGTTTTTTCTTCAACCAAGGTTATAGGCTTCAAATATGGAATCTACATTGTTTTCTTTTGCAATTTTTGGAGGTGGGTGATTTTAGGTGCATTTTGGCATGAAAAGAATCTCACAGTTATTTTTTAAGAGACCAATTCGATAAATTTTAACTATAAATTTTCCCATATTCCCTGTTGGAAGCTTTTGAGGCAGTTATTTTTTAGCACAGGGGTCATACAATCCTTGTACGACCCTATGCACACAGTTAAAAAAAGTAAAAAAGTTCAACACTTTTTTTAAAATTTATTTTTTAGAAAACTTAAAAAAAAAAGATTTATTAAAGGGGTACCCACAGGGTACCTGCACCCTGCAAGCCACCATGCGGACCATCTGACATGGTATTTATGTCGCCCAATAGTTGCTCTCGACGGGGCCTTAAAAACCCATTGGTGGTCTTTCTTTGTCAACAAGTAAAATACAAAATGTTGACAACAAAATATCAAACCCTGACAACCAAAAATAGATTCCCAGTAGGTTCAACGCTTAATAAATTTTATTGGAAACATTTTTTTGGCAACCGTCGAGTTTCCCGGTAGGTACTAGTTGGTACCCTTTTTTGGAATATTTCATATAGTGTAGGAAGATTTTGTCACCGATTTTTTTTGCAAGGGGGTCAGATTTTTTTAGGTGTAAGGAATATTCTAAGAATATTTTTTATGTCGACATGATGTCATGTTGATGTCAATGGTATGACATGTACCCTACACCCTTCAAGCCCCCTTTGGCCCTAAAGGAGCTATTTTTTTCTTTTGGCCATAGCTTGTGATGAGCCTAGTTTTTGGTCCAATTTTGGGTAGAATCTATAGTTTATTTGCTGGTAGATGTCATGGACTTTAATGTTAAATGTTGGTATTTTCATAATGTTTTCCTCAAACTATTGACATTGGACTTAATCCTATCTCTGCAAGCTTTAATGACATTTTGCATAATATGTGGACTATCTATATTGATTTTGCATGTGGTTAATGAATGTTCCTTAAGGCGGTTATAGATGTATAGTTATTATGCGTACTGACTTTGCCATGCAGATTTAATATACTAAGTTAAGGAAGACACTGCCAGCTGGGCATGCACCATAACATCCAGCAAAGGAGGCTGACGACAGAAGATTCTTCATGCAACTGAACATAATCACCTTGTAGTGGAATTTAATGATCGAGCATGCATGGGCATTACTGCTAAGCTGAATATGCATTTAGACCTACATGTCTGACAGATTCCATGCACGCGTAACCGCCATTGCTCTATTTCCTTTGTTTTCCCTAAATGGTGTCCTCCTAGTCATGGAGTTGACTGCCTCGTTTAGTTGCTAGTATAAATAATGATCTGATGCTCCTTCTTTGGGAGGTTGCACGCTTTGATATTGTACTTGCACTCTCTAGTTTTTCAGTAATATAGATACATTACTCTTTTGTACTCATGATTCACAGTGAATAAAATAAAGTTATGAGTTTTCATTAGTTTTAGAGGATACTTATCCAAGGGGGGGAACTTGGTGAGTAATCCATCTTCTTAGTTTAGCATTAGTTTAGTATTACTTGTTGTGTGGTACTTAGTTAGAAATCTGGCACCGATTGTTCCTGCAGCCACTAGAATTTCATTTTGTGACTGTTCCTATAGCCAAAGCAGACAGAGTAGTGTCCTGTTTGTTGCTCAAATTTTCATTCCTATTATACATTTCAGCTTAGGATAGTCATTGATTGATGTTCAACATTGTTTCATTCCCTTTCAAGCAATTTAATTTTAGTATTGTGTGTTCCTTAGCTGTAGAATGGAATGGCTACTTTGAGTTCCTAGTGCACATACTGTGTTGACCCATTTCAAGTTCACGTCCTTGGGTTGACAAGTTAAATGCACCTTCATGATGATTGAGATGGATATTTAGGTTAGATGTCCAATCTCTGAATCATGGCTGTAAAGGATTAGTTATTAAGATTATTGTAGGAGGCCAACAACTTGGGTGTATTATATCAAAATTGGGCAAAAGAAAGATGAGAGCTTGGAAGACTACATTGCAAGGTTTATGTTTTTCCTACAAAAATCTCCACACCATACACTTAATGAAGACTCACATAAGTTTCTTTTCCTAAGAGGAATAAATGATAGCTACATTGATGCTTTGGACCTCATGGGAGGAGGAGATATTTCCCAAGTTCCTTGGGAAGATATCAAGAAAATATGCCATAACTACTCTAGGGCAGCTTCAAAGAAAGGGAGAGCTTACCAATCTTCCATGGGTAAGTCAACTACTAGTGGACTCTCAAAAATGGAGATTACTCATTTGTTAGAAGACTTCAAGCAAGACATTATCAATAATCTAGCTACTTAGCTAGATACACTTCAGGCCAAGAAGAAGCAAGAGGAGGCAGAGACAATGTTGACAAAGTATTTCCTCCACTGCAAACAAAAGAAGGACTGCATATGTAAGATGATAGCTAATATTGAAACCAAGTAGGTTCCACCTGAATTCAAGCCAATCCAGATTGAAAAAGACCAATTCTACTATGTTGCACAAAGGAAGCCTTGGGCTCCAACACAAGGTATGCCACCAGATCCACTATCCTATGTTGGGCCATATTTCAATTCATATTTCTCTAGTAACCAATGGAATCCCCCATATCCACCCAATTATGGAGGATATCCACTGCATCCTTGGAGTAACCCTCCAAATGATTGGGCTAGTCATCAAAGTTCTCCACCCCAATGGAAAAAACCTTAGGGGAATTGGAAGCAATTTCAAGGACATTGGTAGCCACCCCCAGGAAATTAGTAGCAAACAAATCAATGGAGAGGAGGGTAGCAATGGCCTACTCAGACAACCAATTACATGCAACCACCTTCTCAGCCCCAACATCTTGCTATAATGTCTCCACCTGCTAATCTTAGCTCAAATGCACCTAAGCCTACTCAGCCCACATCCAATCCAAATAACAAGCCACAACAATAGCCTGCGTACTCTACTGATTCAAATCAATTCTCTACATATGTTGTGAATGTAAGTGATATCCAATTGCATTCAGGTACTCATCTATCGACCCCTTCCAATCCCTTTATCACTAAGCTCCCTATGGAAGAGGAAGAGGAGCCTCTAAATGATCCCATTCAACCTAGTATACCTTAAAATTCTGAACTAGGCCAAGTAAAGCAGACTGAACAAGAGCCACCATTTCCTTAGAGATTGGAAGTTGCCAAGAAGAAGGAAGAAAAAGAGGATACAACTTTTGATATCTTGGACCAATTGAAGCATATATGTGTCAAGATACCTTTATTTTAGGCCATAAAGGATGTTCCAATCTATGACAAAGCAATCAAGGAGGCATGTCTTAAGAAGCCAGGTAAGAAAAAGGAGTCAACTATAGCTCATGTGGTGGGACAACTAACTGACATTGTGTTGGAAAAAGTGACTATTCCCAAGTATAATGACCTAGGCAGTCCTGTGGTAGTAGTTGTTATAAACGGAATCCAAGTAAAGAATGCTCTAATTGATTTAGGGGCAACAATAAATGTAATGACCAAAAGACATCATGCAACAACTAAATATCACAAGCATGAGGTCCACTCCTAATGTCTTGCAACTTTCTGATAGCTCTACTCTTAAACCTGATGGTGTAGTGGAGGATCTTGTGGTAGTTCTAGATTCCTTGGAGTACCTAGTAGACTTTATGATTCTTTCTCCTAAAGCTACACTAGATGGGTATCCCATTATTCTTGGAAGGCCATGGTTAGCAACTGTAGATGCATACATTGGATGTCGATTAGGTGACATGACCATTTCAGATGGGAGGAGCACTAAATTTTTTTTTCTTTATCCGCCCACTTAGCCATCTCATGATGAAGATAATCTCGTATGGCCACATGTTGGTGAAGAGGTCAAGGAAGTTAACTCTATGGCACAACTTATGATGCTAGGTAGAAGCTCTTTCATGCAGCTCCAAGATGAGGATGAAGTATTGGCTAACATCATTCAGAACCATTATGAAGTGGAGGAAGCATCATATTCTCACTCTACTACTCTAGTCAAGATACTTTTGTTTGCTCTTTTTATAGCCATTGTTCTTGCAAACATTCTTCCTACAAATGCTCTTCCTGCAACCACTGTTCCTCCAGACATACTTCCTGCAGCCACCATTCCTATAGATAGACTTCCTGCAGCAACAAGTATGTCCCATACATTTCTACCATATGAGCTAAAGGTACCCAGTGTTAATGAAGCAGCCATGATAGATTTAACTACACAAGTACAGGTGTCAGAAGGAAAATATTTGAATGTTAATAGTAAATTAAATGAAGAACAACAATTGTTATTAGCGAACCTATTAAGGACCCATCAACATGCATTTGCATGGTATTATCATGATATGAAGGGATTGGCTACTAAACTTTGTACACTCATAATTTACATTAGAGATGATTGCACCCTAGTAAGACAGCCACAAAGAAGAATTAACCCTACACTAAGAGAGATTGTGAAAGGAGAACTACAAAAATTACTAGAGGTAAGATTTATCTACTCCATTTCAGATAGTCAGTGGGTGTCTCCATTAGTGATTGTGCCCAAGAAGGGAGGGAAATGGAGAGTTTGTGTTGATTATAGGGAACTTAATGCTACCACCAAGAACAACCACTTTCTTTTACCCTTCATTGATCAAGTTTTGGACACACTTGCAGGAAAGCAACATTTTTCTTTTCTAGATGGATACAACAGCTACAACCAGATCCAAATTGCACCAGAGGACCAAGAGAAGACTACATTTACTTGTCCATGAGGGACCTATGCTTATTCGGTGCTCCCATTTGGCTTGTGCAACACACCTGCAACTTTTCAAAGGGAAGTCATTAGCATCTTCTCAGACATTTTTCATGATTGCATGGAAATTTATATGGATGACTTTACCACTTATGGTGTTGATTTTAATCAGGCGTTGGAAAATTGTAGAAGGGTTCTACAGAGATATGAAGACCAAAACTTGTCCTTAAACAGTGAAAAGTGCTTCATGATGATGCAGGAAGGTGTAGTTCTTGGCCACTACATTTCCCGTAAGGGAATTCAAGTAGATCCTATAACAAAAAAATATGTTAGGAGTTTCTTGGGTCATGCAGGATATTATAGGCATTTCATCAAGGATTTCAACAAGGTAGCAGCACCATTGTACACTCTTCTCACTAAAGATGTTGAATTTCAATAGACTGAAGCCTGTGACAAGGCATTTTCTGACTTGAAGGCAACTTTGACTCATGCTCATGTACTCAAAGGGCCTAATTGGGAGCTTCCTTTCTAGATTCATATTGATGCATAAAATTATTCCATAGGAGCAGTCTTAGGACAAAAAGAAGGAGTTGTTGAAAATGCCATTTACTTTGTTAGCAAAAATTTACAAGGAGCTTAATTCAATTATACAGTGACAAAAAAAGAAATGCTGGCAGTAATCTATGCACTGAACAAATTCAAACATTACATAATAGGCTACCAAATCTTTGTGCACACTGATCATGTAGCCATTAGATATCTCATGAATAAACCTTTGATCACAGGTAGATTTGCAATTATTGTTGATGCAAGAGTTTGATATAACCATTATAGATAAGCCAGGGAAGGCCAATGTTGCAGATTTTATTTTAAGGCTAACTACATAAGAAGATAATCAACCCATAGATGACTCTTTCCTTGATGAGCATCTATTCTCCCTTAGTGTACAAACACCCTAGTATGCTGACTTAGCCAATTACTTGGTCACAGGTAGAATTATTTCTCACTTCTCTCCAAGAGAGAAAAGGAAACTCATTGAAAAATCTTTTCCTTTCTCTTGGATTGTTGGATGTTTGTTTTATATTGGACCTGACCATGTGATGAGGAGGCATGTGAGAGAAGATGAGACATATGACATTTTGCATGCATGCCACAACGAACCATGTGGAGGACACTTTGTGGCCAAAAGGAAAACAATGAAGGTTTTGAACACAGGATATTACTGGTCAACACTCCATAAGGATGTAGGAATGTATACTAGAAAATGTGATAGATGTCAAAGAATGGGAAGACTAACCAAATCTGATGAGATGCCATTGTGCTCTCAGGTAGTAATCACTCCCATTGACAAGTGGGCATTGGATTTTGTGAGACCCATTGACCCTCCATCAAATGGTAAGTCTTATGTTGGTATGCACTAATTATGTAACAAAATGGGTAGAAGTTAAGGCCATGAAGCATGCAAGAGATAACAAGATTGCATAATTTCTTTATGAGGAGATTTTCACAAGATATGGAGTCCCAAGAGAAATAGTAACTGATCAAGGGGCACAATTCACATCAACCCTTATTGCAGTACTAGTTAATGAGTAAAACATAAGGCATACTAAGTCTACTCCTTATCACCCATAGGCTAATGGCCAAGTTAAGGTAACCAATAGAGATTGAAGCTATTATAACTAAAACAATAGCTATTCAGAGAAAGGATTCGGCAAACAGATTACCAGAAGTTGTTTGGGCCTATAGGACAACCTGGAAAACAACTATAGGCTTCACCCCATTTGAGTTGATGTATGGAAAGACAACTATGATGCCAGTTGAGTTTGAATATAAGAATCTACAAACTACAGTAGATTTGGGGATGGATATTTTTGACATACAAAGAGAAAGAATCATGCAGCTAAATGCTTTGGATGAGATAAGAAGAGAAACCCTACAACATATAAAAGTAGTACAGAATCAGAGAATCAAGTGGCATGACAAATTTATCAAAGACAAGAAATTCCAACTAGGAGATTGGGCCCTGCTCTATGACTCAAGATACCAGGACAATGTAGGAAAATTGCATACAAGGTGGCTAGGACCGTATGAAGTTGTTGAGGTATTTCATAATGGAGTTGTTCAGCTTACTACCATTGACCCTATCAGGTTCAAATTACTTGTCAATGGTCATCACCTTAGATTATATCACAAGCCAGTTTCTAAAAAAGAGTTCCTGCAGTAATTCACCCAACATTCAGCACTCAAGCTTCCTACAGCCGAAGGGAATGGACCTAGTGTCCCTCCTTTTGGCTAATTAAGGTACGTACTCTCTCATAATAAAGACTTTCACTTACATGGAAGTCCATTTCTTCACCCATCCACCCATCCATCACCACCTTTCTCTCTCTTCCATCACTTCATTCCACCTCACCTCACTCCACTTCATTTTCATTAATTGCTCAATTTATTCCCACATGGTGAGCAATACTTTCTCCATGATCTTTGCAGCAAATCTTCCACACATTCAGGTATGTGCACATTGATTTCTATCTTTAATCATCTTTTATGTGCGTTCATTTAATCACTGTACGTTAGTATAGAAGTTTACATAAAATGCCATCATTTCCTATCAAATTACCACTCCCATCTTACATGTGTGGACACATGTCCAATTTTAGGTTGAGGGGAGGAAAAGAAAATGATTTCCCATGTGTCAATTTATGCTAGGCTACATTAGAAAATTTAGAATGAGCTGATTTGAAATCTGAATGAGAGGACAACTTGAATGTGTAAAGTGACATTAACTACAACCACCATTTCTTCCCATCATAATCCCCTTTATCGCTCCTTTTCTTGCCATTATTGCCCCTATTGTAATCTTCAGTTGTAGGTAAAAAGGTGAAACAAAGAAAATAAAATTCAGTCGATATTGGCACTGGAAATTTAGCAGGTAATGCAGGAAAGTGAGCCTGATTTTTAGATGGGAATTGCAGGAAAGAAGTTGCAGAGCATTTATTTGATTGTAGACAATGGGAGGTTGGTTAATTTGAAATGAACCCATGGTGCATGATGATTTATTACAAGATGCACAATGCTTGGACAAATTTAGAAACTACGGATGGTCAAATTACTTCCTAAAGCTAGATGACTTTGATGAAAGAATTTCCCTTGAATTCGCCTAGGAATTTTCTGAAGGGAAATCCATTGTAAAAGGGTTGGAAGTTGTGGCAACTGAGGAAATAATTATCGAGGTCACAGGGTTACTAGTTGATGGCAAAAATTACCCTGCCTCTAGAGATGCTAGATCAGCCAGGGTTGAATTTACAGAGCCAAACGACCCCCATTGAGTATTGATAAACAGGGTGCAAAGAGAATGTCTCTGCCCAGGCCATGGAAGCAAATAGCCATTTATGTTATCAAATACATCACCTGTGATGGTCACCAGTTAAATTTTTATTATGTACACTTCAAGCTTTTGAATCACATGAGGTACGGAAGGAGGATGAATGTGTCCAACGTGCTATACAATCTTCTCTCAATCATGGCGGTCAAGACCCAAAAATGTAGGGATGATTTTGTTTCCCACCATTGTCTGATTAAATTGTTGGTTGAAAAGTCTCTGCATGATGTATCTGCAATAACTTGGGAAGAATTTATAAATGTTGATCAAATTAGACCTGAGCACTTGTAACCTAGGGCTTTACCTCAACCTCGTAGGTCTAGCAGGAGATTGAGCATGACTGAAGCCCCTCTTGGCACTTCAACCTCTGGTGCTGGCTCTTGTGTGAATCCTCCTACAATAGAAGAAACCATAGAAATTAGTTCTTCTAGAACAAAGCACTCAGAAAAATAAATTTCTTCCTTTGATTCTGATGATGACATTCCACTTGAAACCTTGATGAAAACTAGGGAACAAAAGAGAAGTAGAAATGAGAAAAGGAAAGGCCAAAACATAGCCTGTAGAAAGAAAGGTGCCAAGTTCTAAAAAGAGGAAGGCTGACATTGTTCATCCTGTAGCCAAAGGAAAGCATGAGAAACCTCACAGGAAACCAAGACCAATTGGGCCTGTGATTTGTACGCCTCCACAGGAAATCCCTAAGCCTGGTGAGACATCACATGAGAACCTTGAAGCTCCAATGGGGCAATAGAATGTCGAAGAAGAATATGTATTTGGGAGAGCAACAAATATAACACTGGCCAATCTTGCTAACATTGCAAAAGAGTTTGAGGAAAATCAGGATTTCCTATAGCATGAACAAGAAGTCCTGCAACAAGAAGTCTTGTAGTAGGATGTCCTGCAATAATAGCTAGAACTAGAGCAGGAGTTCATGTAGCCACAACAAGAACAAGAACGAGAGTCCCTACAGCAAGATGCAAAAGAAGAAATGGTACCCATGTAGCTAAAGATAACTGGACAACCTGACTCCATGCAGATAGTGCCATATGAGGAGCCTCCATCGACAAAAAAATTGGTAGGAATTCATAATCCTCTTGATTTTATAGTACATGCAAAAAATTTGAATTTATGGAAATAAATACAAAGAAGTGAGGAAGAATGGAGAAAGGAAAAACATAAATTCAAGAAGGATGAGGAGATTGAAGATAAAGATGCAGAAATTCCTACCTTGAAGCAAAGGGTAGATGATATGGAAACTTTGGCACCACAGATTTTGGAATGTAGGACCCCTCCAAGGGTCTATATTCTGCTCCTAAAAGAGAAGTATCTCTCTTTTAAGCTATCAAGTTTTGCCTCAGGTTTGAATCCTTCTATTGAAACCCCTATGGAATTTTTCAATGCTTATAGGATTGCCTCCCCTAAAATGAAGAATTTGTTGTGTGAGTTTTATTTGCATAATTTTGTTGTAACTCAAGACCATGATTGGAAACCATTGTATGTTGGGGATGTCCAATTGAAGGCATTTATGTCTTGGGTACAAAATTATATTAGTTGGGGACAATGACATGGAGCTTATAAGCAATTGGAGTCTGATATCCTTTTGCTTATTAGAGCTGAATCAAGCAACCCAAGGGATATTTATAGAGAATGGCACAAAATGCTTCTTAGACGTAGTTATGGCAACATGATTATGCCTTGGATTGAGGTATTTTACAATGAGTATGAGGTAAAGACAACAACAAAGTAGGAAACTATGAGAAGATGTCTATCACAAAGATGGAATAGTCTATCTGATGAGCTAAAACAGGTTGAGCCTCATTCCATCCACAATTATGCTACAACACTAAAGAGGATTGATAGGTATATTCAGATTGGGAGAACGCAAGGGTGGTCTTGGCTTCCCTTGACTTTCCAGCCACTCATGCTCATGTGGCTTGTGCCAAACTTCATATTCTACCAGTATGACATTGCTTCAGAAAAGCAGAGATGGAATAGATTTGATAGATTGGGAAGATTCTATTGGGATCCTGATTCACGCACTACAACCATTAATGATGGACAACTATCAATTGCAAATTTTAGAGCTTTGACCAAGCAGAAGAACAACCCTTTCCCTGCTAGAGGACCAACAAAATTTTAGGTTGGGGGGAGTTATGAGCCTAGTCTTTGGTCCAATTTTAGGTAGAATCTATAGATTATTTGTTGGTAGATGTCATGGAATTTAATGTTAAATGTTGGTATTTTCATAATGTTTCCCTCAAACTATTAGCATTCAACTTAATCCTATCTCTACAAGCTTTAATGACATTTGGCATAATATATGGACTATCTATATTGATTTTGCATGTGGTTAATGAATGTTCCTTAAGGCGGTTATAGATGTGTAGTTATTATGTGTACTAACTTTGCCATGCAGATTTAATATACTAAGTTAAGGAAGACACCACCAGCTGGGCATGCACCATAATGTCCAGCAAAGGAATCACTCCAAGTCAAAGGAGGTCAATGGTAGAAGATTCTTCATGCAACTGAACGTAACCACCTTGTAGTGGACTTTAATGATCAAGCATGCATGGGAATTACTACTAAGTTGAATATGTGTTTAGACCTACATGTCTAACCAGATTCCATGCACGTGTAACCGCCATCACTCCATTTCCTCTATTTTCCCTAAATGGCGTCCTCCCAGTCATGGAGTTGACTACCTCGTTTAGAAGTTAGTATAAATAATGATTTGATGCTCCTTCATGAGGTTGCATGATTTGATATTGTACTTGCACTCTCTAGTTTTTAGTAATACAGATACATTACTCTTTTGTACTCATGATTCATAGTGAATAAAATAAAGTTTTGAGTTCAAGCATCAAATTTTTCATTAGATTTAGAGGATACTTATCCAAGGGAGCTCACTTGGTGAGTAATCTGTCTTCTTAATTTAGCATTAGTTTAGTATTACTTGTTGTTTGGTACTTAGTTAGAAATCTGACTGTTCTTGCAGCCACTGGAATTTCATTTTGTGACTGTTCTTGCAGCCAAAGCAGATAGAGTAGTGTCCTGTTTGTTGCTCAGATTTCCATTCCCGTTATATATTTCATCTTAGCATAGTCATTGATTGATGTTAAACATTGTTTCATTCCTTTTCAAGCAATTTACTTTCAATATTGTGTGTTCCTTACCTGTAGAATGGAATGGCTACTTTGAGTTCCTAGTGCACATACTGTGTTGACCCATTTCAAGTTCATGTCCTTGGGTTGACAAGTTAAATGCACCTTCATGATGATTGAGATGGCTATTTAGGTTAGATGTCCAATGTCTTAATCATGGTTGTAAAGGCTTAGTTATTAAGATCATTGTAGGAGGCCAACAACTTGGGTGTATGATATCAAAATTGGGCGAACAAGATATCATAAAAAATCTAGTTCAATCATCTTTCTAGTGTTATGGGTCTCATCACTATTTTTACTACTGGTACAATTTGATGGGCTGTAGAATTTCCTATTGTTGTTTCATATTCTATCATTACTTTCTACTAAACTTTAAGACATTACCAAGACCTTTCATGTACTTTTAAGTAGTTTTAAGCATTTGGAATGGAAGCATGTTATGTTGATATGTGTATGTATGATTTATGAATATCGCGAAGTTTAGAAGGATTTTATGTTTAAATTATAGTTGTTAATAATGAGAATGTATTTGGAAATAAGAATAACATTTGCAACAAGACATATGTCGATCCACAACAACGGGTCTTTCAACCCGTAGCATAAGAAATTTAGTTCATTACAAAGGAGTCAACTGACTACAACATGACCACTTTCAAAAAAAGATGGAGGTGATCATTTAATGATTAGTTTGTGAATAAATTAGCATTACTTGTATCTTTCAATAAGATAACTAGGAGAAGAAGTCTATTTTCAATAGGACTGTGAATTATGACAAAGTTGTTTTGTTGAGTGTGTTTTCTGTTATAAACGGTTAAGCATGTTGGAAGTAGAGTCCTTATTTGATTTCCATACTCCTGTTTCAGTAGTTATTACTTTATGTTTTGAGACTTAGTCTTCTTCCTATTATTGAGGAAGAGTTGACATATGTTCTTTAGTTTGTTTTCAGTTCATAAATAATTGGACTTCCTCGTAGACCCTATATAGTGGGATACCTTGTCACTGAGGAGATATAGTGATAGAATGTAAAAGATCATATGTGTTATTGAGTAAGGTTTCCAAATATTTATTGTTAATTTTTTTGTAACAATTCTGTGTTTAGAATGCAATAAAGAGAAGTATTTTGATACCATGTTTTTTTGAGCAAGTGATTGAAAAAATCTACTATAAGTGGCAACTCAAGAAGGGCCACTTGAGGTACTGCTAAACCGCTTCAATTTAAGTCATTAGATTAGATTATGTATTGATAATTTAATTGATAGTTTCCAATTTATGTGATTGTGAATAAATGTGTTACAACTCTTGAATTGTAGATTGATGTTTTATTTCATACTTTGGAGGTTAACCAAGTTAGGTGTTGTAGTATAATAGTTATCTAGTTACAGTCTTATGTATTAGGTACCCACAACAAAAGGTAGTTATTAGTGTTTCTTTATTTTGTTTTGAGAAGTAGCAGTTTATTCTAATTTAAAGCTTTTATTATATTTGTGTGTGTTTATTCACCTAGATTCAGTCGATGTAGAAGTTTTAGAATCCATGAATGCATATACACTGCTAGCTCTATCTAAAACATACGATTCCCTAGGTGATGATTTAATGTATCCCTCCCATGAATGATTAAATACTTAGTTTAGGGATCCTCGTGTCCGTTGAGTTGTGTGCATAACCATTAGCACCAAGTTAATTAGGCATTCTAGGAAGCTCGACATTTTTGGCGTCGTTGTCAAGGATGGTGCTAAATTTAGGATTCTTTTTGTATGTTTTAAATTCTTTACAATATTTCATAAGATAAAAAAAATTGTTTTAGCATTAGGGTAAATAGATATTTAGGCATTAACAACAACACTATTTACTAACAATGTATAGGAATCGTTGATTTAAAGAGCTAGAACCATTGCATGTGGAGGTAGAGAGATGCTCTAGGAAGGTTTCTCCCCTCAGTATATGAATCATTTGAAGACATTGATGGATAGAATGAATAGTTTGATGGAATCAAAAAAGAAGAATTATCCCTTACATTAGTAGCTACACCAATTATAGAGGAGACTTCCAAAATAAATTTTGACATCATGGCTAAAGAATTCATGGATAACCCAGGAGAGCATGTGACATTTGAATTCCCAATATCTAACCAAGAAAGGGTATATGCTCTAAAGAATATACCTCTGTCAGCATTACCCATTTTCTATGGCCTGGTTACGGAGGATCCAAAAATCTTTATTTTTTAGTTTGATTTGTTATGTTGAAGCTATGACTATACCACAAATACACACTAGCTTAAATTATTCCCAACCACACTAAAGGATGCTACTCTACATTGGTTCATGGGGTTGGGAAGGAATGTCATTCCCAATTAGGAGATAATGAAGACAAAATTCTTGGTGAAATATTAAGATTATTGTAGAGGCACAAACAAAAAGAGGGATGACATCTTTAGGATGACATAGAGAGAAGATGAGCCATTGGAAGATTATATTGAGAGGTTTCAATTCTACCTCAAGGAATCACATCAAAATACTTTATGTTGAATCCTTAAAATTGGTATGTTTAAGGGGAGTACATGAAGATTGGATGGATGATTTAAATCTCATTGGAGCAGGAGACATCTCTCAACTTCATTTTGATGAGATTTACAATGTACATAGAAACTACTCGAGATCATTCATTAAGAAAGCCAGGGTGAAAAAACTTCTTCTCTTACCAAGACATCTACTGAAGTTTCAAGGGTAGAACTTAGAAATCTCCTATCTAATATGAAGGAGGACATCACTAGAAACTTGGATACCCAAATGGACACCCTCCATATCAAGAAGCAAGAAGAAGTAGAGGAAAGCCTAACAAAATTCTATCCACACTATCACCAGAAGAGAATTAATTACAAATACAAAAACTTGGCTAGTATCTCTAAAGAAAAGCAAGGAAAGCCACAATTTCATGCCCTAGAGGATGAAGAAGGCCAAGTGTTTTACATTTATCAATGTAAGCCATGGAAACCAAGACAAGGTGTGCCTCGAGATCCTTTGTCCTACAATATGCCATTTTCAAGTAATTCAAACTTTTCAAATTAGAACTCCCGGTCGTGGACTAATGTACAAAATCAGCCATGGCCAATGACCCAAGCCTCTAATTGGATTCAACAACAACAAGGGATGTGGCCACTACAACATTGCCAAGGTCCAAACTGTAATAGCTAGTGGACACGCTAGAAAAACCAATGGCCATCACAGTGGCACAAAGGTCAACATTGGCAAACCAAAAACATAAATTGCCCGCTACTATAATAACCTACAATAATGTCAAATATAGCCATGGCTACACCATCACCACCAAGAGCACCTAAGATAACAAAACAACCTACATCTAACCCCAACAATAAGCCTATTTAACAGACTTATGCTAATGATACCATCCAATACCCTACCTATGGGGTTGAGGTGAGTGTTCCCCTCCATTAAGGAAAAATGCTAGTTGGGCCTTTCTTCTCCTCACATCATAGAGTTGATTGATGAGGAGCTCCCAACAAAAACTATATACAAGAAACACAAAGAAATTAAACAAAATTAGGTTAAATCAACCAACATAAGTCCAGAACCACCATCGCTTGAAAGACTAACTACACAAAAGAATCATTGTGAAGTTGAATTTGATTTATGACAACTCAAAGATGTTTGCATAAAAATTTCCCTAATATAGGAAATTAATGAAGTGTCAATATATACAAATACATTGAGAGAGTTATGCATTAAGAAGCTAGGTAGAAAATGGAATGATCCTCAAATTGTGCATGTTTTAGGACAGCTTGCAGATATCATGTTAGGAAACATAGTTGTCCCTAAATACGCAAACCTCGAGAGCCTTATGAAAAATGTCAAAATTAATATCTAACTCTCATCAAAAATACCTTAATTGACCTAAGAGAAGCCACCAATGTGATGACAAAGGAAACCATGAAGCAACTACAGTTATTGGATCTCTGGCCTACACCCACTATGTTACAATTAGCAAATAGGTCAATGGTAAAACCAAAGGGAATTATAGAAGACTTGGTTATCGCATTGGACTCATGGGAATATCTATAGACTTTATGGTGTTAAGACCTAATGAAAACCTTGCATGATACCTCTTAATCCTAGGGAGACCTTGGTTGGCCACTAGTGATGCATTCATTGGTTACAACTCTGTAAATATGATAATTTCTAATATAAATGTAACAAAGGAACTAGTCCTTTACCCACTTTCTTAGCCACATATAGATTGGGACCAAACTGTATGGGCTACCCTAGATGAGGATGATTAATACTCATTACAAACATTAATGACTATTGAATGTATTCCTATATTAGAAACTATGAATGGTGATCCTAGACCTGCACAAACACAATCAAACAACACATTATTAGTCCAATATGCAAGTTAGAAACATCATTCCCCATGAAATTCATTTGAAACATGAAAACAAGAAATAAATGAAGAACACAAGTAAAAAAGCTATTAAATCCTATTTTAATGTCCAAACTATCAATCCCATGGGGGAATTGGTGTCATTTTGATGTGGAAAATGGCCCTTTACCAATTCCTTGTAAGCTTGATGATCAATGGTGAAGATTTGATGCTCCTTGATGAAATTTCACCATAACCTAGCTATGGAATGATGAAAACTTATAAAAAATGGATGAAGATGGATGAAGATTTCTCAAAAAAATGAAGATGATAACTTTGCATAAGTTGTGGATGAAAATGCCTAAGATTGTGGATCCCAAAATCACCAAGAGAACCTTCTACTTATAGAAGAGAATGATGGAGGATGAAGCAAAATGGATGAATGTGGGATAAATCACCAACGAATAGCACAATGCCACTTGTAAACATGTGAGTGGAAAAAGTTGGAGCACATTTGGATGAATGTGCACATTAATGCATTTAGGTGGAATTTAAAATTTGGAGAAGTGACAAGTTGGAGGGAGAGGAAAAATGAATTAAATGCCACTTGGCTCAAGAAAAGGACATGTAAGAGGCCTTTAATGCCTTGTTGGATGGACAAGTACTTTTGGGGGGAGATTTCAAATTTGGGGAATATTCCATCTTTGATACCTTTTTGAATGAAAATAAAGATTTAATAATTCAATTAAAATTATTTTCATGAGCAAGTTGCAAAATCTAGAGGATTTGATGGATTAGGATTGGGATTAATCAGGATTTGATTAATTCAAATGAGAATTAGCTGATTTAACAATTTGATTTAGATTTTAGGATTTAAATAAATAAAAATGAGAGGAATAATGGATTTAGACTTAATTAAATAAGGTTTGATTTTTATTTTTTTGATAATTTAATTGCTGGGTAGGGCCAGCTCCCATTATATTATATAAAAAAGTATCAAAAAGTGTACAAAATTAGAGTTCAAACAGTTGGTATCCCAATTGCAAAATAAATTTGTTGCATCCAGCCCTCCTAACTACCCCTTATACACCATCCAAAACAATACTAGCTACATATTTCCAACTACCCTAGACCCGTAGCTATATCTAAACAAATATGTGCTAAAACAAAAACATAGGGCCACAAAGAATAGTGAAGATGGTGTAACTAGCCTCAGAACCTGGACACCTTCCCCTGCCAGTTTTCTTAATAGCCTCACTTGTGTCGCTCACCAACTACCTCAACATCCACATAGATTCAACCTCTAGGTTGACTCTTTGCTTAGCTGGTACTTCCTTGGCCTCTTACAACACTTGATGCTGCCTCTTTTGCCAGCTCATTTACCAATGAGGTCCCTTCTCGGTAGATATGACTGATCTGGAACTCTGAAAAAGAGTTGACAAGTCACTAGATGGGGGATAGCCATCTTTGCAACAACCAATTAGACGTAGAGTTAGACCTAATTACATTCATTGTTATTAGTGAATCCCCTTCCAAGTGAAGCTTTTTCACTGCAAGTGCTTTGCCCATCTCCAGTCCACATAAGGCGGCTCTAAACTCAATGACATTATTAGTCGGTTGACCAATAAATATTGCTCTCTTATCAACCACTTCACCTTCTGATTTCCTTGCTACACGCCCAATTCCAGTCGTGCCGAGGTTTCCAATGGAGGTACCATCAAAATTTACCTTAACCCATCCCTTTGCCTATTTCTGCCAGGCTGTCCTTCAAATTTTTTCCTTATGAGCTGCACTTGTGGGCCTACAATTGTGGGGATGCTCAGCCCCATGAAATTTTTTATGAGCTCTATATCCCTATTGGTGAAGATATTCTTTGATATAGATAACCTTTTGGCCGCCGAGTTGACTAACTCAACAATTTCCCCTGCAATTTTCCTCACCAATATTTCCCTGCCCATAGCTTGATCCTTAAAAATTCTCCTATTTCTTTCTTTCCACAGTTCCCAACAAACCATGGATGACACTATTTTCTAAATACTACCAAAAACACCCTTGTTATTCTTCCTCATCCAGACAATCATCCATTCATGCAGGACTTGGGGAAGAGGGGTCTAGAACCCAATTTCTCCTAAAATGAATTTCCAACAATATTCAGAGTATGGACATGTAAGCAAGAGATGGTCTGCAGTTTCCAAATTCCTTTTGCAAAGAATACACCAATTTGGACCCTTGATGCCCAAAATCTCCAACCTATCTTGTGTTAGACTTTTTTTTTGAGTGGCAAGCCAAGAAAACACCCCTACTTTTGGCAATACCTCCTTACCCCAAAAAAGAGAGTTCAGCCAATGTTGCACTGATTTCACTCTTTTCTTTGATCTTGTACCCAATCTTAACCTTGTACTCTCCATCCGCAGATGTACACCATCTCAACACATCCTCTCCTTCAACATAAGGTATGGTTCTCTCCCTTAGTATTGCTATTAGGGAATTTCTTTGATCCATAAGGGCATTGAGCTCGTTGGGGTCCTTCCACCCCCATTGGCACACATCATTCCTTATGGTTCTCTTACCATACTCACACACTCTCGAGCCCAACACCCTAGTTGCTTCTACCCATATCTCTTCTATCTGTGGTGTGTCACATATCTTTGGATGTCCATCCCAAGAGTCTTTCTAGAAGGAGGCCTTCTAGCCATTGTGCACTTCCCATGTGACATGCTTAGTTATGATATCTCTTCTCTCACATATGAAATTCCAAATGGAAGAACCCCTTGGTGGGTTTAAGGTTCTTACTATACTAATCGGGTGTTCTGAATCCAAATATTTCTTCCTTAGAATTCTAACCCATTTTTTATTTCTCGAATACATCATCCATGCCAGTTTTGTCCCCATCACCTGGTTCATGATCTTTAATTGTCTGATGCCATCCCCACCCACCTATTGTGGTTTACACACCTTATCCCAGGCTAGCAAAGGAAACTTTTTTGTATCATTCGACCTATTCCAAAAGAACTTATGCATAATTTGGTTGAGTTGGTCATCTATGCTGATAAGAAACCATATAGGACAGTAGGTAAAGCTGGTATCATAGCCAATCTTGTATGACATGGTAACCTCCCTATAGATTTTAGCAGCCTACCCTTCCAAAGAGTTCCATATTCTTCTTACAATTCTCTCTGGTGTCACAAAATATTTTTCTTATTCACCCCTACAGAATAGAGGCATGCCAGAAATCTCCCCAAAGATTGGTTGTCGCCAGGAATTCTAGTGAGGATCTCGTTGTAAGAAGCTGGGTTGGCCACATTTAGAAAGGATACCGCTTATGCGATGCAGCGAGGAGAGCTGAAGAAACCTTGGCTACTATTTATTATAATTGAAATCTTGGAAGAAATGGCAGCTCTTAACCCGATCCACCCATTTCTATCAAAATAAATGCGGTCAATGCCGCCAGAATTTCCTATCCACCACGATCGTCGCTAGCCGGGATGTCCAACTTTAGTATCATACTTGGTAGCCTGATTTTCCTCGCTATGTGTATAGTCTCATGAGCCACAATTATGCCTTCCACTATGGATCTTCCCAAGATGAAGCCACTCTGCTCTTCGGAAATAACCTTGTTGATCACCAACTTGAGCCTATTTGCTATTAGTTTTGTTATAATTTTGTAAAGTGTGTTGCATAAAGAGATCGACTGGTACTCCCCCAAATTCTTGGCTTCTTTCTTAGGTATGAACACAATGAAGGTATGAGATTAATCACCCTAACATTGTTGATAATATACATACAGTTCCTCCCTTTGCTTAACCAGTCATCCTTGATTATTTCCCAGTACGTTTACGTTTAATAAAAGAGGGTGGGGAAGCCATCTAGCCTGGGTGCCTTATTCGATCCTAACTAGAAAGTTTCCTTCTTTACTTCTTCCATATTGATTGGCTTGTAAAGCTCCTTATTATCTTCTTTTGAAATTATACTTGGAATCCCCACAAAAAACACATTCCTCTTAGCCCCCAAATGTTGATCATCTTGTGTGAAAATAGCTTCAAAGTACTTGATAGCTTCCTAGTTTATCTCCTCCTCACTCTTGGCTATAGAACCATCCTCCCTCTCTAGTTCACTAATCCTATTTCTACTTTTGTTAACCAGAGTCGTATTGTGGAAGTACTTTGTGTTCACTAATCCCTCTTGAAATGCTCCTTATTCCAAATTCACAATTTGGCTTTGATACAGGAGATATTTTTGTGGAAGGAGAACAAAAAAGATTGGTTACCCACCCAAGATTCTTTTCACCATTTAGAAATTATCCCCATAAAATTAGGATCCCGCATCCACATTTTCTCAAATCGAAAAGGTGAACCCCCATTGAACCTGCATTATTATCAGTTGGGTCGGGAAACGATCTAATCCACTGAAGGGTAATATCATAGCTTCTAGCAGACTTTTTTTCTAGGACCAATCCCTAGATATCAGAAACCTATCTAGTTTTTATGCAATTCCAATGTGGCCCAACCTTCTATTTGTCCATGTGAACACCCCATTTTTTGTCTAAATTTCTCTTAAGATATTATTATCCAAAAACTCCTGAAAGTCTTGTTGCACCCTGGTCAAGTTTTGAATTCCAGCTTGCTTTTCTGTGTTATTCAATGTAGCGTTAAAATCCCCACCTATCAGGATTTGATCCACCTTAAACTATTCTAGAATGGTTGTTAACATTCCCCAAACATCTCTTTTTGTTGTTGTGGCCACCGGTCCATACACATTTACCATTTTAACCTCCATATTGCCCTAAAAATACCTCACAAATATTGCCATCCAATTTTGATTAGCCACAATGAGTGTACAACCAACCTTGGCTGGATTCCAAATTACACCCAACCCACCTGAAGCCCCATCTGATTCCACAAAGACCCCTTCCCAGCCCTTCCAAAATCTCATCTTCTTCTCCTGATCTTCCCTGCTCCATTTTGTTTCTTGTACAAACAAAATGTCTGGTTTAAGGGTTTGATTTATTTAATTAAAGAGAATGGTGTTAGTTTTAAATCAAATAAAGATAAATTTATTTAATTTAAATGAGATGGCTTTAGAGATTAATTAAATAAAATGAATTATTTAATTAAAAGAGGGATTACATGATTAATCAAATAAACTGATTTATTTAATTAATAGGAGATGATAACTTAATCAGATAAAATTGATTTATTTAATTAAGAGATGGAATATGATGAATTCAATCAAATACATATTATTCGATTAAATTATTAGTTAAAGGAGGTGATTCAAGATGAACTGGTGTTAGAAATCAGGATTAGGTGTATAGGATATGTCAGTATATTTTTCGTTTCTACATTTTCCCCTCCTTGAAGTAATGTATCTGTTGTGTTGGTTCAAAGAATAAACTTGTTGAGATCAAAAAAAAATTTAAAATGATTTTTTCAGATGCCCCACTGCTGCCCCAATGAACGAATTATGCTGGTATACTGCCCCCTCGAGAGATCGGACGAAAATTTGGATTTTGGGTGATCTCACGAAAAAAGAGGACAAGCTACCTGACGGGTCCAGAACGGCTCCAACATGCCAAAAACGTGCAAAAAAATGATACAAAATGACCATTGGTTGGGTGAAAACAGGATCAAAGGTCCAAAACCCTAGTTGGACGGCTAAACAGGGTAAAAAAAACCCTAACTTTCATGCTTAAATAGCCCTCGAGGGGTCACTTTCAATTCATTTGCATACTTAGCCTTTAGAGATTTGAACATTTTGAGCTTTGACCTTCATGCAAGATGGCGCAATGAGTGCTTCCACAACACATTTCAGAGTGAGCATGAGTGTACCAGTGACTCCCAGGTGCAAGAGCACCGGTATGTGACCCTACCACACCTTATTTTTTTGATCTTCGTACACATTTATTAGGGTCATAATGTCAAACAAGTCCAGCAGCGTTGTTTGTCGCCGCTAAAAAGGTTAAATTGGTGTCGTGTGGCCTTAAAGTGCGCTGCTATTGAGTCTTGTGATGCGGTGTCATAGTTTAGAAATTAGGGCACAAACTCCAAGTGCACCACATGTGCAAATAGCACTGCAACGAGCTAGTTAGGAATTTAGGGTTTAGGGTCAAACAAAAGCGCAGTCAAATAGGGCCACCGCGGTGGAGTTTGGAATTTAGAGGGTTCCAGTGGCACAGTTTGGAGCCTTCAAACAGTGACACATTTGTTGTTTCAATTGTGAAAACTTCAAACATGATCCTAATTTTTTACGAAACTTGACGTTGTGGTTTTACTGGTGCAAGAGGATGCAGAGCTAGTACATTCACATGAGCATCGGTCTTTGATACTGAGCAAATTGACTAGTTTACATGAGTTGCTTTAGGAGCACCTCAGGGCGATAGGGTTATATTACGTTGTATATGCTCTAGCCATCAGGACACATCTAGGCATGATGACAACACTGGCAGAGATATGGCACAATGAGACATCATCATTTCACTTCCCTACAGGAAAGGCGACAGTTACTCTAGAGGATGTCTAGTGCATTATTCAATTGCCCCTCCATGGAGAGTGGGTCATTTATGATGTGGATGCCAGGACAGATGCCTGCTACGAGGTTATGGGACTAGATGAGATCATCCTTGCCAAGGGACAGATTGAGCTGGAGTAGTATACGAGCTTGGTGTCACCATTCTGATTGATTGTGGCAGCTATTATCTCAGGCCTTGTGTCACCAGATTGGCATGGTCGATACTTCAGTCCAAGATGAGGTTTAGTCTGGGAGCGAATGCTCCACCAGAGAGAGTGCTTTATGTGGGGACAAATGATGTTGGCCTCTCTCTATCATGATTTGCACGAGTTTGCTTACTATGACAGCAAGGCCATCGGGGTCGAAGTGACACTTTTGCAGATCTGGGCCTAGGAGAACATTGTAGTGCTTCACCCACGGGTTACAGTTGTTGATGTGGAGCCAAATGACCCAGTAGTCTGGTGATACAAGGGTGGCTAGACCTTTACCCACACAAGAGCAACTAAAATCCCTCACTAGAGGAGGGCCATTAATGAGATGATTGTCTCCAAATGGAGGTCTTGGCTCAGGATGCATGTCTGGTACAATGACATACAACAGTTATTCTTTGCGAGGAAGGACAGACTTATATAGGGCGGGGATCACACCATGATCGAACGTTACTTGCTAGATCAGGTGGCTAGGCAGTTCAAAGAGACACAGGACAGGCTTGATGACTAGTACGTGGCCATATTTGCTCGCACTACGGGAGAGACTACATGGGGGGAACGATCCCTCCAGAGGACGCAGTGGATAGTTTCAGATAGCTGATGGTCAGGCCATGGCCATATGATCAGGGGAAAGCAGACCTTGGCACTACACAGGCATACTGAGATTGGTTTCGTCCACTGATCAAATTGAAAGTGCTAGGGGCAGCTTTACGATGGCGAATACCCTGAGGCCGGATAACAAGGTGAGGGCGGGGGCGAGGAGGCCAAGGAGATGGGAATAGAGACAGAGACGGAGGCAGAGGAGGAGGTGGACCACCTCCCAACTAGCAAGGGCAGAGGGATGGGCAGAGAGACCAGTAGAGAGATGGGGATCAACAGAGAGATGCCCTGAGGGACCCACAACAACCTCTAAGAGACTAGCAACAAACACCACCACTGCCACCACCTCAGCTAGACCAGAGGGATGCACTCATTTAGCAGCTATAGGCATAGGTTGCCACACTGACCGGTCGACATCAACAACTCGAGAGCACACAAGGCAGGATAGTCCTGACACACATGTACCAGGATGAAGTCAGAGAGGCAGAGTATCACAGGGTTCATTACCATCAGGCAGTGCCTCGAGCATCCTAGGCACTAGACTTCTCGTAGCAGACAGGGCAAAGGCAGGATCAGCCCGAGAGACATCTGGCCGAGGGGAGCAGCCATCAGGGCTAGCTTCACACTTTTTATTAGAGACACCATTCTTTTTGTGATCCACAAGCTCCAGATTTTATAGCCCCGTGGGCATTTGTATACATTGATTGATGACATACATATTTGATCTTGATTCTTGTACCATGACAGTTGTACTATTTTGATGACATATGATATGATGTGGTTCAATCCGATATATGATGTGTCCTATTTTATTTATGCATGATGGATGGATGTTTTTACTTTTCTTTATGCGATGTTCTATATGCGATGCGATGTATGATTCTATGATGTTATGATTATATTTTTGGATGGATGTATTTCTTTTTCAGTATCCTTTTTATGAACTTTTTATTATGATGATGTATGATATGGATGATGCAAATGTTATGATATGCAAATGGTTTAAAATGCTTAGACTAACAGATCTATATTATGCACTTAATGGATGATATATTATGAGATGCTATGACATATTCCTTTTCTTTTTCAATATCTTTCTTATGTATGATTCATACATGGATGACATGATGATGCACATGATATGATGTGATGATGATTTTTATAATGATGCCTATGTGATGATTCCTTTAATGATGATGCCTATGTGATGATGCATATGACATGATATGATGATGCACATGATATGATAATGCTTATATGATGATGCAAATGGATGATATGATGATGTATATTATGATTATGTAATGAATGCAAATGTGTGGCTTATGAGATGCTTAGAATAACCAATCTATATTATGCAATGCATGTGAGATGGTAATGTTTCCTATATGATATGATATGCAATATGTTGATGTTTTGTAGATGCAGGACAAATGCAATAGTGATGTTTTTGATTAACTATCATGATATGATCTTAGCACAGAAAGAAGGAAGAAGAAATAAGATCCAACAAGCCCACATTATTAGAGATGATGATGATGATAATGATGATTTTCTTATCAGGAATTGGGATTTTAAAAGGGCTATTTACCTTATGTTTGATAACACACGTAGGCACGATGCATCAAGGTATAAAGAACTAGGATGGTGTTGCACCTAGTGTGATGGACTTTGACTCGACAATTAGATAGGAATACTCCTGTTCACACCTGACATACGAAACCTTATTCAAAATGCAATTCAGATATTCCAAACATCTTAGACCAAAACATAGAAAGGAAATCCTTCCTATGTGGTCAACAAGACATCTAAAACACCCTCTCTACACCCAAACAAAGCATGCATGACCAAGGTTATATTACAAGAATATCCAACAAGCACAGTAGATAAAAAGATAGTGATCATTGCCCCATTCCTTTCTCTCAAAATCCTTTTGTTTAGAAATCATCGAGAGGTCATTGGAATGAGCGCAATAAGATAACCCAAAAGACAAAGATAAAGTAAACAAACAAGCTAATGTTCTTCATACCGCTAGTTAAGACTAAACTATGGTGATGCCTGATGTTGATGTCCATTATAGGAAGGATGCATCATAGGAAATGATATCAGATGATTTTGGGATTGATTGGATGATAGGCTATTGATACAAAAAGTTGACTAACTTTTTTACTTACTACCCTAGGCTTGAGACCTTGACGTTTTGAGTTTTCACTTTTAACCTGCTAGACTTGTTTCAGATTGTTTCACCAAAGTTTGAGGATGGCGATTGTTTATTATGAGTGAAAGTTTATTGCAGGTGAAAGCGAGATGGGATGGATGATTTTTTCAAATATTTGGATGTTTTTGAGTTTTTGAAATGTTTTGAGGTTTTTTTTGGTATTTTTGAGATGTTTTGCAAATGTTTTGATTTTCCAAAATTTCCAATGTTTTGGTGTTTTACGAGATTTTGACCAAGACACTAACCTTAAAGACCTATCCTAGGGGCCTCAAGGGATGATCAATAGATTAGCCTTGACTACGTTATACATGCAGAGACCATGTAGTTCGACTGACACAGACTCGTTTATTGATGAAATATGAACAAATGGATTGCCAGTTTATTATGTCTGATTCCTAAAGGACTGACCTAAGTGTCTCAGGGGATGATCAAAGATTAACCTTGCCTATGTTCAGAGCTCAGAGACCCATAGTTCGGCAAGATGACTCTTTTTTTGACTTTTTGACCTATTTTTGGGATTTTGATATGTTTTGAATGTTTTTGGATTTTTGGATTTTATGATGTTTTTGAATTTTTTTATTTTCTGAATGTTTTTGGATTTTCTAATTTTGGGAAGACTTCAAGAATATACATGAATCTGACCCAATGACAACATGCCCCCAGTGTGATGTAATAGACTACTCTGATATAGGCAGCACAAACTAACCTTGAGAATGGGCCAAGTAGTACATGGAGGGACCATGACACGAACACAGGACCAAGATATGATGCAGATGTGGATGAGTGACGAAAGGAGATATGGAATGCGATGGATGAATGATTCAGAACAAACCATGGAGATCCTGGTGGATGGAAAGTGCTTATTTACACAAGGCGCCTGTTTTCCAGGTTTTCACCAAGGTACTTGCTGAAAGCGCCACCGAAGTGGTTTTCACTAGAGGACGATTTTTCTCTTTATTGTTTTTGATCCCTTTTTTGATTTTTTTGATTTTTGTATTTTTTTGCATTTTTGGTTTTACACCCTGAAATATTAGGCATAAAACTTTTTGAGATGGGAGCTATTCATGGGCTCCTACAAAGGCTCGCCTTTTGGTGTTGATAATTGATATGCCCCTGAATTATAGCTTGCTGTGATGACGAAGGGTCCCAACCAATTGGGTTCAAATTTTCCCTTGCTATCTGGATTTGGAATGTTCTTTTGGTTCTCCTTCGGCACAAGTTCTTCAACCTGGAAGTTCCAACTCTTGATCTTCTTGTTATAACTCCACTTGAGACAGTTCTAATAGACTTGCAAATGGTTTAAGGCATCCATGCATCGCTCATTCAACAGTTCTATCTTGTTTAATATTGATACCTGATATTCCTCATCCATGATGAGATTCTGCAATGATATTCTCAGGGATGAGAGCTCTATCTCGATAGGGAGGATGACTTCTGATCTATAAACCAGGGAGAAAGGGGTGGCACCTGTTGGTGTACGGATACTTGTTCGGTAGGCCCATAGGGTAGGATTTAATTTAGGTACCAATCACAACCAGCTTCATTGACCGTCTTTTTGAGGATTTTTAAGATGGTTTTATTTGTAGCATCAACTTGGTTGTTTCCTTTGGGGTAGTATGGAGTGGAAAAGCGATGTTGGATATTAAACTTGTGGCATAGGTCACAAACATCCTGGTTTTTGACAGGTGCTCCATTATCTAAGATAATGGCTTAAGGGACACCATAGCAGAAAATTAGGTAGTTCAGGATGAATTTTGATATATGCTTTCCTGTGATATAGGTCATGGGAATGGCCTCTACCCACTTCATGAAATACTTCATGGCGGTAATGATGAACTTATGTTCATTGGATGAGGTGGGGGTAATTTTTCTGACAAGATCGAGCCCCCACTATGAAAAGGGCCAAGTTGTGACAATTGGGTGGAGCTCTCGAGCTGGTGCATGGATGAGATCCCCATGCCGCTGACACTACAAACACCTTCGGACATAGTCATGTGCTTCTCTTTCCATTGTAGGCCAATAGTACCTTGTCCTCAACAGTTTCTTGGCCAAGTTCATACCACTTGAATGTGAACCAAAAATGTCGTTATGTACCTTAATTAAGGCAATCAAAGCTTCCTCAGTGTTTAGGAAATGTAACAGGGTTCCTTCAATGCTCCTATGGTATAGGGTATCTCCTAAGATGACAAAACGAGATGACTTCTTGACAAAGGATCTTTTAAGGTTTGGGGTTATGTTAGTAGGGAGGACTCCTATTCTCAGGTAAGTGTATATATCATGATACTAGGGATCATCGAGACCAATGATTTCGCACACAAATGCAGACTCTGGTACCTCAAATGCGGGTATGAGAAGCTGCTCTATGAGGAATTCTTGCTTTGGGACATTGTGTGGGACATCTAGAAGTGACCTAATCATTACCATTACATCTACCGCTCTATTGTTTGCTCTTGGTAGCTGCTCAAATGTGATCTCAATAAATAACTTCTTGAGACTTTCCACCAATTTTTTGTATGGAGTTAATTTGTTGTCCTTTGTTTGATATTCATTGTTGACCTAGTTGATTATGAGATGTGAATCTCCATAGACCTTAAGTGCCATGATCTACCATTGTACTACAATTCTCATCCCTATGACAAGAGCCTTATATTCTGCGATGTTATTCGTGCAAGTGAACGACAACTTGTATGACTTTGGTATGTAGTCCCCTTGTGGGGTGATGAAGAAGATCCCTGCTCCCGACCCATGTTGTGTGTAGGATCCATCAAAATACATTTTCCAGTGATCCACTACACTTAGGTTGAAGATTGATTCATCAGGGAATTATGAGACAAGCGGATTCTCTGAGTATATTGATGCCTCCGCTAGCTGATCTACAATTGCTTGTCCTTCAATGGCCTTGTGTTCCACATATTCAATGTCATGCTTTGTCAAAATCATGACCCATTTAGTTGTCTTCCTTGTGAGAGTTTCTTTAGAAAGTAGGTACTTAAGGGGGTCTATCTTTGCAATGAGCTTTATTTGATGTGCTAGCATGTAATGTTTGAATTTTTGTGCTGCAAATATGACTGCTAGACAAGCTTTCTCAATGGATGTATAGTTCAGCTCATGTCCCACCATAGTTTTGCTAATATAATAGATAGCTCTCTCCTTCCCATTTTCATCATGTTGTGCTAAGAGAGCACTGAGAGCTACTGCTATTGCTGATATATATAAGATCAAGGGTTTTCCTAGAATTGGTGGCATCAGGATTGGCGGCATAAGTACTCCTTGATCACATTTATCATCCCACTTGTATGCTAACCCCCTTGTGGAGTAGATGAGAATAGGGGATAGCCTTGTCTTTTAGTTGCACTATGAATCGACGAAGCGACTGGAGTCTTCCTTATAGGCCTCTTAGTTGTTTCAATGTTTTTGGTGCCTCCATTTCAAGAATTGCCTTGAATTTAGCGGGATCTATCTCAATCCCTCTCATAGACACAATATACCCAAGGATCTTTATTGACTGTACTCCGAAGACACACTTCTTTGGAATGATTTTGACTTTATATTCCTTCAACCTATCAAAGATGGAGCCCAATGCTGCTATGTGATCTCGTCGTTTCTTAGATTTGGCCAATATATCATCTACGTAATCTTCCATAGTTTTATGAATCATATCGTGAAAGATTAGTGTCATGGCCCTCTGATAGGTAGCTCCCACATTTTTCAACCCAAACGACATCATATTCCAACAATATGTCCCCTGTGAGCAAGTAAAGGTCATTTTATGTTGGTCATCTTTTTCTATCATGATCTAGTTGTAACCTGAGAATACGTCCATCCATGATAACATCTCATGTCCTGCTGTCATATCCACAATCATATCAATGTTTGGAAGAGGTAAGTAATCTTTGGTACATACTTTGTTCAAGTCTCTGAAATCCATGCAGATGTGGATGCCCCCAGTGGGCTTTGAAACAGGTAAAAGATTGGAGACCCACTTCGGATAATCTATCGGCCGTATGAACCCTGCATCTAGGAGCTTTTGTAATTCCATCTTGACCAACAATGTTATCTAGGGATGCATTTTTCTTAGCTTTTGTCTCACAGGCTTTGCTTTAGGATATATAGCTAGGTGATGAACCACAACCTCTAGATAAAGCCTAGGCATGTCAGCATAGGTCCATGCAAAGTTTTTCTTTCTTTCTTTTAGGAATGCAACTAGAATTTCCTGTTCTTCTGTGAGAAGTGGTTCTGCATAGAATGTTGTGTGGTATTTCCTCTATTCCCAGGTTGACAGGATTGCACTTCTCTGCTAGGACAACTAATTTCTCCTAATGAATTGCACTAAGAGGAAGATTGAATCCTTCATCCTCCGGTGCCTCAGAGAATTTTTCACCGTTGGATACGTCCTTTATTTTTACTATTTTTGGGTCAAAGAGTGGCACATTGTGGTTTTCACTCAAATACTTAGAGATTATTCTCAGATTTTCACTTTTGTGACTAAAGGATTCAATTGTTTCCCCGTAATAGGCATGTGTGTCGAGTATGATGTCGAACCCAACCTTGTGATCTTCTTATGGTATAGTATCCTATAATCCCATGAATTCCGAGAATGCCTCATCATTTTTTAATGTATCCAAAATTGGTGGTCCTCGTTGGTTATAATCGATGAGCTGGGGATAAACTAGGTTTATTTTATGGGTTTGGTGGTCTGATTCAAAAGATAGGGTGTTAATCATGAGTAGGGAGGAATCTTAGAAAAGCATGGGTAAGTCAGTTATGGGATCCTCATCACTACTACACACATCGGTTACATCAAAGGTAAAGTTATCTATGACTCGTCTTGTGGATACTGGTAATTAAAGGGCGGATGTTGATAGTTGAGGGGGATTTTTGACCTTCCTAACCGAGGAACCCTTGCCAAGTATGGTCACCTTCAGAGGGGTACATCCGAGGCCAAGATTTCTTATACCCTTCTCAATGACAAGGGGTTCTAACAGGTCGTTTTCATTCTGCCTGAGTTTCTTGTTCCTATTATAACCCATACCAAGCATCATTTGTAGACCTTTGCTACTCTCATCCATTAGAAGATCAAGTACAGGCATTTCATCTTGATATAGGAGACTAGATATGTCTCTTTCATCTACTATTTCCTGGCTTAGATCTCCCCAACTTCTAAATCTAGAGGGGTCCACTTTGAAGGTGTGTGATGATGTTTCAGTTGGTTGGGGTTGCCCATGAGTCCTAGGAGATTGAGGTAACTCTCCTATGACAAAAGCACTTTTCTTCATTCTATAATCTCCACACCTGTTTTCTTGGATAATGACTCTGATTTCAGATATATCAAGAATGTCGGGTGTCTTTGTCTCATAAGTGGAGGCCAAGGTAGCTGGGTCTACATACGGAGTTGTAGGGCCTTCATCATTCCTCGGGACTTGGGGGATTTTATAGTGCTTTACTTCCAAATTCCTGCAGTAGGTGAAGGGCTCAGGATCACCATGAATCGTGACCTCTTGATTTTGATATGGGAATTTGGCGCACTGATGAAAAGTTGATGCGACTGCTTGCATCCCATGGATCCATGGATGCCCTAGGAGGATGTTATAGGGTAAATCAAGGTCAAGGACCTAGCATGTGGTTTCCATAATGGCTTTCCCTACTTGGATAGGGAGCTGAATAGTGCCCTGAGACACTCTTTCCTGATCATCATATGCTTTGATTGTGATACCCTTTCCTTTTTCAATGGCATCTTCTGAGAATCCTAGATTCTTTATTAGTTTGTGGTAAAAAATGTTTTGTCTTGCACCCCCATCCACCAAGACCTTTTTGACTTTGTTTTTTTATGAACCAAGACTTCAAGGTGGAGTGCGTGACTATGAGACGGTTGGGTGGGGAAGTCCTGATCGAAGAACGTTAGGAGACTTGGGGTGGTGATATTTTTTACCATAGCTTGGAACTGGTTAGCATCAAGATCCATAGAGATGGTGGATGAAGCCGATGCTTCCTCTAGGATTTTTCTATGTGCGGGTGATATCTTCAACAACTCCATGATGGAGATCTGAGCGGGAGTTCTTTTCAACTGGTCTAGGACATTGTACCCATTAGGAATGGATTTCGGATTAGAGGTGGATGCCCTAGGTGGTTGTGATGGTCCAACAATGGTGACCTTACCACCGCGTGTGGTGACTCCACAATCAACTTTGGCTCCTTTGATATTAATAATAGTGACCATTTCATCAATGGATGTGACAACATGATCGTACACATGGTTCACATTGGCATACTTGGTCTTTCCACAATTGTTCCCTTGGTTATGATCTGATATCGGATTCATGTATATTTTTAGGTCTTGATTTTCAGTCGGTTGCTCAAAATTTATGATCTTCTCATCAATGAGATCTTGGATCAGATTTTTCAACCTCATGTAGCTTGTTGTTGTGTGCCCCTTGATTTTTTGAAAATCACAAAGGTGGTTTTCATTGTACCATGGTGGTTTCACTTGGGGTTCCTGATAATTCTCATAGATGGGAATCTTGATGAGATTCTCGTTTACTAGTTTCTTCGTGACTGATTCAATTGGTTCCACAAGGGCTGTGTACTTTCTCTTGGGGGGATTTTTATTTCACGGGGGTGGTCCCCCTTGATTGTTCAAATTGTTGATTTGATTGTTGGGTGGTTGTTGTGATACCATGTTAGTTAGTGTGTTGTTTTGATTGTTGCCTTGCAGTTGGTGGTATGTTGGGTGTTTTGTTTTGGAGCACTGATTATGACCTTGGCATCCACCACACCATCATTGGTGACATTTTTGTTCTTCTCCCACGTGCGAGGTTTCTCATTATAGCTGGTGGATGGGCGACTGTCTTGATATTCTTGGTACATGTGTGTCCCCCCTTGTGCAATAAGGGCTCATTCAATGTTGAGCACCTTATGGATCAAATGGTCGTATGTGGTGATACATTGCATCTTAAGATGAAATGCCAAGGTTTTCTCGAGATTGGAAATGATGGTTCAAACTTGTTCTTCCGACATGGCTCATTTTCCCCTGTTGGCCTTGGATCGTCATCTTTGTTGGAAGGAAGCAAATGATTTCCCCTTAGCTTGTTTAAGAGCAGATAGTTCCTCTAGACTAACATCCATACCTATATTAAATGTGTAATTTTTTATGAATGCATCTATAATCTCTTGGAATTTTTTGATGCCAGGAGGAAGATGAGAGAACCACTCCATGGTAGGACCAACCAAACTTCGAGGAAATAGCCGCATCAAATATGTATCATCATATGCGACCTGTAACATCATGAAAACAAGAAAGATTAAAGCAAACACACGATATGCAATAAAACTCTAATATAAACTAAGTTAAACAACAAAGAACAATGGAAATAGCTAAAACGTAAATACAAAACAATCTCACCCAATATCTACATCCTTCTATGCATGACCTCGATTTTCCTCCATTTCGCCGTTTGATTATAATTTCCCTCATATTTATCTGTGCAAGTATATCCTACGATAGTGATTCAACAAAATATCAAAGATTAAACAGTTGATTTCTTCCAAAAGTCAGAAGATTTCGGCAGGAGTGACAATGATGAAGATAAAGTCAATTTATAGAAAATAGGATTTTTGAATGACGGGCTCAGATTAAAAGATAAATGGACGATTAAGATTAAAATATTCGACATGCATTGAGATTTGTATCAGTACCGACATGAGTGATAAAACCTAAAAGATAGAGATTAAGATTAAATAATAATTTAATCTTTAGATGAAAGTGTTTGAAACTTAGAAGAACAATGATTACATGTAAAGGATAAAGATTGAATAGAGGAAACTGTTTGTTCGAACGCATGAATTAATGAATGAATTAAATAAATTTATTTAATTAATAAATGTATACATGCATAAGAATTAAAAATAGATAACTGACTGGTTAAGATAGAGAGTCCATTTGTTAGAGACAATCGGACATTAAATCAAAAGATGGCTGATTGATTTAAATAGATCTCGAGTCAAGTGGAAATGAATAATTAGATAACTTAAGCAATTATCCAAATATAGAAGAATATGTCCAAAATAAAATTTTATGAATTAAATGATTATTTAATTCAACATTTGACATTTAAGGATTAAATTAAATAAATTAAGATTTATTTAATTGACAGAAGAAAAGTTTAATGAATAATTAAAGTATTAAAGTATTTATTTAATTATAGTCGAAAGTGTGATAAGGATAAATCAAATAATAATTTATTTAATTTCAGAAAGAGGATAAAGTTAATTAGTGACGTAATTTTTTTTTAATAAAAGAGGGTAAAAACTTTATTGAATCATAACAGCATTACAAAGTCCAAAGAAGGAAGCCACAAGGGGCCAAAACAACAAGAATTAATTCACACCCAAGAAGCACCTCATATCCTCGACCCTCCTCAAGAACAGGGGCCATATCATCAGGGTGCTCCAATCATCCACAGACCAAGAATCAGTCTTTTCCGACGCCCATCTAGCCAGCCCATCAGCCACCCTATTCCACTCCCGTGGAATATGACGGAAAACAATGGACTCCAAGGTAGAGCACAGAGAAATAATCTGTTTGACAACCACAGCTAGCTGCCAATTCACATCCTCCAAATTTTGATTATTCAACATATCAATAACCACCTGAGAATCAGCTTCACAAACAATCCGCCGCCATCCAAGGGAAACTGCACGCTCAACCGCCAAGAGAATAGCGCTAGCCTCCATAAGATTATTAGTTTGCAAACCACGATACATAGAAAAGAAGAAAACCACCACTCCAAGGCTATCTCTACCAATACCACCAACCCCAGCATGCCCAGGGTTACCTCTAGAAGACCCATCAGTATTAATTTTCAACTCCCCTAGAGCAGGTGGGCACCAAAAGCCCTCACGAGCAACCCTCTCACGCCCACGCCTACGATGCACTTTACTCATAATACACTTCCCCCCTGTGGCAAGACCCAGGGAATTTACAACACCCAAGTCCCCAGGAGCAATCGGCACAGACAAGTCACACTTTGCAGTCAAAGTCTCCAGCAAAGCCCCAAGAATTCGCCTCCAAAGTTGCCCCACGAGCAATTTTTTATCCAAGAATATTCTTCTGTTACGTTCCAACCAGATTTGCCAAACAATCAAACTAGGACCAATGCTCCAAGCAATTTTAAGAAAATAGGTTGTAGCAGGAGAAGAACCCTGTCTCTTCCAAAAATCCTCCAAAGAAGAGACATGGCAACACGGTAATCTCCAAAGATTCCACCAGTGATGCCAGATAGTCTTAACAAAAGAGCACTGAAAAAACAGATGTGATAAGCATTCATCATGCTGACCACATAGAATGCACATGGAGGGGCCCTGGAACCCACGTTTGCAAAGATTATCCCAAGTAAGACACTTACCTTGAACCACAAGCCAAGAGAAAAAATTACACTTAGGCCAAGCAAATTTATTCCAAGCATGCTTCCACCAAGAAACCTGGGAGCTTCCAAAGACCTGTTTATCCAAAACCTGATAACCAGAGGCAACCGAAAATTTTCCTTTCAAGTCAGGTCCCCAAGCAAGCACATCAGCCCCTTGGAGAGAATTGCAGACACGACTCGATAAAATCTTAGCAAGCTCTTGACGATCCTCCACTGCACCACCAGGAGGCCAATCCAAGGGGCTCTTCCACCTAGACACAGAAATTTGACCCAAAGATTGTTGAGATTTAAAATCTGCCACATGACTCCAACCCGCCTCCACAAAAATCTGGCACAAATCTTGGAGATGGGGATGAGATGACACAATGGGTGGGTATCCATCCCAAGAATCATACCAGAAAAGAGCATCTCGACCCCCATTACAAATCCAAAAAAGTCCCTGTTTAACCAACTTGGCACCACGTTTAAGGGTACTCCAGATCACAGAGCCTTTCCCCTCCATACTAAACCTTGATACCTCCCTACTTTCTACTGCCCCCAAATATTTGAAGGTCAGAATTTTAGCCCAGCACATATGCTGTTGAGAGCACCAGCGCCAATACAACTTAGCAGCCAAGGCCTGCCCATTCAAATCAGCCCGCCGTAAACCAAGACCCCCCTCTTGCTTTGGCCTACAAACAACATCCCACTTCACAAGACTCCATTTTCTATGAAGAAGATTACCAGCCCACAGAAACTGACGAGACAATTTCTCGAAATCTCTAATAAAACTTGAAGGAGCAGAAAGAACAAAGCATTTATAAATAGGAAGAGCCTGGACCACCGACTTTAAAAGAGTCACTCTACCTGCTGAAGAAAGCCACCTGCAAGTCCAATGACTGACCAATCCTCGAAACTTATCAAGAGTCTCTTGCCAAAACCTTTTGGGGAGAGAGCGAACAGCAAGAGGGATTCCAAGATAGGAAAAAGGAAGCGAACCAATCTGAAACCGAAGGATACCAGCAATTCTCCTTTGAATACCTTTAGGAGTGTGGAAGAAATATATGGACTTCCCCTCATTTATGCGTTGCCCAGAAGCTGCCAAGTAACTGTCCAAAACACTGCGCCAATTGAGAGCCTCCTCAACCTTAGCCCTGCCCATCAAGGCAGTATCATCTACAAATTGCAGATGAGACTGAGGGGGAATACCATCTCCCCAACTCCATCCCTGAAGCAATCCACTAGCAACTTGAGCACGAATGAGTCTTCCCAGGCCTTCCGCAAGGAGGATGAATAAGTAAGGAGATAGGGGATCTCCTTGCCTAAGGCCTCTAGAAGCACCAAACAAACAAGTGGGCTCACCATTGATAAGCACCGAAAAGGAGGAGGAAGTGACACAACTCCTAACCCATTCAATCCAACCCTCAGCAAAGCCAAAAGCTCCAAGGATTTTAAATAGAAAACTCCATTTAACACGATCATAAGCTTTAGCCATGTCTAACTTGATAAACATAGATTTATCTTTTGAGGATTCCATAGAATGGATGGCCTCAGCAGCAATAACTACCCCATCCATGATCTGTCTTCCAGCAACAAAACCCCCCTGCTCTTCAGAAATTAAGTCATCAAGCCAAGGCTTCAGCCTTTCTGCGATCAACTTAGTAATAATTTTATACACAACATTACATAGAGCTATAGGCCTAAACAAATCCAAGGAGTTAGCTCCCACCTTCTTAGGAATAAGAGCTAAAAATGTAGCATTTAGGGACTTCAACATTTGTTTATGCATAAAGGATTCTTGGACAACCTCTAAAAGGTCCAATTTAACCACTTCCCAGAACTCCTGAAAAAATTCAATGGGGAATCCATCAGGCCCAGGAGCTTTACCTTTCTTCATCTGGAATACAACCTTCTCAAGCTCCGACAAGGTAATAGGAGCAAGCAATGATTCATTCATTTCATTAGTCACCAGCTTCGGGATACAATCTAAAATTTTAGCTTCATCCTCCTCCGCAGGAGGCGAATCCTCAGAGAAAAGGGTAGAGAAATATCGAATGCATTCAGCTGAAATAGAGGCTGAAGAGGACAAAGATTCCCCATTAGGCAACAGAATAGAAGAAATAGCATTACCTTGTCTCCGATCCTTAACTGAGTTATGGAAGAAAGCAGTGTTTCGATCCCCAGCCTGGAGCCATTCAATACGAGACTTTTGTTTCCAAAAAATCTCTTCTCTTAACTCCCATTCCTCAAGCTCTTTTGTTGCAACAACCTCTAATAAACTCAGCTCCTCTGAGAGGCCTTGATCTCGAATTTGTCTGGTAATTAGGTCTAGATTATCTCGCGCCTTTTGCTTTTCCTGAAATAAGTTACCAAAATGCTGCCTATTCCATCTTTTCAATCTGTATTTAACATACTGGAGCCTCTTTGAGAAAGAGTACATGGCAGTGCCATATGCTGGCTTCCCCTGATCCCACCAACTAGGGAGCAAAGCATGAAGAGATTCATCCCTAAGCCACATGAGTTGGAACTTAAAGGTCTGTCTAGCACACCGTTGAGGCACATCAACCACTAGCTTAATAGGCCAATGATCAGAACCACGACCATCCAAAATTTCAGAGCTTATCAACCACCTGTCCCCCACCCAAAAACTAGACACCAAAAATCTATCAAGTCTTTCAGAAATAGAGGCATCGCCAATTCTCCTATTATTCCAAGTAAAAAGACCATTGCTAGGTTTGATATCCACAAGATTCAAAGCGGAGATATTGTCCTGGAGCAATAATGCAGAAGCCTCCAACCTTGCAATACCACCTCGTTTTTCTGCAAGCTCCGTGATAGCATTAAAATCGCCTCCAATAATCCAAGGATGGTAGGGAAATAAGCTGCGAACTAAACGAATGTTGGACCACAAAAGTTGCTTTCCTTGCAACTCCACAGGCGCATACACATTGGAGAAGAGAGCAATTTCCCCTGACATAAAACAAGAGGCCACCATGGAAAGGGAGGACCTGAAAGACACCCACCAAAGGGGGCAAATCTTACGCGGGTTCCATAAACATGCCACCCCGCCAGAAGACCCTTGAGCACCAATGCATTGGCATCCACCATTCCCCCATAACTTAGGAACTAGATCCATCATACCCTCCACAGAGAGCTTAGTCTCCTGCAAAAAAAGAACATCAGGCGAATGACACCTAATCAAATCCCGAACAGCTTTTTGTCTAGGGCCACTGTTCAAGCCCCTAACATTCCAAGAGAGAACTATCATTTCGAGGGGCATGAAAAATGCGAATCCAGAGTCTTGACTGACCCTGACTCCACCAAAGTCTCCCCTATCATCTTAATCTTTTCCTCATCCTTCTTCCTTCCCAGCTTAGAAATTTTCTCCGGCCCCCCCTTCTTGAGAACTTTTTGCAGAACACCCAACTGAGAGGACGCCTTAATATTCTTCTTGCCCACCTCTGGACCAACTTTTTGCAAGAGGTGAACCTTATCTACACTATCTTTCACTACCTCAGCACTACCACCCAACTCAACCTGAACCTCCATTTGACGATCTGTCCCTAGAGCCGAAGTCCCATCAGTAAGCGGAGCCATAATCCCCTCTGAGTTGAGCAAAACCTGACTAGAATCTTTCCCAACCTCATCTAAGCATGGCACTCCCATACCCCCCTCCTGTTGGGGAGTAAGCATTGCCTCAACTAAAGGGCCATGCTGATCAATATCCAGAGTCCCATGATCTAGATCCAAAAATCCTGGGTTCACCTCCTGTTGACTAAGATCCTCTAGCACCTCAAACCTGTTGAAGGTGTCCTCCTCCTGCCTGTCCTTCAAAGTCCTTTTATGACCTTTATTTCTGTTTCGGCCTCTAACGGGAATAAATCCATCTTCCCTACCACCAGAACCCTGAATGGGGTCCTTGCCCTTATCCACCCTAGGTGGATTAGCTGAAGGTTGAGAAGAATGAGCCTCCAAAGGCTTGGCCTTTGGACATCTGCGCAGGAGGTGACCATACTCATGACAGAAACGACAACGGAAGGGAAGTGTTTCATAATCCAGCTGTTGCACCCATGAATAATCTCCTGCACTCACTTCTAACGAGTCTGGCAATGGCTTACTTAAATCAATTTCTACACAAAATCGGGCAAAAGTCATTACCTTTTTGAATTGTGTTTGCTGAGAAGAACCCACAGGTTTCCCCAGCTTCGAGGCTAATAGGCACAACACATCCTCTCGCCAGCATTCCACAGGGAGCCTTGGAAGACGGACCCAAACCGGAACCCGATTCGGAAGTTCCTCTGCCGGGTTGAAGCCAGCATGCCATGGCTTAATAAATAAGCCCACCTGGTTATAAAAATACGGGCCCCCTTCAAAAATCCTATTCCGATCAGCCAAACAATCAAAAGTAACCATGAAGTAGTTATTTGCCAGGAGGCGGATCTCCATCTCTCCCTCAGGCATCCATGTCTTTTGAGCCCACATCTCCAAGAATTGCAAAGAAATTTTCAAACCTAAGAATTTGCAATAAAGAGAATGTCGTGCATAATAATCAATGTCTTCAGCCAACATCTCCATTGGAATGACTACGCTCGGCCTCTCTTTACACCGTTCGAGGCACCCATTAATCTTCGAATTCTAGGCCCCCCTACCGAGCCCATCTCGACTTTCTCAGGTTCCACCGAGAAAAGATTATTATCAAAAATCTTCGAACCCTGTGGAGAGGGTTTCGATCCAAAAGCAGAACGAAAGTCCATATTGGGACAAACCCTAGAAGATTCTCCAGTATCCATCAAAGGGCACACAACGCAAGATGAGCAAGCAAGGCCCAAATAAAACCAAGAGCCCTTCGAAGAAGGCACACTCCACTGGACACCAAGGTCGCAACCCCCCAACCCCAGAATACACACCTGCTGCAAAAGAAAAGAGCCTCCCCCCAAATAGCGTAAAAAAACCCACCCCCAAGAAGCTTCAGAGAAGAAGAGAACAAATCCGACCCCCAACTACACATGCAACCACCAAAAGACTACATGCAAGCCGAACCTAGATGGCTGCGGCCTCATGCAGCGCTTGTAGAGCCATCTTTTCCTTTCTGTCATCGATGACTTACCAATTAGTGACGTAATTAAATAAAGAACATTTATTTAATTAATCAAGATTTGAATAAAAGTAAAATGAATTAATTAAATAATTAAAGTTATTTAATTAATAGAGGAATAAATGTTAAAATGACTTAATTAAATAATTAAAAGTTATTTAATTAATAGATGAGAAAGGGCTTTAGAAAATAATTAAATAATTAACATTATTTAATCATGACCATGAAAATATGAATTATGAAGAAATTGAAGTCGTAGGCTTAGAACAAATTTCAGTGTCTACACGACCTCCATGCAATGTACCTGGAATTCTCTGATATGATCTTTAGGGTTTCCCATCCCACAATATTTGTTGAATTTAGGAATTTCAAATTCCTTTGGGAATGGTACCATTGCAAGGCTCCTATAGAACAGATAGGGACATAAGTTGCTTGGTGTCTTTGTGGTTTTCCCCGACTGAAGATCTAGCACTTGCTGCAAGAGCAACTTGATTTGTGTCGTCACATCATTTTGTGGATAAGGAAGTAGAGTGAACATGTTTTGAAGTGGTTGAGGTGTTTGAGTGATGGGTGGAGCGTTGGGTATGTTGGTGGGAGTTTGTTGCAAGCTTTGTTGTGCGATCAAGGCTTGTTGATATGCCTGCATTTGTTGTTGTGCCAACAATGCTTGTTGTCGGTCTTGATGTTGTTGTGCCAACAATGCTAGTTGTTGGTCTTGATATTGTTGCGCCAATAATGCTTGTTGTTGGGCTAGTAATTGGGCTACTTCTTGCTATGCTTGGTACTATTGCAGGGCTTGTTGATATGCTTATTGTTGGGTTGCTTGCAGTTGTTCCTAGTATTGAGCTTGTGCTTGCGCTTGCTGAGCTTGGTATTGGGCTTGCACTTGAGCTTGATCTTGCGCTTGTTGGGCAGCTTGTGCATCTTGGGCAACCTGTGTAGCTTGGTTTGCTTGAGCTACTTGCGCAACTTGGGTGGCTTGCTGTTGTTGCAACAAAGCTTGAGCTTGAGCAGCCTGCTATGCTTATTGTGCTTGTTGTACGACTTAAGCTACTTGCGCTTATTGAGTAGCTTGTTGTGCAACTTGCGTGTTTTGTGTTTGTTGTGCTTGAAATTGTTGAAGTACCTTTTGATAGGCCTGTCGTGTTGCTTGCAATGTGATGCTATATTGATTGGCCACATTTGGTCTTGGTGGTGGTGGTGGTGGAAGATTTGGAATGGTGTTTGTTGTTGTGATTAACAGTGTTGTTGTATCAATGATGGGGGTTTGTGTAATGGATGGTGCGATTGATATGCTTGGTCCTTGAGAGACCACGCTCATGGATGGTGTGGTGATTTCTTGTGTTGCTTGGATGGTTTCCATCTGTTGTTGCGATATCAATGAAAAGATTGGAGGATTTGGTGTGATGGTTTGATTTATGATTGGGGAGTTGTTCGGATTTTGTTGATTGAGTGGTGGTCAAGGAGGTAGCCCTAAATCGAGGGGTGGTGTGGATGTTAATGGAAAAGGTGGAAAAATGGGTGGTGTGTTCCCTTGAGGAAATGATGATGATGAGGGGTAAAATATGCCCCCTGGTCCAAATATCCCACCTTCTCCTTATGAAGTCATGGGGAGATAGGTTTGTGTGTTGAGAGGAAATGTCAGTGTTGCGTGAAAAGATGATGGGTCATTAGGGTCATGAAAGGTGAGCGAAACGTATGGGTGTAGTGGATTTAATCAGAAAGATTGACCTAAGATGGTGTTCGCATCCAAATCTTGGTTGTTCATAAGGGGTTGTGTTTGTAATGCATGAAACAATGAGCTCCCCTTGTTGACAATTGGTTGACTTGGAGCAATGGATGATGTGATTTGTGGGATGTTTTGAGTGATGCTTTGAAATGGAGGTGTAGATGATATTGGGGGAATAATCCCAAGAAGCTTCTCCACAATAGTGCTTACATCATAGTCGGAAGGGAGTTTAGCCCCTTATTTTTCCAATTCTTGGGAGGGATTAAGTTTCTTCATGGCATTGACAATTTTGTGTGTCTCAGGATTTTGGACCATTTCAATAATCTCGTCTTGAGTCATCCCTAAAACATTGTTGGTGATGTCCTCCACTTGGCCACTTTCCTCTTGATGATCTTGTGGAAGTGGAGGAAGATTGAATGTGGGATTGCTAGACCCAATGGGATTCATTTCAAGAGCGGTTTGACTCAAGTCACTCAAAGTGGATGTTTCTTTCTTCGCTTCCATGTTCTTATTGTGTTGAGATCTAGTTTGGACCATAAAATGAGGATCAATTTTCAAGAGTGTGGGAGGTGAACCTCTAATTCCTTAGATTGATCTAAACTTTAGGTACATAAGAGAAAGTCTAAGAAATTAAGGATCAAGGATGGTGATGAGATAATGAGCGATGGATGATTGGTGGATGATTGAAACTCTTAGGAAACCTTGAAGGAGATACTAAACTTTTAGGACTTTTGGATTTGTTTTTTGATTTTACATTGATTTTATTTTATTTTTATTTTTATTTGGTTTGGATAATGAACTCATAAACTCTAAGAGGTTGGATGTTTTTCTAGAGTAAACTTGTCCACAAGATGATAATTTGGTTAAGTGTGTAAAGAAGGATTCATCTACACACACCTAGTCAAACAAGATAATTTTGATTTGATTTCAAGAGGATTTTCCCAAAGTTTAGTATGAAGGATTTTTTCAAGATTTCCAAGAGTTGTTTGTGACATGATTTTGATTTGATTTTGGAGGATGGATGAAGGTGTTTTGATTTTGATCCTAAGAGACTTAGAGAGACTTTTTTAACTAGACCAAGGTGTTGAAGAACATGCTAATACTTCCTATGTGAGATACTCAAACCTTTGAAAGAGACTTGGATTTTGACAATAGTAAAATGAATACAAATTTGGATTGTTCCTTGATGCGTGTTTGTAAAAGTTAAAGGTCAATCTTTCTCTAAATTCGTAAAGCATAGACAAACGTTTCTTGCAAGATTTTTGACTAAAACCTTTGGATTTTGGTTTTCGTATTTTGATCTTTTGGGAAGTCATTTAAAAGAGCACGTGTGTGGGGTCCAATTGTTTCTTGTCTTTGCTTAATGATTTCTTTTTACCACAAACAATTCTTTGATTAGGTTTTCAAACTAAATGTCTATTGTCCCAATTTCTTGTCATCCCACCAAGTCCATTATGTGGAAATCAAGGAAATTAAGGCAAAAGTTGCCTAATGTTGACTCTAGTGAAAGAAAATTGAGATGTAAATTCAAATGCTTAGAAGCCTCTAGGGATAGAATCCCTATGGAAAGCAATAGCACTTGGATTTTTTCAAAGGTATTTGCTTCCTCTAAAGGGTTTGAAATTTGATGATCATGGCTGAATGTTTGTTTTCCAATATTTAAGATCCAAGCAAAGTGTTTTGATTCCAAGAAAATGCACAGCCCTATGAATAGTCAAGAGGAAATATTTGTTGAATCCCCACTTGGATAAATCCAGCTGTGCTTATTCTTGGCGAATGATTAAAAGCTTGACCACACTGGCTCCCCTCCACGACACTCACTTCTATAGGTCAAACAAGCTTTAGTTCTCATGAATCTCCCATGACAAACTTCTCATCTCTACCAAGAACAACCAAAATGTGGGGCAGCTTTAGAATGACCGTTCTTGCACCAACAAATAGATAAGGATTTGGGCTTCTAAACAAATTGGTGCTTAGTAAGGGTGATCAGTGACATGGCACCTTGCGAGTGTCTAGCAAGCCACTAAAGGCTTTGATCAATCCTACTAGGGGCTCTTATACTTTTTACGGTAGTACCCTATTTTGAAAGACACTATACGGCTAAGGCCTACATACCATTGGACTTGAAAATTTAGTCTTATCCTTTTATATATCGACCCAAGTGAAAAACCGGTTGGAGTTTCCTTCAAGTTCTCCTTTTGGATGTGTCTCTTAGGCAGGCCCCTCTAAGGGTAAACAAAAGCGAGCAAGCACATCTGTAGTTCAATCGATCTTTGTTTACGTGAACAAAGAGAGAACACACACGATATACTCCACTCACACTAGCAAGATTTTGTTCAATTTTAAGAATCCAAATTGAAGTGTGTAGGAAATCACTTATACAACTTAATATCACCAAAAGACTTTTGATTCTCAAGATCGTCGTGAGGCGCGAGAGAAGCGCATACACTTTTTAAGTGATATTACTTTGGATAAGAGATTACAAAACATAAAAGGCACATGTTCATTTTAACCTTCAAAGCAAGAATGGATTCTTTTTAAGATCTGAAATTGAGGTGTGAGATTTGCTTGTTCAATTTTAAAACCTCAAAAACAAACTTTAGTAAGTTCCTAAGGTTCTTTTTAATTCCTTTGTTTTGTTCTTTTTAAGCCCAAACAAAAATTATTGAGTCCTAAAAAGCTTGAAGATGACAAAGTCCTTAGAAAATGGATTATAATTGCTCCCCAAAGTGTTTAAAAACACTTGATACAATAGAACGATGATGTCATAAGAAATATTTCTTTTGTTTCCTCCTTCCCTATGAATCACTCCAACCTACAAAAACTGGTTAAAACTATACGAACATAGGCCAAAAACTAGTTAGGAGTCAAAATTAATCAAAATGAAAAATCAAATGTTGAAATTAATTTGAAAACTGCCTTTTACCTAACTCCAGTAGCACAGTTTGAAGACTGTCAGTGGCGCTCTGGTGAGACCAGCGACTCTGTTTGAGAAAACAGTGAGTGCAATTGTGACGTTGTTTTGTAAAGTGGCGTAGTTTGGAGTTTAAGATGGCCAAACCCTGAGGAGAATGACTCAAGCGACACGGTTTGGAGTTTGAAAGCATCGCCAAATAGTGTCGTTGGACTGATAGTAGTGAAATTTGACCTAGTAGCGGTGCAATTTCCTGTAGACACACAATTTTTTTAAAAAAAAAACTATGGAATTAGGTGAAAAAAATGTGTTAATTTCTTCAAATCCACCCTCCTTCTAGCACCAAAATGTGAATAGTGATCCTAGACCTGTACAAACACAATCAAACAACACATTATTAGTCCAATATGCAAGTTAGAAACATCATTCCCCATGAAATTCATTTGAAACATGGAAATAAGAAATAAATGAAGAACACAAGTAAAAAAGCTATTAAATCCTATTTTAATGTCCAAACTCTCAATCCCATGGGGGAATTGGTACCATTTTGATGTGGAAAATGGCCCTTTTCCCAATTCCTTGTAAGCTTGATGATCAATGGTGAAGATTTGATGCTCCTTGATGAAATTTCACCATAACCTAGCTATGGAATGATGAAAACTTATAAAAATGGATGAAGATGGATGAAGATTGCTCAAAACAATGAAGATGATAACTTTGCATACGTTGTGGATGAAAATGCCTAAGATTGTGGATCCCAAAATCACTAAGAGAGCCTTCTATTTATAGAAGAGAATGATGGAGGATGAATCAAAATGGATGAATGTGGGATAAATCACCAACCAATAACACAATGCCACTTGTCAACATGTGAGTGGACAAAGGTGGGGCACATTTGGATGAATGTGCACATTAATGCAATTAGGTGGAATTTCAAATTTGGAGAAGTGACAAGTTGGAAGGAGAGGAAAAATGAATTAAATGCCACTTGGCTCAAGAAAAGGACATGTAAGAGGCCTTTAATGCCTTGTTGGATGGAAAAGTACTTTTGGGAGGGATTTCAAATTTGGGGAATATTCCATCTTTGATACCTTTTTGAATGAAAATAGAGATTTAATAAATCAATTAGAATGATTTTCATGAGCAAGTTGCAAAGCTAGAGGATTTGATGGATTAGGATTAGGATTAATCAGGATTTGATTAATTCAAATGACAATTAGTTGATTTGACAATTTGATTTAGATTTTAGGATTTAAATAAATCAAAATGAGAGGAATAATGGATTTAGACTTAATTAAATAAGGTTTGATTTATTTAATTAAAGAGAATGATGTTAGTTTTAAATCAAATAAAAATAAATTTATTTACTTTAAATGAGATGGCTTTGGAGATTAATTAAATAAAATGAATTATTTAATTAAAATAAGGATTACAAGATTAATCAGATATACTGATTTATTTAATTAATAGGAGATGATAACTTAATCAGATAAAATTGATTTATTTAATTAAGAGATGGAATATGATGAATTCAATCAAATACATATTATTTGATTAAATGGTTAGTTAAAAGAGGTGATTCAGTACGAACTGGTGTTAGTAAATTAGGGATTAGGTGTATAGGATCAGTCAGTATATTTTTCGTGTCTACAGAAACCCAAGATGAAGATGAACTACTTGCAAACATTATGCAAAACTCTTATGGCAGTGACCCACTTCAATACAACTATCTAACATGCTTGTATGACCCTTTGTAAAACATAATCCTTGCTAATGCACCTGAGTCTATCTCTTAGATCTTTCATACATTATTGATCCATAATTGCAGTTCCAATATAACAGGCCTTAATATTGCCTCTATTAAAACATCAGCCCTGACCATAGAGATTACACTGGGCAAGATATTAAATGTAAACAATCAATTGACAGTTGCATAACAATCTTCACTGTTAAATGTGTTGCAACCACATTCACATGGGACTATCATGACATGAAAGGAATAGATCCTAACCTATGCATGCACAAAATTTACATTAACAAAGGCTACAAACTGGTAAGGCAACCTGAAAGAATGATGAACCCAATTGTACATGACATAGTTTAGACAAAATTATAAAAGTTACTAGATGCAAGGGTTCATTTATCCAATATTTGATAGTCAATGGGTGTCTCCATTAGTCATTGCATGCCCAGAAAGGGAGGGAAATGGAGAGTGTGTGTTAATTATTGAGATTTAAATGTAGTAACCAAAGGAGACCACTTCCCCCTTCCATTCATTGATCAAGTGTTGGATTCATTAGTAGGAAAACATATTTTTCCTTCTTGGATGGGTTTAGTGGATATAACCAGATCAAAATAGCTCCAGAGGACTAAGAGAAGACAACATTTACTTTCCCTTGGGGTATATATGCCTATTATATCTTTCAATTTGGGTTATGTAATGCCCCTACCACGTTTCAAGGAGTTGTATTAAGTATATTCTCATATTTTTCTCATGATTCCATGGAAGCTTACATGTATGAATTTACAACCTATGGGAATACCTATGAGGAATCATTGAATAACTTGGAGAAAGTACTGCAAAGATGTTATGATCACCACCTATTATTGAGTCATGAAAATTTTTTTATGATGATGACTAGAGGAGTGGTCTTGGGAAATTTTGTGTCTAAAAAGGGGATACAAGTAGATCTAGGAGCAAGATTGAAGTCATCTCCATACCACCTATTCCTCAGAAACAATAAGATGTTAGAAGCTTTCTTGGTCATGTTGGGTAATATTGGAGATTTATACAAGACTTCAGTAAGATTGTAGCACCATTGTTTGTTCTCATATCTAAAGATATAGATTTTGACCGGACCCTTGCTAAACTGCCTTTGAAGCCCTTTAAGCAAAACTTGCTAAGACTCAAACCTTGAGAGTACCAAATTGGACAATAACTTTTCATATACACACTGATGCATCTGATTTTGAAATAGGAGTTGTCTTAGGACAGAAAGAAGGGAACTTAGAATATGTTATCTATTATATCAACAAAAATATTCAAGGAGGAGAACTAGATTATACAATCACTAAAAAGGAAATATTGGCAGTGGTCTATGTGATCAATAAATTTAGGCACTACATCACAAGATACTTTATATTCATTCACACAAACCATACAACAATTGGGTACTTGGTGAATAAACCAGTGGTTGGGGGTAGAATTGTGAGATGGTTATTGCTACTCTGAGAGTTTGATATTATAATTGTGGATAAACTAGGAAATACTAATGTAGTAGTAGACTTTCTCTCAAGACTACCAAAAAAATAAAAAATGATATTGTGGATGATTCATTTCCTAATGAACACTTATTTTCCCTCTTTGTGCATACACCTTAGTATGCAGATATAGCCAATTATCTAGTTGCAGGGAAAACACCACCACATCTCTCACTGAGGGAAAAGAGACATCTAGTTGAGAGAATTTATCCTTATTAATGGGTAGCTAGATATCTATTCTATATATGGCCTTATAATATAATGAGAAGGTGCATCAAAGAAGATGAAGTCTATGACATTCTAAAGGCATGTCATGATGAACCTTGTGGAGGAAATTTTACAACAAAAAAAATAGCTCTAAAAATATTGAACATTGGTTACTACTGGCCTACACTTCACAAGGATGTAGTCAAGTACATGAGAAGGTGTGATAGATGCCAAAGGATGGGATGACCTACCAAAACTGATGAGATGTCATTTTAGTCACAACTAGTCATTGCCTCATTTGACAAGTGGGGACTAGATTTTATTGGTCCTATAGCTCCAACATCAAACAATAAGGAATACATCTTGCTCTGTACAAATTACCTTAAAAAATGGGTAAAGTTCAAATCTTTACAATTTTCCAAAGATGAAAATGTTGTTAAGTTTCTCCATAAATATATCTTTACAAGATTTGGTGTTCCTAGGGAAATAATAACAGATCAAGAACCTCAATTTACATAAGATGTGATCAATAAATTGATACAATAATATGAGATCAGACATAGGAAATCTACTCCTTACCACCCTCAAGATAATGGACAAGTGAAGGTTACCAACAAATAAATAGAGAACATTCTTACAAAAATAGTACAACTCCACAAAAAAGATTGTGCAATAGGGTTACCTAAAGCAGTTTGGGCTTATAAGGTAACCTGAAAAATTACAACAGGCTTCACACCATATGAATTGGTGTATGGAAAAAAGGTTTTCCTTCCAATTGAGTTTGAGTACAAAACTCTTAGAACAATAGTGTAATTAGGGATGGATATATCAACAACACAACAGGAGAGGTTGCACAATCTCAAAGCTTTAGATAAGATACACATGGAAGTAATTCATCATACTGAGATTGTACAAAATAGAGGATGTAGTGGCATGATCAATTTATCAAGACAAAACAATTCAACGCAGGTGACTGGGCTCTAATTTATGATTCTAGGTATAAATATCATAAGGGAAAATTGCAAACAAGATGGCTCAGTCCATATAAAATTCAATATGTTTTTCCTAATAGAACAATTTAGTTGACAACTATTGATGTGGTAAGTTTTCACTCTTAATCAATGTTCATCGATTGAAGCTTTATAGGAGGCCACTATAGAAGGATGATTTCCTATGCACTCTTCAACATCAGTTAGAACCTAAATTACATGATCCATCACTATACAAAGACACTACACTAGATGAAGTAACAAAAGATGAGCCACCCAACTTGCCTACTGATATTTCCCAAGTATAGTTTTTTACTACTTATCACATGCACACACATGCAAAGGTGACAATCAACAACCTTTATTTTTCTAAACCTACAACAGAGTTCACGAGACCTACAACATCATTCCTTGATGCACATGTTCACACGATACCCATTTCTTCAATTACTCACAACACTTGCCACATTACAATCCATCCATTCTCGTAACACATGCCATTTAATTTCATATCATACTTCTCATTCATACCATTACACGTAGCCATTACCACTTATTTTCTTATCAACTGTACAATGTAATAAATCTAACTCTTCCATTTCATACTTTTCATATCCTTTCACTCACTACTCACCATTCTTCACCATGTGCTATGCATCATGCTAAGTTACTTTTTCATCCACGACCATCTGTAGTACTTCACCATCAACTCATATCATTTAAAATATTTAACCATGTTGCATGGCAGCATTCAGTGATCTTCACACATGACAAATTTCACTTCAAATCATGATAGCATGTACTTATCACATTAACTATCTATAATTGACATTTAAACTTGCTAATTTCACATAAATTTATAATTCATGCACACATTTGTAACTTCATGTTTCATAATTCTAATGCTTACTATTCATTATCCCCCAACCCTTTTGTACTTGAAATTTAAGGATAAATAGCATCATTGAGTTGGGGGGAAGGGGTAGCCATAAGGTCTTTATTATTTTCAAATTTTCCTATCTATCACAGAGAAACAATTATTTCAAAAAGAAAGTATCCAACGTTGAGCAAAGGTTATTCAGGAACAAAGCAACAAAATTAGCAAAGGTTATTCAAAAAACATAGTACAATAAAATAAAGTAGTAGAATTGGTTAAATTATAATGAGAGGGGATATTATGAGAAGAGATCTTGCAACTCGCAATTTTATATTAGAAGATAGCAAGTGCTTGCCAATCTCCTAGCAGGCAAGTTGGTTGGACTATATTCTAAGACTTACAAAGTATAATGAATTGATAAACCAATAATTTATAAATAATTTGTAAAATGATGAAACCATTATAAGTGGACTAAGGGTTGATGCCTTAGAAGCAACCATAGTAGAGGTATTAGGGCTACCAAGAATATGAAAAGAATATCCAATAAGGGTAGATGCAATTATTTCCAAAAATTAATTCTCATTACTTGGAGAAAATATGGATTCTTCATCACAAGGTATGAAACACCTTTCTTTACCATGGCTCTAGGCCTCAGTTGTTGCATATATTGTTAAGTACTTGACCTACAATGGTAGGCAATCATTGTTGTATACTATATATTTTAAGCTCATAGCCATATGTGCCATTAGAGAATGGTGAATGTACCATTTTTTTTCTATAGTTTTCTAAAGAGAATGTTAGCAGAGTATAAAAAGAAAAGGAATTAGTCTACTCTTTCCCATTTTTGTTTGGTCACTTTACTGATTAAAATAAGTCTTAGAATTTAATTCCCCAATATATCTCATGAGTATTTTCTATCCAATAACAATGTTAACAATATTCTTCCTAGACAAAATGCAAAAGGAGTGAAGAACAAGGAAGGTAAAAACCTTCCACGATTGTACTAGATGGAGATGTACTCTTTAGGTCCCCTATTGCATCACCTACCCATAGCATAGAGGAAATAGAAGAACAGGAAGAGCAGGAAACTCAACGTACAACTTTTGTTGAGTAGCCCATAGTTGAAGGGCATACAAAAACCCTTGTTTCTATAGAGAGGACTTTTGAGCCAAAGAAAATAAAAGGTATGGCCTCCACTTTTGAAACTGTGAAGAAAAATAAATGGCCTACACCATCAAGAAGGTGATCACATTTCCAGAGAAGAAGTGGGCATGTGAAAGGGAAGGAAAAAAAGCAACAAGAAAATATTGTTGTGATAGAAACTGGCACAAATTTTGATAAAAATATTCTTGATAGTGATATAAGAACACTAATTTTGTAGCATTTGTACATGAGCAACACTTTTTATTCAAATTTAGAAGATATATTTATGGCTAAAAAGAACAAACCTCTAAGAAGCCCAATTTCAAAAGGGTTTGTACTAGCAGAGGAGGTGTTGGAACTGTGAAAATCTTGCATTTTTTTTGGCCTTTACTCGTGTCCTCCAGGAAGTTCACACATCATAATTTCATAAATAGTACACATTGTTAATATTTGTGTGATAATATCCATCTATGTTAACGAATGATCCCATAAATTTAGCCTTTGATACTTGTGAGCATTTCTCTGGACATCATTTAGCAAGAGTTTTAAACTACTGGTCTATATCAGCAAGATCAGGGCAAGTCTTTCTGATCAACAGATCATAGCTTCTCAACTTGAGCATCTTCTACATATTGGCAAGAAGTGAATTGAGTTACACCGATGAGAGGTCATGGAGAATACATAATCAGTAAGACAATGCTTGTTGTCTTACTGATGAAAGTTATCGGCAAGAACAAAGCAATCGGAGCGAAGTTGTCAAGTCAGGTCGATCTCATAAATCACATCAATGGAGATTTCATCACCGAGACACATATCTTCTTTCGTCGACGGGATAAATGAACAACTATCGGGAAGACTTGTGCAATCAGAATGAATCACTCAGATCTTATCGACCATACTGGTTACACCGATGAAGGAGATTTTGGGAAGAGTCTTGTCGATCCATCCAAATGAAAGAAGCGGTAGATAGAACATATCGGGGAGACCAAATGACATTGGAGCAACAATTCATTACCTTGGTGATGGTTCTTATGCCGATGGTAATATGAAGGGATCAATATTCTTCAGAGTAACATTGGCCAATGATGGAGAGGACTTCTAATGATCCAAAAAAAAATTAAATCAAGGTAACTTCACAATCATCTCTCTGAAGTAGTACATGTCAAGAAATAAGAAAGGGGTCATTCGTGTAGCATCAATACAAGAATCACTCGATCTTCCCAACCAAGGAGGATAAATCAAAGGTCACTCCTCATCGAAAATACATTTGATTATGTCTTGGTGATCAAATGAGAAAATATAAAACAAGGGTGGCGCCAAGATGGATACACAGATCAGCCAAGAACCAAAGGAGTCTCATCGATACGATCTTGTTGTTCTGACATTTCAAAATTCAAAAAATCTGTTGCATTCATTCACAGAGATAGACATTAATGGTCGCACGAATGTGAATTATGTACATATCTTTTGATTGAGAGAGAAATAAACAAAAGGGATTTTCAGAATTCGCAGCGAGAAGGATGAAAGATTGGATAGAAGCCAAAATTTCTATGCGAACAGAGATTCACAAGCAAGTTCATAAAGTCTCTTTGCAGTTTAAATCCTAATTCAATTCTGTTATATTGAAAAATGGAAAGGTCAAGCTCTAAGAAGACAAAGGGTAGAAAACAAAAAGATGAAAGTAGTCAGCCAAAAGGTAAAAAAAAGAGAATTGAAACTAGTGAGGAACCTAAACCAAAGGAGAGGAAACTAAACCAAGACCTCATTGACCAATTGCCTAGATCTGGGCCAAAGGCTAGAAGGTCTGCGTAGTTAAGGGCTGATGTAGAGAAATTTGAGGATAAATGTAGACACATAGGAGATGCATGGACCCCTGTTAGAGGCTATAAATTATTCATGTTCCACTACCAGAGGAGAAATTGGTTTCAACCAGTGTGTGACCCTTGGAGTTACAATTTAGGAAAACTGGTCATCCCAAATGTGTTTGTGAATGTGGAACTGGTGAAACTTTTGGCCAAGCATTATAACCCAAAATTGAAAGCTATATGCAACTTACAAGATGAGCCCTTTATACATGTGTCTAAAATTGCACTCTGTGAGGTCTTTGACCTGGATGGCACATATGATGAGCCAATTATATATGAGAACTTGGAAAAGGAATATTGGAGGATGGACACAACGTACAAAGGCTGGAGATTTTCCTTACACAAACCAAGAAGAGATGGAAACCTTGTTCCACTTGAGGACAATGATGGGCCTCCTTTCCATGTGGATTTGTTTAAACCCTAATTGAAGAACACATATTTCTTTGTATGTCAAGTGTTAGGGACTAAAGCTTCCGAGTTTATGTCCATTGGCCCAATGATAATTGCAGCAGATGTTCAATGTCACAATGCAAGGCCGTTTGACTATGCCTTACGCATTTTCATAGAAATTGACTCAAGGTTGATGGCAATTAAGAATGATTCTCCCACACTACACTTCAAGCATTATTCAATTCTCATGCATATGATACTCTACTATGGACAAAAGATGGGAATGTGGCCAGAAAAATTAAAGGTCACACAATCTGACAAAGAAGGTCATCCATTGCCAGTGCAATTGTGGACTGCCATATGGGACAGTATATTTGTGAGTTCTAGTTATGTGCATTTTGAGGAACATTTTGTCAAAATATTGTATATATTTTTTAATCATCCTTGTAATCATTCTCTAACTGGTGAAATTAAGAGATTTTTGAGGCCAAAAGATTTCAATGGATCAACAACTATTGGACACAATTGGGGAAATTGGTACTGTTATGTTGATGCCACAATGATTAGGGTGTAAGGCTTTGAAGACACACCTTTCCTTCTCCCAAAAACAGTACCGGATAGAATTGCATATTTGGAAATTATTAGACATATGGATTAGTCTAGTGTTATGAATTTGAGTTCTTTTGAGAAACAACCATTCATGCCAAGTACACTATGTTTTGGAAATTTCATTGTCTTGTCTAAGGAGGGATATGATTTGATTTTAAATAAATTATCTTGGTTCAATTTGAAGAAAGCAACACCAAGAAAAGGGTTTGACCCTGAAGGTTACATTGATTTTGCTAGAAAGAAGGTAAACTTGGGTGAATATGCTCATATACCTTACCCACATGATGACATAATAAAAAATATGGAAGAGGGAGGAATAATTAGCCATTGATGAATATAATAGGAAGATGGAGAAGAAGATGAGGGAAATTGAAGGGGCAAAGATGTTGTCTTCTGGTGATGAAGAACCCTCTGGTGAAAAAGAACATCATGGTCAAATGAACGAGATTTCTAAACTGAGAATAGAAGAATATCAACCTCCAAACAGAGAGCATGAGGTTGAGGAAGTGTATGATGCATATGCAAGGCAATTATCCTATAGGTCTTTTGTCTCTGATGATGAGTTTATCAAGTCTTCTAAATTTAGGTCATTTTTGTATAAGCAAAAGGGGAAAGCAATAATGAAAGACATGAATCCAGAAAAGGGGAGGAGGTTGTTAGAAGAATCTGGTGTTATGATATTCCCTAGTTTGGATTTGAATTCAGCTCTTATTTTTAATAGTTTCTTGCATAACAATGGTGCTACACACAAGCTAAGTCCAGAACGAGTTACAAAAGTGTGCACAGGATCGAAGTACAACCCTAATGAAAATTCTCTCATGATTTGGGCTTTGTATCCTCCACACAGGAAATCAGTGATAATTGACACAAAAAAAGGCATTTGGCCATGTGATGAAATTAAAGGTTCAAAAAGTTGACCCAGTTGCAACTGCTGATATTGGCATCAATGTTGCCAAATTGAATAAAGCACAAATTCAAATGTTAATCAAAGAAAGGGATATGTACAAAATGAGTAATGAGAAGATTCTTAAGGAGAATGATTTTCTAAAGGACATGGTCAAGGGTACAAGGTTATTGACTCGAGGAGAAAGTTCCCAGACAAAGGACAAAAGGGAAGAATCCAATGTATATGCTCAAGCCAAATTTGATACACTTTCTACAGTATTCAAGAAAAGGCATGCCAATTTAATGGTTTGGATGAGCAAGTTATGGGGAACTCATTCAAAGAGTTATGCTACAATTTAGGAGCACAAAAGGATCAATGACATAATTTAGGAAAAAATTCAGGAAGTTCAAAAGAAGAGCACTTCTGATAGTGGAGCCATCACAGTTGCAAATAAGCTTATGAGGAAACACCAGGGCTACTACGAGGAACTTCAAGCAAACAAAAAAGAGTTCGCTGATGTTGCCAAGGAAGGGGTACCTACATTGTTTGGAAATGATGGAAAGTTAAAAGACAGGACCGAATGGATTGAAGAATGCAGGTTGATATTACATAAAGCACTAGAAGCAACCACAAGCAAGGACTCAACATTGGATGAGGCATGTTAGCAGATGGAAAAGATGGTGATCATGGAGATAGCAGCCAAGAACGTGTCAGAAGATGCTGACACCCATTCAAGACAAGATTATTTGGATCACTTAACAAGATTCCATTTATGGCTAACTGGAGCCTAATTAATTGTGTTTAATTGTTGTTAAACTCAAAAGACATTTATGAAGGGGCATGTCCTCTTTAAAGTATTGATATATATGTTGGACATATAGTGATAGGATGGTAAGACCGAATAGAGAGGAAATAGGAGATATAGTAGAAGCATTTTATGATATTGTGTGATTTTGTTGATTGGTTCCTTCAAAGAGGGATTAAAAATCCTTTTAAGAGTTCACAGTAACTTGGTAGGGTCAATTGGATTAGTAAGAAGAGTTTGTTAGTCACATCCTTGCATGTTTGTACAAAGTACAAACAAATTAAAGTTGCATACAATTAGAGCTAAAACCAGAATCTGCCACCAGTTATAGAATTGTTGGAAATAGGATTCCATTTAATTGCAATCCTAAACATTATTTATTTCATGTATCTCCTAAGTCCTTGGAATCTATTCAACAACACTAAGATTAGGATGAGATTAATATTTGATGAAATAATCATGTTAATTTACATTTGTAATTAATTCTAAATGTTAGGATCATGTGAGGGCGTCCATTATGAGTTCCTAAACAAGAGGGGCACATGGGGCGCCCACATGGTAGGTGACGCTCACCTTGAGTTCAATTAACTATTTGGAGTAAGAGATAACACTTCTGAATGCATGTAAAGATCCTAGGAGTTAGGGTTTGATGTTTGCATACATGAATTTCAGTTTAGTTTAGTTCAGATCAATTCAGTTCAGTTTAGTTTAGTTTAGTTCAGAATCAGTTTAGTTTAGTTTAGTTTAGTTTAGTTCAGTTCAATTCAATTCAATTCAGTTCAGTTATGGTTCAGTTATCTTCAGTTAGTTTTAGTTGAATGCTAGTTGACTTCAGTTAACTTGGAATGCATGGCTAATGACTTTAGTTGCATGACAGATAACAGGGACTACCTCGAGTTAACAGGGGATGACCATTCTTGCATGAATGGTGTTGAGAAATGTTTCAGTTAACAAGAAATGACTTGGACCCAACTTGGGCGCCCAAGTTGGCTTCTTGGAATTAACTCCTTTGCATGTTGAGATATTTTAGAAGGCTCAGTTAAGTGGGACCACTTTTGGGTACCTACTTTGAGGATAAAGCCTTTAAGATATTTATAGAATAGAGGTTGAGTTGCTACTTTAGTTTGGGACACCCAAATGCATGAAGATGAGGATTTGACATTGTTCTTCACGACATAACTCTATTTGCATGAGATATGCGTACCTTTTAGGGATAGGGCTTGAGCATTGTAAATGTAACTCTTTTGGAGTTTACAAAGTTGATTAAAGCCTATATATCTCAAGCAAGTTGAAGAGAGCTGGTATCAGTTTTTATTGCAGGTGTGAAGAAGTTTTGGTGAAGGAAAAAGAGGCATTCTCAAGCAAGAATTGGAGCTATTGTAATCTACTTCAGAGATTGAATAATAGATTAATTCTTGGTGGAGTTTTTTCCTGAAAGGGTTTCTCCATGGTATATGCTTGTGTAATCTTTATAATATCCTGTCTACTTCTTCTATCAATTTCTGTCTACATTTTACAAATAGTAAAATGGATTAATCAGATAATCACCCACAAAGAATCTGTAACAAAGGAAAAGCATATTTAGATTAGCAATCTTAAAGTTTTACAAAGTATTAAGCTAAGAAAACACCTCAATTTTCAACATTTTGTATCAAAGTTGAGGTTGGGTAGAGTATTGGGATGCCTTTCTCTTAAAATATTGAAGGTTTTTTGGCTGTAGTGGGAGCTTTTACTATTTTTGTTATTGCTGATTTTGGAAAAGAAGTTTGTTACAAGAGGTATATATTATTGAGCTTTAGAGGATTTTTATCATGTGTCATTGAGAGATTGGATTCACAGGTTTGGTGTGAGCTTATGACATAAATGTGGTTTTGATTATGTGCATCATGATGCCATGGGATTGCTCAGTATCACGGTTCAGTGGGAGCATTTGGCAATGAAGTGGATTCTTTGTTGTAGGATGGTTTTGTTATTATGTCATGGTATACTCTTGATTAGCAATTTAGAGTTGCGGTGTGGTACATGTTATGATAATTTTGATCATGAGGAAATATTTGAAATTCCATATGCTTTTAACAGTGATGGTTTGATATTTATCTTGTTGCCATGTATAGCTCGGTATCACAGTTCAGTGGGAGCTTTGGTAGGATATAGTGATCTTCATGAAGAGGATGGTAGTCACGATGCCATGTGTGACTCGGTACCACGGTTCAATGGGAGTTGTTAGAAGTGACATGGATGCATCATTGGTACGGTTATCTTCATGTGATTGGGGATATGGTTTTTTATTGGTTTAGAGTGGTTGCTATTATGTCATGGTTTACTCTTTATATGCATTTAGAGTTTGGCATATTACATGTTCTCTTGAGACCAGGATGTATGTTATGGTGCATGTGATCTCCTAAGAGGAGATGGTTAGAACATGGATGTCATGTTTATGTTCCTAATTCATGATTGGAGCTTTGACATTGATCTTGTGTAATTCTCTTAAGTATTGGGTACATTAATCATTTGCTTGATTACTTCATGAAAGTGTTGTGTTGCATTTGGAGTTTGGCATGGATTGGTTGGTTACAGGTCCTCGTAGATACTTGGAGAAATAGGTGAGGTTGTAGTTCTCTTATGGTAAGAGATATTTGTTGGAATGGTTACTTCTAAGAAAAAAAAAATCAACAGAAAAAACTGAGGAGCCTACACCTTGGTTGAATGTGAGTTCAACACACTCGGTGGTTTAACATGCCTCCAAAGAGGCAGTTTGGATATAGAGGCTTGGGAAAGGTATGGTTTGGTTGATAATGGGAAGGTATTAATTGAGAAAGTTGACACTTTAATTAATGTTACAAATTATCTTATGAAACCAAATAAGTTCGCTTGGTTTTAATCATTTGCTTGGAAGCTTCATGATTATGCAGGTTGCATTTAAAGTTAGCATGGATTGATTAGTTGGTGTAGGAAGGCCATTGGCCTTAATTCCTGTACTTGATTTAAATTATTATTCCTTGCTTAGAATAATTGCAATGTATAATGTCAAGTGGGAGAATGTTGGAAATAGGATGCCATTTAATTGCAATCCTAAACATTATTTATTTCATGTATCTCCTAAGTCCTTGGAATGTGTTCAACAACACTAGGATTAGGATGAGATTAATATTTGATGAAATAATTATGTTAATTTACATTTTTAATTAATTCTAAATGTTAGGAGCATGTGAGGGCATCCATTATGAGTTCCTAAATAATATGGGCACATGGGGCACCCACATGGTAGGTGACACTCACCTTGAGTTCAGTTAACTATTCAGAGTAAGAGAACACTTATGAATGCATGTAAAGATCCTAGGAGTTAGGGTTTGATGTTTGGATGCATGAAGTTCAGTTTAGTTTAGTTTAGATCAGTTCAATTCAGTTTAGTTTAGTTCAGTTCAGAATCAATTTAGTTCAGTTCAATTCAATTCAGTTCAGTTTAGTTCAATTATGGTTTAGTTATCTTCAATTAGTTTTAGTTGAATGCTAGTTGACTTAAGTTAACTTGGAATGCATGGCTAATGACTTTAGTTGCATGACAGATAACAAGGACTACCTCCAATTAATAGGGGATGACCATTCTTGCATGAATGGTGTTGAGAAATGTTTCAGTTAACAAGAAAGGACTTGGACCCAGCTTGGGCGCCCAAATTGGCTTCTTGGAATTAACTCCTTTGCATGTTGAGATATTTTAGAAGGCTCAGTTAAGTGGGACCACTTTTGGGTTCCTACTTTGAGGATGAAGCCTTGAAGATATTTACAAAATAGATGTTGAGTTGCTACTTCAGTTTGGGAAGCCCAAATGCATGAAGATGAGGATTTGACATTGTTCTTCATGACATAACTCTATTTGCATGAGATATGTGTACCTTTTAGGGATAGGGCTTGAGCATTGTAAATGTAACTCTTTTGGAGTGTATAAAGCTGATTAAAGCCTATATATCTCAAGCAAGTTGAAGAGAGTTGATATCAGTTTTTATTGTAGGTGTGAAGAAGTTTTGGTGAAGGAAAAAGAGGCATTCTCAAGCAAGAATTAGAGCTATTGTAACTACTTTAGAGATTGAATAATAGATTAATTATTGGTGGAGTTTTTTCCCGAAAGGGTTTCTCCACGGTATATGCTTGTGTAATCTTTCTAATATCATGTCTACTTCTTCTATCAACTTCTATCTACATTCTACAAATAGTAAAATGGATTAATTAGATAATCACCCACAAAGAATCTGTAACAAAGGAAAATCATATTTAGATCAACAATCTTAAAGTTTTACAAAGTATTAAGCTAAGAAAACACCTCAATTTTCAACAAGAACTACATTGACTCCACCCACCCAATAGAGCATTGGTCCACCTTATTCACATACTACTTATCCAATTTCATATTACAAATTTTTGATTATCACTTTAGATGTAGAGTAAGTAACAAGCTTCCAACTATTTCACACTTTGTGCCACTAAAAAAAAACTCATAAACCCAACTAAGTCATACAATTTCAAATATTCTATAGTATTCAAGATATACCCACCTAGGTTTAGTAGAGCTTGAAGTGTATGGAGTCTTCAACCACCTTGGCTAGCTCCACTCATTGGTTCAAAAATGTTGCAAGTCTGATCCTAGAACCTGGCACCCTCTTAGGACTTGTAACCTACATTTTTGAGATCCAACAGATTGGCGACTCTGATGGGGATGAATCAAATCTAAATCCAGGCCTTCATCATAGAGTCAACATCTTGTATAAAACTCCGCTGGGAATAAGAAATTATAAACTTTTCTCACTTTTCTTGAAAGTGAGTGGCAACTCTGTAAGCAAAGGTGTATGACTAGAAAATATAAGTACACATCAATAAAGACAAACCCTAGGATTCGAAGTATTAAAGAATCTTACAAGGTGAATGGTAGGAGATCCTTACATTAAGATAGCCCAAAGAAGAACAATGGTAGATGGACAGATAAACATGGGTCTTCCCCCTCAAAGATTTATGCAAATAAAGGTAGAGGAAAAGTGACAGATATGACTAATGAAGATAAGGGGAACTCGTCGGAACAATTCCTTACCATGAACAACACTTTTGATCCATTGCATGAATCAGAAGTTCATAGTGATGACCTAAACAAAGATCCTCAGACTCCTTTTGGACAAGAAAACACTAGTAGACATACTTTTCAATGGAAGGAAGATCCTAGGAAAGCAAAATAATTTAAAGCCCAATTTGAAACAGAATGAGATTAGATACAAAATGAATATGATTACAAAGTGTCATCACAACAAGGAAAACAAAACCATGAGGGGTTATTTGATTACATTGCTGGTGAATTTGAGGGTATGAACAACCAAGAGTTTCAAATACATTTGGAGTGGAAAAGATGACAACTCAAAGAGAGACAACAAATGATACAAGAAGCCCAAGAGATAGACTGACAACTAGCACAATTAAGCATCCAGACACCAAAACCACCAAAATATGTCCCTCCACATAAGCAGGGTGGTAATTATAATACATAGGGAACATCTTAGAACATAGGTGTTCTAGGTACTTCTAAAGTACTACATAATGTTGGAGGTAACCCAAGGCAACACATCCAACATAATGTGCCACCACAAAGATCCTAGCCTCAAAATATTGATAATATCCCTCAACATCACCCTCCACCAGGCCAACAGTATGTCCCACCACAACACCAACATGTGCCACACCAAAATATACACCCTCAACAAGAAAATTTCTACTATTAGCCTCAGCATGGATATCAATACCTTCCTAATACACCACCTATGAATTTGCATCCACAAAAACTCATAAGCACATGTAGGTGATTTGATTTGACAGGACACCAATTATGTCCATATCCAATGGATAGCAATTGGAGAAATATGGTTCCCAAATTCACAGGGAACAATGTGACATGAACTGAGGAACATATTAGGAATTTTAATGCTATCATACAAGATATTGTTATGGAGTATGAGGATGTAAACATGAGATTATTCATGATGTCATTAATTGAAGAAGCAAGGGATTGGTTCAATAGTTTGTTTGATGCTTCAATTGATTCTATAACATATTTTCACAATCAGTTTCTTGAGAAATATGGGAAACAATGTGTCCTCAAACTTGCCCTTCATGAACTACTTTGTATTCAAAAATATCAAAATGAGTCTGTTTATGACTTCAACCAAAGGTTCTCCAAATTGTATAACAAAATACCACAAGGATCCAAACTCATTGATCCTACAACCTTGAGTATTTATTTGAAAGCCTTTGATCCAAAAACAGGTTGTGAACTTAGAAACAGGTTCCCTAGAAGTTTAGCTGAAGCATAAAAGACAACATTGACAATCAAAAATAATAGAAAAGCTACAGGGATGATTGACAAAAGGGATAACCTCATAATTCCACAAAACTTTAACAACTCCAAAAATAAGCAGGAGAATTCATATAGAAATGAAAGAACAAATTTGCATGAAATGCCATGCAATACAAACTGGAAGGATGGAAAACCTATAACTGACAAGCCTAAGTATAAAGAAACTCCTGACCCTTTAAAGAAGAAGGGAGCCTACATGGTCAATAGTAGCCCCTGGTGTCAAGTTTGTAATTTACCCCACTCTCAAGATCATTCTGTTGTAGCACAGTCAATATAAGAAGAAGACTTGCCATATGATAATGAAGGAGAAGATGCTACAATATATTTGAATTCACATACCCTACATCCAATTGAACAAGAGTATTCATTCTCAGGGGACAAAGGTTATGAGTATGATAAAAATAATTAGAGAAACAATATTCACATGGCCAAACAACAAGTTTTCTCTAATCGGGAAGATGAAAGAAATGATGAGTCACAATCATCTAATACACCATCTATTCCAAATAAGTATAGATTGAGGAGGCCAATCGAGGAAGAGATCAAAAGGTTAACCATTGCTACAGTAGAACAAGCAAAAAGCAATTATAGGCTAAGAAGCAGAACAACAAATGAAAATGATGGCACTCCAAGAGGATTGTTTGTGAAAGACAAGGAGACATCACAAGAAAAACCTAAGAAGGTGGAAATAAAAGATCCTAATAAGAAGGAGAAAAAGCATACTCCTAAAGAAGAATACAAAGAGTTACACAGAAGCAAATAGAGATAGGATGAGACAAACAAAAAGGAAAAATAAGAATGTAAAGGGGAACCATTGGAACAAAAGAAAGTTGTCAAAACAAAAAATGCCTCTTCATTTGATTTTACACAAGCATTGTCTCAGGTAAAGATGTTTGTGCCACTTCTTAAAATGATGAAGATAAAGGAGTATAGAGATAGTGCTATTCAACTAATATCCAATGGAACCAGTAACAGCACAAACATGGAAGACAAAAAGATCACTCAAATTAGTAATAGTGCCAAGCAAGGAGAGGTAAAGGTACCTAAAGTTTGTCTCGGTGATACGCTAATAAATGCTTCACAAGTTGATCCTTTTTTCACTACTTTACTCATAAACAACAAGTTGGTGAGGAATTGTATGACTAATTCAGGTGCTACTATTAATATCATGCCAGTAGGAGTCATGAAACAACTTGGCATGTGGATGAACACTACGGGTGGTACATGCTATGCAATGGATAGTAGGCATGTCCCAGTAGTGGGAATCGTGAAAGATGTAGAGGTCAAATTGGATGACTATCCACAAGCATCATATACAATTGACATAACAGTGATAGATACAACTCCTCACTTTGGGATGCTTTTATCAAGACAATGGACTGCTTCAGTAGGAGGGAATGTGCAGTTTGACTTGTCCTATGCGACAATACCAATAAATGGTGAAGAAGTTAAATTGTAACAAGAACCAAGAGTGAACCATATTGTGGAGTATGTTGAACAAAAGCAGATAAATTGCTTATGTGATGTGGACTTGGGAAGTTTCATAATAGAACCCTCATAGCCTGAGTTGCAGAATATTGATCCAATTGATAAAGATGTCTCCAAAAATGAGCATGGCGTGTGGAGAATATATTTTGATGGAGCATGTGGCAGAGAAGGTAATGGAGCAGGAGTAGTCTTCATCTCACCTAAAGGTACTACATTCAAATATTCTCTTTTATTGACATTTGAATGTACAAATAATATAGCAGAGTATGAAGCCCTGTTAATTGGACTGAACATGGTTGTCAAGCATAAAATTAAACTGTTGACTATTCTAGGGGATTCTAAGTTGATCATTTCACAAGTAAGATCAAAATATGCTACAAAGAACAAAAGGTTGAAGTAGTACAAAAATTTTGTATGGGACACTATTGAGTTGTTTGATTCTTTCTCAATTGATTGGGTAGATATAACTAAGAATTTGATGGCAAACTTCTTGGAAAATGTAGCCTTGAAAAAATATTATGTCACCTTGGCAGGAATTTCACAAGTTGAACTCAAGATGAGACCTTCAATTCCTGATAATATTTATAGTTGGAAAGTTTTCAATGATGATACTGATCTAATCAAATTCATATATTGTATTGATCAATATGAAGCACGAGAGATTGATTTTAATGCATTTGTGGAAGAAGTTGATGGCAAACAAACTGTGTTTAGAAAGGAGGTCGTTCAACTTAAAATGAATA
>VDFB02000002.1:30008132-30019115 GCA_007258455.2 Sequoia sempervirens | reverse complement strand
ATGGAGAGAGTCGTTGTGGCTCAATGCACCTTAGGAGGAGAAATCCCATTCCTCGCTCTCAATCCACTTGATAGAGAATGATCAAACATGCATTGCCCACTTTATTTTTAGATTTATTTTATTTAATGATTTTTTTCTCATGGGAATGAATCTTGATCTATGGATGTTAGTTTTGGGGGGCTTATTTGAGGATTAATCATTATGGTTTATTTTTCCTTCATCTCCTTATGTAGATGAGTTTTCTATGAGGGTGTTTTTGGGGAAGAAAGGGATAGTTATAGGCATATTCCTTGTTGCGGAAATGAATATTTTTTTGGTATTCATTTATTTTGTTGAGGTTGAATTGTTGGATATTGAGGAGGATTTTTCATTTGTCATTTTGGGAAGGAGATATTGCTTTTCAAATATATAGAACATTGGTATTGGTAGAAGGACATGGTTTTGATTTGTGGGTTTTATCTTGATAATCTAATGCTTCTTCTTGAAGGTTTGTGTTCACATGGAATTTGATTTGAGGTTTACATGGAGCTATTGTGATCACTATGTTTATGGTTATTTAAAAATATTACACTTCATTGTTTTAGAGTAATAATATGGAGCCTCTTTAATCTCTATCTTTTGTGATGTGGAGAAAATGGGAGAGATATGGATATTAACGATGAGAAAGTTATTTTACAATAATTTATCTTGTAAATTTTTAGATTAGTATATGTTCTTTGTGTTGAACACACTTGGATATTGAGAGGGGGGGGTGAATAAGTATTTTCTTAAACTTTAAACAAATTCCATTTGTAACTTAAACATCAAATCACATTAAATAAAAGAACAAGAAGGAAAGAATGCACTACACAAGGATGCCAATATTTTTTACATGGAAAACCCAATGAGGGAGAAAACATGGTGAGAGTTAACTCACAATATATGAATAAGTATTACAATATTTTTTTAAGGATCACTGCTTAAGGAAGCATACTACTGCCTAAAGGACTTGCACACCGAGGCACACAAGCATAGGGAAAGATACAAATACCTGCTAAGGAGATTCACTATCTTAGAGAAAGATACATGATATTTTGAATTACAAAGCAATAACTTGACTACAATAACAATGCATCTATCATATGTGGATGTGGCAGTCCCTTTTTCACATATTTTTCTCCACTAACCTCCTTGATAATCATCACAAATTATTTACTTTTATTTATGTCCTCCATAACATCTCAAAACACCATTTAGGTTGGCTCCAAGATGACCTTTAGATGAAATGTGTGATACTACAAAGGTTAGCTTCATACATGTGAACCTTGAAGAAAAAAGAGTTGCAGATCAATCCAAGGTATAACTAGGCCCAAAAGAATCACAACAAATCTTCCAAATCAATTATGATAGATTAGGATCAAGCCAAAAATGAAGGAACCAAGACTTTTGGACCAAACATCATCAACACCTCTAAGACTACTAACTGTTCACCTTTGCACCATCAGGGAGAGACCAAAAACATCCTATGAAACAAGATATGAATATTTTAGTCTATGCAGGGTATCTCTACAACCTTCTTCTGAAGTATCTAATCATTATGTGCTAGTGCAAGAAGAGAAACATATTGAATTGATGAAAATAGAGCATCCTAGATAGACTATAACACTCCAATACTTCGGATATTGTATTGTTATACACTAAATCATCTAAAACTTGCATGGATGAACCCTTATACCTCTCTGATAATATACCCAAGTCTACACAATCATATCTATCACTCCAGAGGAATGCAAAGCATTATGGTAAACTTCTGAGATACATAACTCTATTTTAGTGCAATCTGGAGAACAGTTAATCCTAACTTTTATTGTATAAGATGTGATGATATGAAAAATATTGAAAAAACCTCTTTTCTAATTGCTAAACTTAACTCCAAAACCACAAAACCATATCATGCAATGCAGAGGAATGCAGACGAAAAAAGAAAAGTCATTGACTTAGGAAAATATGTAGTTTTTGCCTTAAAAAACTTCTATCAACAACATAAGTAAAAGAAGAAAAATAACTAACTTTCATCCAACTCCTTGAAACATGGAGAAACCAATCAACAATGGGTAACCATCTTAACCATGTCCATACCATGCTTTTGGAATGTCTTTCTTATGTTGATCCCATATCTCCATTTGTGTCAAACCATCTCTCTTGAATTTTCACACCATTGCTTAGCCTCTTCAACTATATCAATCCATCTGTTATATAGGTATGATAGGTCATCAAGTCGACATCAATGACAACACATATTGCATATATTTCCAACACTTTGACACTATGAGATAGAGAAATTAGCCACCTCTTCTATGTGGGTACTATTGGTGGACTTTTAGATGCTTTGATTGATTTTATATTTTAAATTATCCATGTAGTGGGATTTTTATGATGTATACATGTCCTTTCCTAGATGTTCATATTATACTATGGTGCATATCTATTAATGTTTGTTACCTTGAATAACTTATTTATCCAAGATAGAGTATATATAAGGAATTGTGATTATGGATTGGGTTGAATATGTTGATGGTAGAAGGCTTACCTATGATGATGAGTATACCCTATTTTTTAGGTATGGCTAGTTGGATGTGTTAGAAACTAGTCAAGGATTTTATTTTAGTTTTTGATGAGTTCTTGAAATTTTCTTAAGCATAATTGTTACAAATATATTTGGTGTTTATGTTTCGACATTTTTTATTATGGGAAAAGTAGGTTTTATGGGGCCTTGAAATCCAATACAAACAGGTTTTAGAGGGACTTGAAACCCAAAAAATGAGAGAGTTGCATAAAATAAAAGATGTAAATGTTAAAGTTATCTTGCATTAGCTAATAATTAATTAATATTTAATTGATTATTAGTCTAATTTATTCTCACACACTTTAGCTAAACTTAGGAATGCTTTATTAATTGAGCTTATATTAGATCATTATGTCTCATCTCATGTGATGTTGACACTTGTCATGATCTGATCCCTTTCTCATTTAGGGCTTTGCTCTTATAAGCATTCAACCCTCTTTGTAATTACTCTTGGATATTATTCACAGGAAATATTTGAAGCTTTCATATCTTCTTGAAAGCTTCTTCTGTAACTTTTTCTTGTTGATGAATATTGCACATATTTTTTTGTAGATATCTTGCATGGAAGGTGTCTTTGTTTGTTGTTTGATCCTGTAGCTCATGGTTTTGTGTTTGTTTCACAATTCTAGCATGGTATCAAAGCGTAGATTCAACAAACCCCTTCTTGATTTATGAGGTTTTCTTCTTCAACAAGGGTTGCAGGTTTCATATCTGAATCCCCTTTGCTTTCTTTGCAAATTTTGGAGGAGAAATTTTTTAGAAGCATTTTGGCGTGAATCAGACCTCTCCATTGAATCCAGAGTTGTCGGAATAGTCAAGATCAACCTTTGTTTCGTCAAAATTGGCTTCCGTTTGTCAGATCTGTGAAGGTTTGAAGAAAGGGATTTTTTGCCAGATCCAGGGGGTGTTTCTTAATTCTTGGTGACATTTGAGCCCAAACGCAATTCCTCACCATTATGCTTTGTTAAACCCTAAGATTGCCTCTATCAAATCATCATCAAATTCCTAAGTCAGAGCATCCGAGGCAAAACAATTGCACATAGCTCCATAATAATTCACTGCATCTAACTCTTGCACACAAATAAAGAAAAATAGATGATTTTTTAAGGTCTCCGTGATTTCTCTTATTAAAAATTTTAAAAATAAAATAAAAATAAAAAATTTAGCAAGGTCAATATTTAAATTTGTGGGGCAGATTTTTTTACGATTAAATTTGAGGTAATTCGAGGGTGTTCGGCTATGTGCTCGGTGGGCCCTTTCCTACATTTACAAGCTCAAATCAATCGGAAGCACTCCCTACATCTATCTATCTCTGCACTGCCAAAATTCTCAGACCTAATTCAATTTTAATAACTTTTACTTTCACGCCGGGCTAGATCTTTCTAACTTCCGACAATGTTATTTCCCTTTCCCCGCACCACTATTTTTCCTGGGAACCTTTTTATGGCAACGACTTCACTTTTTCGTCCTTTTTCCAGACGACCCATCTACAAAATATTCTGACCACCAACAGGAATATTTCGTCACCAACTTTTTCTAGGGAGATCGGATTTTTTTCGGCAATAGGGAATATTTTGGGAATATTTTGCTGACATCAACAGTACGGTTAGCTGCTATGGCCATCTTTGACCCCCTTTGTGCCCTAAAAGGGGTGTTTTTTCCAGATCCGGGCATATGTTATCATTTTGGCAACGAGATATCAGCTCTGAAAAGTCGGTTCGGGCCAAATTTCTAGTGGTGTAGGTCTCCATTGTTTCCATTCTTGGCTAATGGTGCATCTCTACAGCCGCTTCGAAGTTAGAGGAGTCAAGCTTTCACCCGAGCCTCAAAAATTTTGAATAGTTTCCTCCATTTTCCACTCCATCTTAGTTGGGTATTGTGAATCGCCTTCGTGAGCTCTTCAGTTCCATCCATGCAATTTTTATAGATTTTTCTCCAAGTACATTTTATTCAAATTTTTGTGTTCTCACACTTTTGTGAATTACTTGGATGTTTTAGCTCCTAGAAACTTTTTGTTTCCATGGGATGACTCATTTTTGGCTGTTCTATATGTATTTCTAATTTTCTATCCTCTTTGGGCATTGTAGAAATATTTTTCATGCATGTTCTCTTTTGTAAATGCATTGAGATAAAGTGCCTTTGTATTGCACCTATATTATGGGATCTTGCACATCACTTTGTGCTTTATTGTACTCATACTATGATATAAAGTGCCATGGGGGTTGATGTTTTCCTTTGTTTTCCTTCATACCTTTCTCATGCGTATGAGACTTTTTTTTTCACATCCTTTATATATGTTTTTACTTTCATGTCTACACCTTCATATGCTCTTGGTTCCTCTTCATGCACTACATTCTAGCATTCAATTTCAGTGTACCTATCACGCCTCTCCCTTTTCAACATTATGGGGGGGGGTTTCTACTGTCGGTGCTATTGCTTCCTTGGTTTTGCGTTGGAGTGGGCTATGTATACAGTATTTGTTCCTATGTACTAGGTGTATGCAGCAGCTGGTTACCCATGCATTTCGATGAGATGGAGCACATACCATATGGACACTCTTGCATTCCTATTTCTGGAGGCGACCTTCCATTTTCACTTGATAAGTTCTTCAAAGTATTGGTACTTGTACCATCTGTATCTTTGAGTTATTGATGTTTTCCTTGGTTTTCCATCGGATTTGAGTAGTTTAATTAAGGGAACTCATGTAGATTCTTGTCTTCTTGATCTTGGTCATTATATGTTTCAGAGGAGGTTCTTCTTTCAGTATTTCAGTAGTCATTCTTCGACAATTTTTGCATCTTCTTCATGCTTCAGTGGTGTTCTCTTTGTTCCTATCTTTTGGGACAACCTTGTCTTGTTTGGAGGCTTCTTCAGTCCTTCACTTGTCTTTCATCTCTTTTTGGAGTAGATTTTTTCCCATGAGGTTTTCTCTATTTCTCCACATTATACAGATCTTCTTATTGTACATGGGTACCTTACTTGACCTTGTTTTCCAAGACCCATCTTGCATTCTTTTTAGGGTTTTTAGCTACTCCCTAAGTTCATCTTAAGGGGGGTGTTAGAGTTATCTTGCATTAGCTAATAATTAATTAATCTTTAATTGATTATTAATCTAATTTATTCTCAAACACTTTAGCTAAACTTAGGAATTCTTTATTAGTTGAGCTTATATTAAAACATTATGTCTCATCTCATGTGATGTTGACACTTGTCATGATCTGATCCCTTTCTCATTTAGGGATTTTCTCTTATAAGCATTCAACCCTCTTTGTAATTACTCTCAGATATTATTCATGGGAAATATCTGAAGCTTTCATATCTTCTTAAAAGATTCTTTTGTAACTTTTTCTTGTTGATGAATATTGCACATATTTGTTTGCAGATCTCTTGCATGGAAGGTGTCCTTTTTTGTTGTTTGATCTTGTGGCTCGTGGTTTTGTGCTTGTTTCACAATTCTAACAGCAGACCATCAACAACCTAAACAATAACAACCATAAAGAGAAAGACAAGACCAAACAAGCTACATGAAATGGGTTTTGAAGGGGCCTTAAACCCTATTACAATCAGGTTTTAACAAGGACCTTAAACCCAAGGGACTTGTTGGTTATTTTTTTAGAACCAAACTTAATCTCAATCCTTACCTATGAATCTTCCAAAACTCAATTATCAGTAAGGTTGAGGATTTACCAACACTTAGGTGAAGCATTTAGTACCTCACTTCTTCTCTCCAGGCTTTGTGAGATCCAAGAGGGTAATCCTATTTACGCTCATAATGTATCTACTTGATCAAGAGCATTTCCATACACATATGTATTCCTCTAGAAACCAACATCATCTAAGGCTTGGCAAACCTCTTATGAAATTGCTATTTGTTTCAGGGAATACACTAATACTGAAGGTTGGTGTGGTGTAATTTAAAGTATGTTATGAATAAATTTCCATTTTGAATATTCGATCAGATTCATTACTAGCTCGGTCAACCACAAGATAAACTAATAGAAAAATTAGTTCCCTATCTGAGGGAACAATGGAGTCATACTTTGCAATCAATTAGTAATACAACTATAATTGAGCATCAGTAATTAGTGGACTATCAATATGCTACTTTGCAACACCCAACTCTTTACATTCTATAACATTGCTTCCTTACCAAATCCAATATCCTTTTCCCACAAACCAATGGTCTCATTTTAACATTAAATCAAATCATTCAATTGAAGCACAAACAAACCCATTCATTCAGTGCAAATGACATAAGACAAATGAAATTATACTTAACAATTTCATTCATAATTTGTAGGAAAATACACAAGAGAGAAATATTTTAGAACTAATATTCTCTTTCATTACTGATATTGCTTTGTAAAACTATATTTAAGATCATCAGACAGTATAACTTAGGCACTAGACTGGCTTATGATATATTCACTAATTTATCTATTTACATTTTATTTGCTCCTTGAGCATAGCTTTCATCTAGACCTTTCTTGGACTCAAAATTTTTTGAACTCTCATACTTCAGCCATGAAATCCCCTTTATAAACAGGGGAGCAACAAGCATCTGATTGAGTTACAATTTCATTTCATTTCATTTCAAAAACCTAATTTCAACCGCTTCCTCAAAAAACTTGTCAAGCAGTTTCATGCAATCATTTGAGAACATAGGAGGACAAAAGACATAACACATGTGTAGGATACCACTAGTCATTGTCATCGTGTCCATCTTGAACATAAATTATTTTGAATCATATTAGTTGGAGGACCTCCACATCAGTATGGAAGAGTAAAAGACCACCAACAGAGATATTGAAACAAATACCTCCTATGCAAAGACCATGGTGTCATCAAAAAAAAAAAAAGGAGAAGACCCTATTCTAAGTTGTTGGCATTGGAGAATGCTCAACCACTCCTTGTTCGTGATGAAATTGGAGGAACCATTACCATGTCATCATCAGAGCTCCCATATGGCACCAAAGCGAGAAGATATTGTCAATATCCTGAGTCAGTGTCACCTTCAACATCCAAAGGATTATCAGAGAACACAATGGGAGAATTATGTTTTCCCAAGTAGGCCCTATGACCCTTGCCTTTTTTCTTGGCCTTCTTTGCTGGCTGAGCCAACTCCTTGCCCTTAAACTTGACCATTTCTTCTAGAATGGTCTTGTTTCTCAAGTTGAAGGTACTCTAGACAATTTCTTTCTTCTTGTGACCTCGAGCCCTCCTCTTACCCTTTGAAACCTCAGGGGATGCCTAGTTTGCTTGCTCAGTTATAGACATATCCTCATAACACTCAAACACATTAAGCCTACTAGACCTCCTAATGAGCTGAATTGGCACACCAATCTTTCCCATCTCTAAAATGAACAAAATTTGACAATTCAAAAGACTTTCAATCAAAGTTGTAGGGAAACAAACCTACAAACCCAGAAAATTGCACCCAATACCAGAAAATGAATTCCTAAACAAACTAGAGCATGAACAACAAAGAGCCCAATTGAATACTAACTCACCCAAGACAAGAACATTCACTACTCAATTCAGGGAGAATTAACACCTTTACACTTCTTCACTAACCCACACCTCACATTCACTGTAGATTGGAAATATGGTGAAGACAAAAAATGAGCAATCTGCATTAAATAGACAATTTGGAGCATGCAAAAATTAATGATTCAAGAACTCCTCATGCAAGTGAGTTGAGAACTTAGCAGTTCGGTTTTGAATCTGGGTCGTTGATCTTAGAGTATTGTTTTTCAGCCATTAGCAACTTGTTCCTAGAAAACAATCATGCCACCTCAAATGCTGCCACATTTTCCCTTAATCCTGATTAATGATACATGATCTGACAATTAACATGCATCACCAACACAATCTATGCTTCTTCATTAATATTGGAGAAGTACATAAGATCGTCGTTTTGGAGAGAATGATTCCTCATATACTTCATCACTCATCATTGGCCTCCCCCGATTTTAGGGTGCAATTAAAGGTGAGAGTATTATCGCGATGAGTTTAGTGATAGGAAGGGGTTGGATGGAACACTCACTGTTGCATGCTCTGGGTCCTTATTCTCAAGAACTCCTAGGTGACTTTCCCACCTTAACCTTTAGGTCCTATTTCCGGTATAGGAACCCCTGGTCCTACTGGCCAACCCCACTATCATCATTCTTTCATTCCACCAAACCAATCTTGGTGCCTTGCCACTATCTCACCCTTGACCATTACTCTTCCCTAAAGGCCACTAAACCTCCAAAATTCACTAACTCGTTGCAGGGGTGTGTGATGAATTCCATAGCTTCAAAAAAATCCACCTAGGGCTCCTGATCACTCACCAATCTTCTATTCTCCATCGCTCTCACCAAACCCTATTCTAGGGTTAAAAAGGGCTACTAGCCCTTGAGCCCCAATTAGGCCTCCTAACCCGAGAGAATAGGCTTAATCTCCAATCTAACTAATGAACATCACAAAATTCCTTTGGAGACCCTAGTTCAATTTCCTACCTCTCCAATATTTTTGAGGTTTTAGGCTTCCACTATTCGTACACAGGCGTAACCCTCACTTTGTAAGAATTAGGGCTTTTTAGGCCTTTTCTTGACCTCACAGTGAACTGTCTACTTATTCCAGCCACCAAATGGATTGGTGAGACCACTTCCTTCATGAAAAACCTTTGTAAGGCCTCCTTCATCCACCACACACCTTGGTTTTCCAGGGAATTGACACCCCTGCAACGTTAGTGTTTATTTTTCACTGTCTTTCCTAACCGGGCACAGTTAAGCTCACCTAGGAGAAGACTTTTTCCATGAAACCTTGCCTCCCACAAACTCCTAAACCTATTCTATATACAATCATGGAGCTTAGACTCATTCCCCTTGGACTATACACCAGGTATAGTGGAAGACAGAGGTCTAAGACTCCATGATTAACAGCCTACTAGACTGATCGGCAATGAAAAGAAACAAAACCTATTAAGAACAAGACTAGGCAACGATGAAACAACACCACTAATGACCACACAAAGCTTGTAAAATAAATACCACACATGCCACACACTACTCAGTACCTGGAGCCCTCCATTAACACACAAATAAGAACTAAAAACTAGTAAATTGTAAGAAATTCATTGCTTTTCCATAGAACAATAAACTCCAAAAGATACAAAGCTTTTCCAACCTCAATTCCAATTTGAGGTCCCTCTTTTAAAGGTTCATAAGTGGTTACATCTTCCCTTGGTTGGACATAACCACCCCATTAGGCCAAAATTGCACAAATGCAACATTTTGGCTTTATTTCCCAAATCCTAGTGATTCCTAGTGGAAACAAATTGTGCAACTCATTCAATCTACCATAAGCTATTGATCCACCTTCACCCTAACATCTTCTAACACCTCTAACATAAAACTAAATGGTCAACATGACCTTAAAACAAAAAAAATCACAAAATTCCATCCTAGGCTTCCAAATTTGCCTAGTGCTACATAATGCTTTCTAAGTGCTCCTACACCAGTTGGTCTAAGGGCCTTCGTTGTACTTTGTGCAACTTCATAGTTCTACAAAGATATGGAGTCCTTTTGTTCAAAACTCCTTAGGGAGATTTCCTATGAATTCCTTTGCCTACCCTGCACTTTCGAGCTCGTCGGATCGCGATTTGCTTCCTTGACAGTTCAGGTATACATTTCTAACCCTTCTATCTATTCGATCTACTTTACCGAGCACTCATCAATATTTGTGCTCACTAAACTGGGAAAAATGTATAGGAGAAAATTTTCACCCCTTAGGAAAATTCCCCTTTCACATACCCTCACCTTAGAAAATCATATCTGAAGGAAAATTTCCACATCACCCACCTACCTTCCATCCACTTGGCATCTGTCTTGTATGTTGATGAGAGACTATTTGTCAAGTATGCACGTGCAATGCGCAGAACTCTATGCGGTGCGCTGCCATCCCTGATGGATTCCTGCATTTGAAGCTAGCAAAGGCGTTACACACCTAATTGGGGTCGAGTTGTAACATCCCTCTTCAACCAATCGACCCAGAAATGGTTGATTCTTCCTTAAAATTCATTCGTTCTCACTTCATTGGGATCTCTAGACATTCAATCACTTCATCTCTTCACATTCTCAAGCACATTCTCCAGCATTCCAGCATTTTCATTGTGAACATTGCAACAGCAACACTCCATCAACTCCACATTGCAAGTGTGAGGCCATTATAGAAATTGCAAGCTTGGAATCTTGCGAGACCTCCCTTCACCACGGTTGCAGTGTTGGTGACTTCACCAAGTTCGTAGCTTTCTTTCTCCTCCATTGGCTGAGTTTTTGGGTGGAGATGGTAATGCTTCACTCCTCTCCTTTGTGATTTGATATCTCGTAGCGTAA
>VDFB02000002.1:29929690-30000684 GCA_007258455.2 Sequoia sempervirens | reverse complement strand
TGGATAGAGAGTGCCTTTTTTTACCATAAAACCTTTTTCAAGTGAGTGTCCCTTCCATGATAACATTGAATCCTAGTGATTCATACCTCGTGTATGTGTGTCTTGGTTTGCACACCCTTATATTTGCAAGTACTCAAGTCAATTGCACATTCAAATATTATCCTACATGCACTTCTTGGTGACACATATTTTTAGTGTACCTATCTTGTCTCTCCCTTTCTGTATTATGGAAGGTTTCTTTTGTTGGTGCTAATTCTTCCTTGGTTTCATTTTTGGAGTGATCTATGTATCTAGTCTTTGTTCCTATATACTAGGTGGATGCAACAATTGGTTACCCATGCATTTCAGTGAGATGGAGCATTTACCATATGGAAATTCTTGGATTCCTATTTTGGAGGTGATATTCCATTTTCATTTGATTAGTGTTCTTAAGACTATTGGTACCTTTGTTATTTGTATCTCATCTGATTCAAGTAGTGTTATTGGTTCACTAATGCAAAATCATGTGCCATTTGTATCTTCAAGTTCCAGATGTTTTCCTTAATTTTCCATATGATTCAAGTAGTGTCATTGGGGGCACTCATGTAGATTATTGTCTTTTCGATCCTGATCATCATTTGTTTCAAAGGAGGTACTTCATTTCAACACTATATCAGTCATCTTTCGATAATTTTCTACAACTTATTCATGCTTCAACAATGTTCTTCATGTTCCTTTTTTTTGGGATATTTTTTTGGTTGGGGGATTCTTAGTCCTTCACATTGGTTTGGAGGCTTTTTCATTCCTTCATTTGCCTTTATCTCTTTTCGAGAGGAGTTTTTCCCGTGTGGTTTTCTCCTTTTCTCCAATTGTGAGAGATTAGATTATTTGTATATGCCCATACCTCATCAGGCCTTGTTTGTTAGGACCCATCACGCATTCTCCTTTTAGGGTTTTTAGCTACTCCCTAAGTTCATCTTAAGGAGGGGTGTTATAGTAATCATGCATTAGCTAATAATTAATTAATATTTAATTAAATATTAGTCTAATTTATTTTCATACACTTAAGCTAAACTTAGGAGTTTTTTATGTTAACTGATCTGAGATATTATTAGATCATTATGTCTCATCGCATGTGATGGTGACACTTGTCATGATCTAATCCCTTTATCATTTAGAGTTTATCCTATATGGAACTCAACTCTCATTATATTATCATAACCTTTTGAGAACCTTTGAGAACTCTAGATTACCTTGAAGACTCTTGAGGCTCATTCTATAACTTATTTCTTGTTGATGATATAACAAATTATTTTTTGGAGATCTCTTGTGTGAAAGGTGTTTTTGTTCATTGTTTGATTTTGTGTCTAGTGTTTATTCACAATTCTAATAGTTTATACATGTATCTAGAAACTAAACCAACACTATATAGGAAATATCAGGTCTAGTAAGAGTTAAGTAATTTAAACTCCCAACTAATTACCTATATAAAGCAGGATCAACAAATGGAGTTTCCATATTAACCCTTAATTTAGTCCCTAATTCACAAGGATTAGAAACATAATTTGCATCATTAATTTTAAATTTATCTAAGAGATCTTGATCATATCTTTGTTGAGAAATAAAAATACCTTTACGTGTTTTCCAAATTTACATACCAAAAAAAAATGTAATAAGCCTAAAGCAGTCATTTGAAATTGACTATTGAGTTTAGACTTAATATCACAAATCAAATTGTTAGAGCTAGAAGTAATAATCAAATCATCAACATATAAAATAATGATCATAATATCATTTTCACTATGTTTAATATATAAATTTGGATCATTTGTACTTCTAATGAAACCTTGAGATTCAAAGAAGGCATTGATTTTAGAATATCCTTCTCTAGGAGATTGTTTTAAACCATAAATTGATTTCTTTAATTTGCAAACAAGGTGTTCATTACCTTCCTTGATAAAACCCAAAGGTTGAGACATATAAATTTCATGTAAATCATCATTTAAGAATTCACTTTTAACATCCATTTGATGAATGTGCCAATGCATATGAGAAGCTAAAGCAAGAATTAATTTAATTGTTAGTATTTTAGCTACTAGAGAATTTTTTTTATTATAATCCAAGCCTTCTACTTGGGAGAAGTCTCTAGCAACTAATCTAGCTTTAAACTTGTTAACCTCAATATTTGCATTGAACTTAGTTTTATACAACCATTTACATGAAACAAGATTCTTGCCTTGAGGTAAAGGAACTAAATCCCATGTTTTGTTTGTAATTAAAGTGTTGTATTCTTCTTGCATAGAATTTTACCAATGAGGTTGATTTTTAGCTTGTTCATAAGTTTGAGGATCATTTGTATCCATAACATTAGACATCAAAGCATAATTACAATAACTTATTTTTCTAGCCTTAGATTGATTCATTCTATTTAAAATATCCTCACTTTCTTGCATAAATTTTTTAAACCATTTAGGCTTTTGTTTAGATATAGGAGTATCATCACTTGAAGAAGAATCAACATGAGAAGGTTCAACATGATCATCTTCACCATCACTTTGAATAGGAGATGCATTAAGAGGGTTTATAGAAGGATGATTATCCTCAATAACAACTTTATTTTGAGAAGATTCATTATTATGCACTTTAAAACAATCATGAACACCATTTTCAACAATGCATACATCTCTAGCAACTTTAACTTTGTTAGCGATGTGATTATAAAATCTATAAGCCTTGAAATGTTCATCATACCCAACAAATATATGATAAGAATATTTAGATTCTAAATTTTTACTTTTTTGTTCTTGGTTTATGAACATAAGCAATAGAGCCAAAGATTCTTAAATGTTTAAGATTAGGTTTACTACCAGACCAAGCCTCTTCAGGAGTTATATCTTTTAAGGCTTTTGGAGGACTCTTATTAATAATATAAGTAGAACAAAACATTGATTCATACCAAAATTTATAAGACATATTTTTTGCATGTAACATACATCTAGACATTTCAACAATAGTTTTATGCTTCCTTTCTGCTACACCATTTTGTTGAGGTGTATAGAGTATGGTTAGCTCATGTTTAATACATTTTAGTTAAAATATTATCACTATTTTAAATTCCCAATCTCTTTCCTATATTGCCCAATTATAGAAATAATCTCTAGCTAACAATTGGGTAAATTATTTCTATATGGAATAATTTCCCTTTGAATTTTATGAGGTACAACTCCCTTGTTTGATAAGAAAATATGTAAAAATCTAAATTTTAAAACTTTAATATGGGTATGCTTTTAATTAGAAAGCAAGAAAGGCCAAAATAGTAAAATAAAAAAATATTTATAAAAAGATACAATGAATATTTATTGATCAAGACAATTTGAAGAAACAACATAAACAATTACATCCACAAATCTTCAAAGTGTCGATAACTCAAACTTGAACTAGATAAAATGATGATTCTCATATTTCACAAGTATAATAGCTCCAAATGAAACAATCCTGCATAGAAATTATAATGCCATTTCATTCATCATTGACCCAAAACTATGAGCTCCATATGACATTTTAACCTTCAGTTTTAATTATCTTTTATCTAACCCTTTCAAAAATTTCTTGGAAGTTCTTTTGGTGACAGTTCTTATATACGGACATTCATAAAGAGTAATATTTTCTTTAGGCTTGGTGAAAAATAAAAGGTTAAGAGTCCCTTAAACTTCTAAGGACTTTAACATTCTTTTATAAAATAAAACAAATAGTATAAAGTGACACAATGTAATATTGAGATGACACGATATCAACATACTTTTCTTGTGATGACTGGGTCAGACACCTGGATTTGTAATTCTTAAATGCTTGAGTCACCATTGGTGTTTCACCATGTTGGGGAATGATAAAATTCCTTGTCCTCAATTTCCATAGAGCTTTATTTCCTTTGACATGATCCAATTTGGCTGCAAAGGTGATTGGATGACCATAACAATGTACGAGAGCATATCCAATTGCATCTATCTTCCTTATGTTCTCTACATAGAATGATTGCTCATCATATAGCTCTTCCACTGCTAGTTTAAATTCATTTTCTAATGAATCCACTTCTTAATTTATTATTTTGTTCTCCTTTCTCAAATGAATGTTGATATTTAACAAATCCTTCTAAATATTTTATCTAATTTGATTGCATTACTTTATCAACTTGTTTTTTTTCTTTACAAGTATTTTGATTTTAGAATGTGGTTTCCATTTGATATACTTTTCCACATGACCTAACATCATCAATATATCTATTTGGTTTTCTCTATAACAAGCATCCATTTTGGATCAATTATCTTCCCAGATTATTATTGAACCACCAAAATGTGAATGATATCTGTTGATATATAACATTATTTCATCTCAAAACCATCCTATTTTTGGCCTTGGTGATTAAATTATTATGTTAATTGTTGCATCATATTCATCATGTATTGACCTAATTGAGTTCAATTACTATCTTATTTCATCCTATTCTGCAGTGGTTGGAACTTGGGGTTTGCATTCCTCAGTCAGTTGACTCTTAGTGGTACAGGCAAAGAAACCAAGGTCGTTCTCATGTATGCAGGAGTTCCGCTCTGTGGCCAGGGGTATGGAATGGACTTCACTAACCTCCTTGAAGTTAGATAAATTGCTGCCAGAATTGTAAAGTTGGCTGTTGGTGGGTTTGTCCCAAGTGGTCCTGGGTCCTGGAAGATTGAAGTTCTTGTGGGTGTCTCACCTTGAGAATCTCATAAATACAACCTAGGTACCAAGGTATGGGATTTGTTGAGCCTCAAGATCCATGAAAGGACCTGTATTGTAAAAGAAAAAATATATCATATCACATCCCCCTTTTGATTAAATCATTTATTTAATGAATGTCATATAATTCCCCTAATTTGCATAATTGAAACTTGGTTTTAATTATCAAATTGCTAATTAAATCTAATCCTCCCACTTGTAAGGGAATATTCCTTGAGAATATTCCTCCATTGCACATTCCTCCAAAAAGAGAATATTCTCATAGAATATTCCTTCCCCTTTGCACATTAAAATTTTATTTTAATTAACTAAATGCTAATTTTCCTCCAAAAGGGAATATTCCCATGGAATATTCTTTCCCTCTTCACTCATTTAAAAAGGAATATTCTTCCTTGTAATAAACTTCTTATGCAAATTTTAAAAGTGTGTTTGTTTGGATGAATGTAAGTCCTTGATTAAATATCATTTTACATCCTCAACCCTTGATGGGATTCCATGATCCATGCCTGCATTTTCCTTCCATCTTGACCATTGATTGATCCTTTTGATCTTAACCATTAGTTTCATTTTTTCTATTCTATAAATAGAGCTTGCATCTATTGAATAAGGATCCATCTTTTAATAGTAAACTTATCTTGTTAAAATCACTCTCATTTGTATCCATATTTAGCACATATTTAGCTCTTTTTTAGTTTAAATCTTGCATTGTTAGCTTAGAACATCCATTAATGGCATCCATGGTAACTTAGGTGCATCCATTTAGCATATTTTAAAATTAGGGTTTTAATCTTTAGAATCTTGCATACATTTAGAATAGTTTTGCATACACTCAAATCAATCATCTTAGCTTTTATCATGTTAAAATAGTCTTTCATCGTGTTTTACAACACATATTTCATCAGTGTCATCAATTCTCTTTAATAGAATCGATTGAAACAAGTTCATTATCCAAGAGATTAGGAAGGGGTTGTCATTCCACATCAATGCGACACCACTCCCCCAATAGAATAAATTTCAAGGCTTAGAATAGATGTTTATGAAGCTTTTGTATTTTAATATGTTAGTTTTAATGGATTCTTAGCTTAGTTTGTGTTTAATGATCTTATTGGATTGATGCTTAGTGGATTAAGTAAACTTCAAATCTTTATGGATCAAGTGTAGTTAACCCATACTATGTCATCAGTCACATTTTGGCGTTAGAAGGAGGGATTGAACTAATCAATTTGGCAAATTTCTCTTTAGGTTTTCATTTTTCTTGTGTTTGCAAATTCAGCGACAATATTGAAGATTCACCAATGCATGTTTAAATTAGCAACACAATTAAATTTCATCACTCCCTATTTAAATAGAGATGCTAGACTCATTTTTTATCGCTCCATGAATTTTGTTTTAATGACGCTTTTGATCTGGCAACACTATTGATGTCACTGTTTATTGCAGAGTGACACCTCCAATTTTCTAATACAATGACTCTTTGGATATAGTGACACATTTGATGTAAATACAACGATGCAATTGATTTCAACATCGCTATTTACTGGAAAATAAAACTAAAATTGAATTTTGACATGTGTTTTAATTTTTTAATTTCATTTGATTGCTAACATGTCACTAACTTCTTGTTTTTATTTTTGAGGCTAATTGGTTTTGCAGGTTTGGACAACAAAATTTGAAGTGAAGGAGCATATTGTCATTTCATTATAATTGTAAACAAGTGTTTCAACACTTATGGGGCAATTATAACTCATTTATGATGCTTTATTTCACATTTTAGGACCAAACTAGATTTCCTTTGGGTTTAAAATGAATGTTCAAATTGGTTAAAATTAAACCCTCAAATCCTCATTTTGCAATGTTGGTTAAAATCGGAAATAAAAATCTACATACTTCATTTGGTGCTTCAAAAGAATTAATTATGCTTGTCAAAATTAAAATGAACATGTGTTTGATTTGCTTTGTATGCTTGTTGTGTGTATCCTCTTCCCTTGTGCTTCGTGCGATCTTGGGTGAACAGAAACACACAAGTATAGTGTTCTTCGTGGAAGCACTTATACTCTCCCCTTATTCCTTTTGGAAATCTTGGGCGATGAAAAGCATTTTACACTTCAAAAATGTGTTACCTTTAGACCTTTAGAGGGCCTACCTCCCAACTTGTGAGAGGGAACGACCCAAGCGGTGATTTTATTTCAATCCACTAAATAAATAATTGGTTGTGACTAAAGTCATTAACCAGTTAGTGTTGTTGTACTATACTGATGAATGTCTCCCTTAGTATCCTTGTGATGCGTTAAAACCCTTAGATATTTCTAAGGGCTAAGAGGCCTCCTTATCGAGTGAATCGCTGCATGTATACACTAGTTTATCCAAAAAGTCTGGATTAAGACTCTTCTTTGTAGTGGCTCACCATTTCCTTCAAAGTGTATTTTGAAGTAGTGCATGGGAGATGCACCACTCCCAAAAGTTACTAACCATGTCCAGTTTTTGGTTGAGGAAATAAAGCAAATGGGGAAGGGACTCCTTTGCTTGGCATGTCAAGACAATACATTTTCTTGACATAGCCTATTTGTCCATTTCATCTTCATGGATTAAACATCTCTTAGGGGATTATGGTAAGCCTACAAATAAATACACACCTGGACTAGGATTGTTCTTGCTTGTGAGTCAGCTTAATACTTTTCTTGGTTCCAAAACATTGCAAACAAACATCAATGATCTTTCTCAAAATTTCAAACCCTTTGGCCTAAGTATGGATACTGTTTGAAAGAACCTTGATATTGATGCTTGTCTTAAGGATTTCTATCCTTAGATACTTATAAATATTTTGGTTTACATCTCAATCCATACTTTCCAAAGTTAACCTAGGTAACTATGCCCCTAACTTCATCCTTTTTCGCAAAATGGACTTTATGAAATGAATGATATTTTTGACATAGATATTTAGTTTGAAACTTAAGCAAGAAAAGTGTTTGTGGTAAAATGAAACTCATTTAAGAAAGATAAGTTGAAAATTGAACCCCACACAACCTTTGGCGTCCAATCGCTCTGGTTGAACAACCAAACCTTACGCCTGCTGTCATACAACCAAACTTTGAACTAATTGAAGAAGAAAAAATGGATATAATTGGTAGTTTCATGAGATTCACTTTTGAAACAAAGGAAACAACAACCCAGTGGAGAAACACATCATACATCTTAGATGAACAAGAGGAAAATGTTGATATTATGGTCAAAAGGACCATATTACCACTTCCTGCGTTGCAATAAATATCATCTTCTTGTGCTTCTCTAAATAATCTCTCACAAAATCAAAATCCCTAAGAGAAGGTCTACATTTCACTATTTCAAACTTGGACATCATAGTACAAAGTGTATTTGGAGACATCTCTTAAGGAATCACCACAATTGAGATAGATCAATAAGGAGACATTTTCTATGTGCTTTCATAGATGAACCAAGTCTACATATTTCATAATAACTCCTTAATAATTGAGTCCTTAGGGTTTGAAAACTTTAGAGGTATAGCATGTTTCTCACTACCTTGGTCTTGCAAAACAAAGGTTCACTCTAGGTCAACATTGGGTCAAAAATTTCATCCATCCTTCATCATATTTCATCCTTCACTTCACTAACTGTGCAAACTTTTGAACACACCAACACTTTGGACTTAGACATCTATCAACCCAAACCATGACTTAGCTACTTTGTATGATAAATGAATCATTTTCCATGCATTTAGTTATGTTAGTTATCATCTTTGAACTAGTTTATCTTGAAGGTCACAAGTCTACCTTAAAGATTCACAAATTCACTAGCATCTTTTATCCCAACACCAGACATCAAACTTAGTGAAAATTGTTGTCCCAAAACATTTTCAAAGATCACTCTCCACATCATCCATCCTTTTCATCTCCCATTATCACCATTGCTCCAAAAAGACTTAGAGTGTCCCTTTTACCAAGATTTGAGTCAACTAGAGAGTTTAAACATTACAAATCTCAACATAACTCTCCACTAGGTGACCCATAATTTATGGTAAAGACAAGATCACAACACAAGAGAATCATGGAAAAAACCAAAGTCACATTCACTTCAAGTGATACCAATCCTCGATAATTTGATCTAAGAAGTCATGTTACCCTATCACAACAACCCTCGTCCCCATTAGGGCCATATGAGATAGATGTCACAAACAACCCATTTGGACTTACTAAGGAAGAAATTATGGAATACAAATAAGAACATCAAGCCTAAAAAAATGTAGCTCCAATTTCCCCATCTTTTGTTGCACAACCCTTGACACAAGGCTTGACTTCCTCCACCATTCAAACAACTCCATCACTAAGGCTAAGTCAAAAACAAACTCTTAGTATTATAGCTAGTATTGATAAGGAATTTTTCCACACTCTTCTATTGGAAAGCAACACAGTTGTGGGTACCCTAAACACCAATCCTTCTCAAAACACCACTTGGACACCAACATTTGGCACTCCCCCTTGTTCCCAAGAATCCTCTACATCAACATAAACCACTTACACTACATGAATCCATGACAACCTCAACATAACAAGGATACGCCTCTTCATCCATCCCCACAAGTAGCACAAGTGTTCCCAACGTCACATAAGGTAGATAGGTCAAGTATCTCAAATAGACCCAAAAGGGCATGTCAATACCCTTATGCAAAATTAGCCTTCAACGCAACATGGTACATCTTCATCCAATCCTCCCATTAACACATCCAACCCATTGGTTATCCAAAACACATCTATCTCATCCATCATAAACTCAAATCAAAACAACCCCTTGGTAACAAATCCCATCAACCAAGGTAATACCTTAGACACATCCCAAACACAAGGAAATCCCCAAAACATCAGTCAAGGGAAACCTTTCAATCAATGGACTCAAGGTCCTAATGTGTCATTACCATCACAATACCTAATGGCACCATCATCATCTTCCCCCCTCGGTCCCTCTCATCATGAAAAATCAAATGGGACCTCAAACTTGCATTCCTCCATCCCAATCCACCAACTTACGAGGAATGATAAACCAAGGGAACCCCCAACCTATCATCAACAACCCACAACCCTCGCAAAATATCAACACCCATTACCCATCACAGATGTCCCGACAACTAATCGATCCTACATTGCAATCATATGCCTTAGCTTTACAACAAGCACAACAGGCTTATCAACAAGACATCCAACAACAACAAGAAGAAGCAATCCTAGTAGCACAACAACAACAACAACAACAACAAGCCCAATAAGCAGGCCTAGCAACACAACAACAACAAGCCCAATAAGCAGGCCTAGCAACACAACAACAACAAGCCCAACAAGAAACCCTAGTAACACAACAACAACAACATCAAAAACAACAAGCAACCTTGGAAACACAACAAGTATCCCTAACAACACACAACAACAAGAAACCTTAGCAGCATAGCAAGAACAAGAAGCACAACAACATCAAGTAGCCTTAGTAGCCCAACAACAACAAGCACATCAAGTAGCCCTAGTGGCCCAACAACAACAAGGTTCCTACTATAACCCTCAATAGAACATTGTTAATACAAACATGTTAGGAACATATACGCCTCCACCAAAATCACCCTCACAATATCCTACACCACCATACACACCATATAATACCCCGTCATATCATAATCCCACGTATAATCCATATGCCATCCCATAATGCACAACATATGTTCCTCCACCCAACCCACAAGATGTTGTAGCTCCGTGATTTAAAGCATTAACACAAGAAATGCAAGATATCCAGATGGGAAAAATGAAGATGCCCCATACATAACAAAACCTATGTCCATATCTATTCAACCGAAATATTGCAATGGTACCATTCCCCCCTAGTTTTAAAGTCCCAAAATTTGATAAATACAAAGGGAGAAGAATTCCTATGGACCACATCAAAGAGTTTAACATCATGTGTATGGAGGTCACCTACAATGAGTCATATTTGATGTGACTCTTTCCACGAAGCTTGACAGGCCCAACCATTGACTGGTTCTTTTAGTTTCCTTCAAGTATCAAAACCTTTCAAGAAATCACCGATAAATTTATAGACCACTTCTTTAATCTTAACATGGGCATAAGCCTAGAAGAGTTGTACACTCTCAAACAAAACAAAGGATAATCTTTTGCCAATTTCTTACAATGATGGATGCAAAGAGCTAGCAAGAGCAAGTGGCCCATTCTCGACGAGCAACAAGTGGCGATCATTATAGCAAATTTTGATCCAGATATATCCTTCTGCTCAAATATGTAGTGGATTACCTCTTACGATGAGCTTGTCCCTATAGCCCTTAACATCGAGAGAGCTCTAATCTCACAGGGAAATACCCAAGCCTACAAAGATAATCGCCCATCAACTAGTTCAAACAACAAACCTCGTGTCTAGGCTAAGGAAAAGAACATGACAAATTATGGTGTGGTAGATGTTAAGGTGGTCCTAAGTGCTCCTAGGCCAAACAAAAATCAAATAGCTAACACTCAACCAACTATACAACAAACTACATCACACCAAACAATCAGATCAATAACACCGAAATGCACTAACGACGAACTCCCAACAGGAACAACTATCCAAAATGCAAATAAACACAATTGTCATAACATATTGAAACTATCATGAAGAAATTGGTAGATTCAAACTTGATAACGCTTCCCAATTTTGAAAACTACCAAGAACCATAGGATAAACCACCTTGGTACAACGAAAAAGATCTTCGTGACTTTCATAAAATCAAAGGACACAAAACATCGAAATGTATGAGGCTCAAAATTGTTATCCAAAACCTTATTGAGAATGGAGACATATCTTTTGAGGTACCAGCCGACAACCAGGATCTTAAGATATATAAGAACCCTATGCCAAAAAATGGCAAAGGAAACTATAATGGAAAAGGTAAGTATTACACAAACGTGTAGCATGTCTATTCTAATGTAGTCGCTTCCTGTGATAATGTCATCACTATCATAACCATCAAAAGGCCTAGTACAAAATTTGGAGTCACCAAATGACGTGGAAAAGTCACCATCCAAGGAGTTCCATCTCAACCTAGGGCACAACCTACTTTTCCAACATCAACCCCTAAAAAATATAGTCTCCTAGATCAGCTTAAAAAGACCCCCACATAGATCTCGATCTTAGAACTATTAAGGCTATCCCTTGCACATAGGGAAATATTAGAGAAGGATTTATCTACATCATTTGTCCTTGAGGATATGGATATAGAGCAGTTTCAAGCTATGGTAGGGAATATCACCATCCCTCATCTTCTCACCTTCTCAGAACAAGACCTACCATCGTAACCATCTCATAACCATGTTTTACACCTTGAGGTCATTATTCATAAGAACAAGGTTAAAAGAGTCTTAGTAGATGGAGGTGCTAGTCTAAACATTTGCAGCCTTCAAGTGATCAAAAACTTGGGTTATTCAGAAAATGCTATTGAGAAAGCAAAGAGTACAACCATTAGAGTATATGATGATCAACAATGGGTATCACAAGGCATCATCACACTACCCATCCAAGTAGGACCCATACATGTAGAGACTACATGGCAAGAGTTAGACCTTGATCTCCCCTACAACATCTTGCTTGGTCAACCATGAATCCATGCCCTAAAATTTGTGGCTTCAACCTATTACTAATGTGTAAAGTTTCCTTTTGAGAATAGAGAAGTTACCATCCATGGAGATCCTAAGCCATTTTACTACTACAAGAACCTTGAGGCCAAGTTTTACAAATTACCCCAAATACCCAAGAATGATGAAGGGCCTGCACCATCCTCCTCATTTGTTGACCCATCATCCCTTGCATCTACCTCAGAAACAAAAACAACCATGGTATAAAACATTCTCGAAATCAAAGTAGTGATCCAGGATGATGGTTGTGGAAATTATAAGCTAACGAATGATACTTTTGTGTTAGGGGAGCCACCTCTTTCTCCCCAATCTCATGGGAAACCCACATCTATCACCAAAGTAATCGAAACAATAAAAATGGCAGCTACTACCTTCACCGAGTGGGGGGATTTGAACAAATAAGATGTCAATGAGGAGGATTTATTTGAACTACTCTATAAAGATGACCGAACCATCCCCATTCTTCCCATGGAAGATGACAGTAAGGGCTTACAACTAATGAAGGGATGGGGATATAACAAGAAAAACTGGGACAAAATAACAATGGTTTGCTAGAGCCCATCGTTCCTGAGAAACGTCCAAAGAATCTTGACCTAGGATGTACTACTACCAAGGTTACCCTTATTGGAAAGTGTACTTTCGCTAAATGAGTTGAGGCTTCCTCTTGGTTACCAACATCATGTGATACTACCCTAGACAACTTCCTTCTCAATGTTGCTGACCTACTTGAGAATAACTCTCTCTTCATGATATCCACAACATCCTTCACCCCAAGTGACCAAACAATTGAAATAAGCCTAGTATACCCCCAACTCATTAACTTAGACCAACGAGGATCACCAATTCTAGATTTATTCAAAAATGATGAAGCAATCTCAGAATCCATGGGACTTTGCGATAACTTACCATGGGAAGATCACAAAGCTGGTTTTGATATAGAGCTAGACACAGGGGTGTACTACGGGAAGATTGAATCCTTCAGTTGCAAAATTGACAACATGCAGATCTTTGAGTGAAAACCACACTATGGCACTCTATGATCCTAAAATAGTAAAAATAAAGGATGCATCTGAGGGTGAAAACCTCTTTGAGGAACCCAAGGATGAGGGATTCAATCTCCCCCTTAGTGCAATGCATCCAAAGAAGTCAACAATGCTAGCAGAAAAGGCCACTCCAATCAATGCAAAAACAAAAGAAGCACCCAAGATCAATTTTTATGTCGAATCCTTGTTAGATGAAGAATAAAAAAACTTAGAAGCATTCCTGAAAGAGCAAAGAGCCAATTTTGCATGGTCATACACAGATATGCCAAGCTTGGATCTAGAAGTGGTAGTGCATCACTTAGCAGTATGTCCTAAAGCCAAAATAGTGAAGCAAAAATTGAGAAAGATGCACCCTCATATAACACTCTTGGTGAAACTTGAGTTACAAATCCTTCTTAACGTTGGATTCATCTGACCCATAGGTTATCCTAAGCGGGTTTCAAACTTTTTACTAGTCTCCAAACCCACTAGGGGCATTGGAATATGCATGAATTTCAGAGATTTAAACAAAGCATGGCTAAAGGATGATTTCCCTCTTCCTAACGTTGACATCATTGTGGATTTGACAACTGGACATGAAATGCTATCACTCATGAACATTTTTTCAAGCTATAAGAAAATCATGATTGCCAAGGAGGATCAACACAAAATTGCATTCACTTGTCCATGGGGAACATATTGTTGGAACATGATGCCATTTGGGCTGAAGAACGTAGGAGCAACCTATCAAAGAGCAATGACCCTCGTCTTTCATGACATGATCCACAAAACAATTGAAGACTATGTGGATGATATTTTGGAAAAATCAAAGAAAAGGAGTGAGCACATAGAGGTATTGGGACCCATCTTCAATAGGCTCGAAGAGTACAGGGTACGACTAAACCCAAAAAAGTGTGTCTTTGGAGTTACATCAAGGAAGCTTCTTGGATACATCGTATCACAAAGAGGGATGGAAATTGATCCAGCAAAAGTCAAATAATAAACAAACCAATAATAAACAAACCATTGATCATGTATATCTCAACAACATCAACACTAGGTGCTCTTCTAGCACAACACGATGAAAACATAAAAGAAAGAGCTATCTATTACATCAGCAGGACCTTGGTGGGCTATAAAATGAACTACTCATCCATTGAGAAAGCATGCTTAGTGGTGTTTTTTGCTTCAAAAAAGTTTAGACATTACATGATGTCGCACCAAATCAAGTTTATTTCCAAGATCGACCCATTGAAATACCTATTATCCAAAGCAACTCTCATTGGGTGAATGGCCAAATGGGTAATGATCTTAACTGAATTTGACATAGAGTGCATGGAGCACAAGGAAATCAAAGGATAATTAATTGCAGAAGAACTAGAAAAAGCACCTATCTATGCAGAGAACCCTTTGATATTTGAATTTCCTAATGAATTAGAGTTCCTTGTCAATACAATAGACTAGTGGAAAATGTATTTTGATGGATCATTTACCTAACACAAATTAGGGGTGGGTATTATTTTTATCACCCCTCAAGGTGATTGCATCCCAAAGTCATACAAGCTATCGTTTCCATATACTAGCAACATTGTGGAGTATGAAGCCCTAATAACGAGTCTAAGGATAGCAGTTCAATGGTAGATATAAGAGATGAAAGTCTATGGAGACTCATAGCTGGTTATCAACCAAGTCAATGACGATTACCAAACCAAGGATGATAAGCTTACTCCTTACAAGAAGACGGTAGAAAGTCTTAAGTCCTTTTTCATAGACATAACCTTTGAGTAGATTCCTCGCACGGGTAGCAGATGCTATGGCAACAATAGGATCATTGTTAGACATGCCACACAATGTCCTTCAATGTGAATTCTTAGTAGAACAACTTCTCGTACCAACTTTTGAAATCCCAAAATTTGAATTTGTTCATGTAATCATTGGTCTTGGTTCCCTATGGTATCATGATATATTTACCTACCTTAGCAAAGGAACCCTCCCATTCAATATCACCTTTAACCTTAAAAAGACCTTTGCCAAAAAGGCATATCGATTCATGATCCTATTTACCGAAGAAGCATCGAGGGGACATTACTACGATGTCTCAACCAAGACGAAGCCTTGATTGCCTTAATATAAGTACATGATGGCATATGTGGCTCCCATTCTAGTGGTATGACTTTAGCTAAGAAACTATTGAGGATGGGGTATTGCTGGCCAACCATGGAAAAAGAAGCCCATCAATACGTGTAGAAGTGTGTCCAGTGTCAACAACATGGAGATCTTATTCATACTCCAACTCAAGAGTTACAACTCATGGTCAAACCTTGGCCTTTCTCACAGTGGGGGCTTGACCTCATAGGAAAGATTACTCCAACATCATCTAATGAACATAAGTTCATCATCACGGCCACTGAGTACTTTACCAAGTGGGTGGAAGCTATTCCTATGACCTACATAATAGGGAAGCAAATTGTCAAATTTATCCTGAATTACCTCATCTGATGTTATGGTGTTATGCAAGCCCTTATTTATGATAATGGAACACCCTTCAAGAATCAGGATGTGAAAGAGCTATGTCAAAGATTCAACATCCAACATCGATTCTCTTCCCCATATTACCCCTAGGGCAATGGTCAAGCTGAGGCTACAAACAAGACTATTTTGAAAATCAGAATCTGATCACTAATGAATAATACAAAGTATCTCAGCTAAATGAGTTATAATTCTTGGATGAGTGTCGTCTTGACACCCTTAATCACTTGTAAGTATATCGAAACTGACTAAAAAATAGCTATAACAAGAAGATCAAGAGTCAGTCTTTCCAAGTAGGGAATTTTTTTCAAAAAACAAAATCATAAAAATCTTCTAGATCAGGATAGTAAAGGAAAGTTTAAGCCTAACTGGTTAGGTCCATTTGTGGTCACAACAAGCTATGGATTAGGAGCGTACCAATTATCAACACCTGAAGGTGAACCCTTGCAAGAGCCAACCAATAGTTTGCATCTTAAAAAAATTTATGCCTAGGATTGAATAGTGTAAATTTGAAAATACAAATAAAAAAAATGATCAAAATCCAAAAAAAAGAAAAAGGATTGAAAATAGTAGGAAAAAAATCATCCTCTAGTGAAAACCACTTCAGTGGTGCTTTGGGCAAGTACCTTGGTGAAAGCCTAGCAAATAGGCACCTTGTGTAAATAAAGCACCTCCATCTATTATTTGGCTCTTTATCTTATCATTATTTCCATTGCATCCATCCATCCTATTTATTCCAACACCCATCCACATTCGTATTATAGCTTGATATTGTGAAGTGTCGTATCCCCTTTAGTACTACTTGGAATATTTCAAAGGTCAGCTTGTCCTGCCTATATTGAGGTAGTCTATGGCATCATGCTGGGGGAAATTCGTCTTGGATTGGATCAAGCTCTTGTATATCTTAAGGTTATTGGAAATCTCATCAAAAATCCAAAAAAAATCATAAAACATTGATCAAAATCCAAAAAAATCCAAAATCTTGTATAGCTAAAATCTGAAAACATTCAAAAAATTGTAAATTCAAAAATCCAAAACATCCAAAAAAATCAAAATCCCTAAAAAGGTCAAAACATTGAAAAAATCCAAAAACGGTACCATGTCAAACTACGAGTCCTTGAGCTTGAACGTAGGCAAGGCTAATCTTTGATAAGCCCTCGAGACACCCTAGGTTAGTCCTTTAGAATTCTATCATAATAAACTAACAAATACATCAAGTGTTCATATCTTATTGTCAATAAGTCAAATTAGTTGAACTATGTGGTCTTTGTGTGTATAACGTAGGCAAAGCTAATCTTTGATAAGCCTCCAAGGCCCCTAGGATAGTCTTTTAGGTTAGGTTCTTGGTCAAAATCTCAAAAAACCCCTAAACATTTGAAATCTTAGAAAACCCTTGAACATTTGAAATATTGGAAAACCCCTAAACATTTGAAAAATCAGAAAACTCAAAATATTGGAAAATGTTGGAAAAACCCAAAACAACCTCAAATAATCGAAAACCAAAAACATTCACATAAACTTTCAAAAGGACCAAAAAAAACCTCAAAACATGTTCAAAAACACCAAAAATATTGAAATATTCCAAAAAAATCCAAAACCATCCATCCCACTTCGCTTTCACTCGCAATAGCCTTCATCCATAATAAATTGGTCGTCATCTTCAACCTTTGGTAAAACAAATAGGAAACAAGTGTCACAAGTCGTAAAGTGAGAACCTAAGTGTCAAAATCTAAAGTCTAAATCATAGATAAAAGAGTCAGTGAAGTTTGTATCAACGACTTATCACACATCTCATCCTAAAACATTTGATAAACATGTCCTAGGATGCATCCTTCCAACAATGGACATCAACATCAAAAATCACCTTAGCTATATTAAACTGGCAAGAGATATAGATAACACTATGTATTTGTCTTTGATCTTTTCTTTTGATTTATCTCAATGACCCATTCCAAGGACCTTTCGATGATGTCTATCAAAATGACTTAGACAGAAAGGAATGAGGCATCAATCATTATCTTTCGTTTGCTATGCTTGTGGGTATTCTTGTAAAATAATCTTGGTACATACTTGCTTAGTTGAGTGTAGGGAGGTTGTTTGGAGTGGATTGTTGACTATCGTGTATGCTTTGGTCTGAGATATTCTAAAATTCTATACTATATTTTCGATGAGGTTTCCATATGTCAAGATGTGAACAAGAAATATCATATCTATTTGCAGAGTCAAAGTCCATATCACTAGATACAACACCATCCTGGTTATCAATACCATGATGCATTGTGTTTAGGTGTTATATCAAATATAAGGAATAACAAAAAATCCCAATCCCAAGACATAAGCAAATCATCACTCTCATCACCATCTCTAATAAACTTGGTGGATCATGGACTTGTTGGAATTTTGAATCAATCTTCAAAATCAATGATCAAATCAAATCATTTTATTCTTCTATCTTCTTTCCATGCTAATCTAGTATCATGACAGTCAACAAAAACATCATCACACATCCATCCTGCATCCACAAATCATTAGCATGCATACATCTCACATCATCACGACATATCATACACATGTCTAAGGCATAAGCATACATGCATCATCATTATCATTTAAGTTGTTTCAGATAACATAGATTTGTTATTCTAAGCATCTTAATCTATATCACATATCATACACATGTCCTATGCATAAGCATACATTGCATTATCATATCATAAGCATGAACATCTGCATTATCCATATATACATCTATATGCATACATCATCATGACATCATAAATTGCATGGAAAAGTACATAAAAAATGCATCGATATCATTTGTATATAATAAACATGTCATAACATCCATCTCATAACATATCATCAAAAGATACTAAAAAAGAAGGTTACACATCCATTGCGTTGCATTGCATATCATTACATCATCACATATCACATATCGCATAAATAAAAGTACATCCATCAACATTGCATGCATAATATAAACATAATCATAGCGCATAAATATAACATCATATCACATCATATGCATCCATACGTTCATAAAGCATGAAATAAAGCACATCACATCATGGATCTAAATCATCTCGTATATATATCAAAAAATGACTCTCATGGTACAATATCTAAATCAATGTATAAATATCAAATCAAAAGTACAAAATCCATGAGGCTATAAAAAATGAGCCCATGAATGTATATTTGTATAAATAATTAGGAAAATAATCAAAAGGTGTCTACAAAATAGCTAGCCTTGGTGGTTGCTCAACTCCCCTCTAACTAATGGTTGATTCTCAGCCCGAGGAGGTGCTTTGCTCTGTGAAAAATCAAGTTGCCTCATTGGCACCTAAGGAATATCTTGATAATAACACATCTTGTAATAGGTAACCTCAATAACTGCCTCTCTAAACAAGTAGACACTATCTGTCCCTGCGATGCAGTTGTCACCACCTCAAGTTGTTACCTCCACCCAATCTCCTGGGCCAGTTTTAAGTCTAGTTGATGTCACAACTGGATCTCATGATCTCTCTGAGAAGTCATGACCTATAGCTGATGCTGCAGCGAATCCCTCTTTGCCTGCAGCTGGTCTCTCTCGGTTGTGAGAGCCTGTACTTGTACATCTAGTTGTAGGGGTGGAGGAGGCGGGGGTGCCCCCAAAACATGTTCATCCTGATGCCTTAGGTCCTGGTGACCCTGATCTAGCTGCTACTACTAGTTCCCATCACTTGGCACCTCTACCCTATCCTACTCTGGATGATCCTGCCCCCTACCTTGACCCCCATCTTTGCCTCCATCCCAGTCGCCATCTCGGCATCAGCCTTAGCCTCTACCTCAGCCTCTCTCTCTACCTTTGGGGTATCCCCCTGTTGGGTCTATCAGGTGGACGGGTGGCCTAAACCATGCATTATAAGCTAGGTTAGTCCCCGCATCTGGTATGCCCTAGTCATAAGCCCATGGTTGAGCAACAAGTTGTCTAAAGTCATTGACCGCCACTGTTGCATCAATCTTGGCTCCCCACTGGACCTCCCTCTGTGAACTCATAGACTACTGTATAATTGTCGAGAGGTACATCATGTACCTCCCCAAACTGTTTGACCATGCGGTATGGAAGGTATCGCTCTATCATAGTATTCTCCCTCCCCTGGAGGTAGCGAGTTTGACAAGCAAAATATAGTTGTTGCTAGTTGTCGTACCATGTTGGAGCCTGTAGCCATGACCTTCATCTAAAAATGGTCATGTCATCAATGACCCTGCGCTAATATGGTAGACCTGTAGGGCCAACGTGTTGTAGAGTCATCAAAACCTTGTACCTAAAGACAATGGGCTCATCCTCATGAATATCTGCCAAAACCACTAGTGGTCTTAGCATGACTATGTGCTCATATGCCCAAATGTGGAGCAGTGTAACACCTACCTAGATGCTCTGACCCTCATAGTACACCGCCTAATGCATGTCATGGTACAAGGAGGCAAGAAGAACTAGACCCCATGCATACATCATGGTCCTCTTGATCATCACCTCCCATGCCACCCCCAACCAATATTGAAACCTCTACCCCGTCAGTCGAGGGAAATGATGTCAAAAATCAAGGCCGCAACAAACAATTTGAAAATGGGCACTCACCCATGGTATAGATCAAGGTCTATTTGTGAGCTCACCAAGATAATTTGATCTTTGTGAAGGAGAGAGCAACACACGTCTCTCTCGACATCGATGTTAGAGATAACTCGCTCCCCATGGATGAGAAGCCTCAGGATATGTCACATGTCCTAAACATGATGGTGGCCTCACTAGTGGCTAAGTGGAAAGAGTAGATCTTGTTGTGCCACCTCTCAATCAGCGTCATCATCATAGCAAGGTGGGTCTAAACCTCAGGCAAGAACGCGATGAATTCTAACCCAAGCATCCCTAGTCGCTCTACCTCATGGTCATCAAAGTCTCTCACTATTGCTAATATATATGAACAGTGCTCTCGCGACATTAGTGGTGGTGGATCTTCTTGCATGTATCGTACACACAATGTCAATTTGCCAAAAAGTTGGAAAATTGATCAAAATTTGAGACTTTGCATCTAAAACATCAATTGTGTCATTGAAATCAATAGTGTTGCTCTTTTAAGGGCGTGTTGTATACATTTTAGGGGTGCATCACCAATTTCACGATGTGTGTTGCTATGCTCAATAGCGAATCAACATTCTTATGTGTCGCTATAGCTAAAAACATGGGTGCATCGCCATTTGATAGGTGCATCACCCACTACTTTTGAGCGTCGTTCAACTTAAAAATACTTTGTGTCGTTATATTAAAATCACGACCCCTAAATCAAAAGCGTCACCAAAACAAAAATGGTGGTGCATTGTTAAACAAAAGGTGCATCGCTAAAATATAAATAGCGATGCTTCCAACACCTTTTGCGCGTCACTATATAATGATGCTCCTAAAAACTTAGTTTTGATGCGCTATTAAATGCACCTAAATGCGAAAATCAAGGCAAGTTTCAAGTCACATACCCGGGATCCTGCATCTGCTCTACATTGGTACTCTCGAACCGGCTCCGAAAGGTGAAGAGGAAGCATACAGTGAGAAGGTGTTAGAGCTCTAAATCATAGATCTCTAAGGGTTGAATGCACAAATGAATTGGAAGTGTAACCCTTCTCACCTATTTAAGCCTAAAAAATAGGGTTTTTTGCCCTAATTTGATCCAAAAGCTAGGGTTTTGGCCTGTTTTACCTATTTCCACTCTACACAACCTATCTTGAGCCATTTTTAGCATTCCAAAGGCCATTTTTGGCATCCTGTGGCCTATTTTAGCACCTAAACCTATATTTTACCTTTTTCAAGAGATCAACCCAAAATTTTGAATTTTCACCCGATCTCTCGAGGGGGCAAGGAACCGGCTTATTCCTTCCATTGGGGCAACAATGGGGCATCTAAAAAAAATTAGATTTTATTTTTATTTTTTGATTTGAGCAGCAGTTTTGATCTGAAAAGTGTCAGTCTTTGAACCAACATAATAGGTACCTCGCTTCAAAGAGGGGAAAAATGTAGACACTTAAAAATGTCCTGAATGATATCATGCACTCGAATCTAATATACTAATATCATTTCATCCTAAAAACCATCCTCTTTTCGCTTAATTGATTAAATTAGCCTAGTTATTTAATTAATTTCATCATTTTCATCTATTAACCCAATTGACCTAATTAGGTTAATTCACCCCCTCTTGCACTAACCTTTCATCCTGTTAAATTGGATAAATCAAAACATTTAATTTAACACCCTAAGTCCTCTTCTTTAATTAAATTACCCTAAGCTATTTAATTAAATATCATATCACGTCCCCCTTTTCATTAAATCATTTATTTAATGAATATCACATAATTCCCCTAATTTGCATAATTGAAACTTGGTTTTAATTATCAATTTGCTAATTAAATCTAATCCTCCCACTTGCAAGGTAATATTCCTCCTTTGCACATTCCTCCAAAAAGAGAACATTCTATAGAATATTCCTTCCCCTTTGCACATTAAAATTTGGTTTTAATTAATTAAATGCTAATTTTCCTCCAAAAGGGAATATTCCCATGGAATATTCCTTCCCTCTTCACTCATTTAAAAAAGGAATATTCTTCCTTGTAACAAACTTTCAACAAACTTCTTGTGCAAGTTTTAAAAGTATGTTTGTTTGGATGAATGTAAGTCCTTGATTAAGTATCATCTTGCATCCTCGACCCTTGATGGGAATTCATGATCCATGCCTCCATTTTCCTTCCATCTTGACCGTTGATTGATCCTTTTGATCTTGACCATTAGTTTCATTTTTCCTATTCTATAAATAGAGCTTGCATCTAGTGATTATGGATCCATCTTTTAATAGTAAACTTATGTTGTTAAAATCACTCTCATTTGCATCCATATTTAGCACATATTTAGCTATTTTTTAGTTTAAATCTTGCATTATAAGCTTAGGACATCCATTAATGGATTCCATGGTAACTTAGGTGCATCCATTTAACATATTTTAAAATTAAGGTTTTAATCTTTCAAATATTACATACACTTATAATAGCTTTACATACACTCACATCAATCATCTTAGCTTTTATCATGTTAAAATAGGCTTTCATCATGTTTTACAACACATCTTTCATCGGTGTCATCTATTCTCTTCAATATAATTGATTGAAACAAGCTCATTATCGAAGGGGAAAGGGTCGCCATTCCACATCAATGCGACACCACTCCCCCAATAGGATAAGTTTCAATGGATTAGAATAGATGTTTATGAAGGTTTTGTATTTTAATATGTTAGTTTTAATGGATTCTTAGCTTACTTTGCATTGAATGGTCCTATTGGATTGATGCTTAGTGGCTTAAGTATGCTTTGAATCCTCTTGGATCAAGTGTAGTTAACCCATACTACGCCATCAATCATAATTATCATCTTGATTCCATAAGTACTCTTCACATTTGGTACTTGTGATTTCAACATCAATATCTTTCCTCAAGATTTTAGTGTCATCACAAATTTTTTTTATTCCTTGGATGAAACCAATTCCTTTAACCATAATGTCTTTGGCCCAATCTTCCATAACCTTGCCATATGACTTATATTTGTGAATCTTGCTAACCATATCCTTCCCAACATATGAGTTTGGGTCAAAGAGAATGCTCGACTGACTGATTGGTTGAGGAGAGGGATCAATCAATGATTTCAAGCAATTAGTTAGGATATTTACCCGATGCTTCAATTCATCCTCGGTTTTTTTATCCTTGGCTATCCTCTCTACAAATTTTACAACTATTACCTAAAAATTATAGACACCTAGGTGTCTCTGGTAGAAGGCCCCAAGTTAATTTTAGTGATGTTGAAATCACTAATAGTTGCTTGTCCTGCATCCTTTTGTGTAGAGGGGTGTGTTGCTTCCATATACATATTTCATGTGCCAACATCCATAAATTAAATAGACATGGTTTTAAATTTCTTGGCCTTTGGAGTTCTTTGAAGTAACTAGCCGACGACATCCTTGTTAGGAAGGCTCAACATAACTGTTTTCCTCTTTTTAGAGAGGGTCTTCTCTAACCAAGAAGAGGAAGTAGCTGTCATAGATTTGGTACCAGAGGATACAAAATGCAAATCTCTCCTAAGAGGAGTATTAGAGATCTCCACTTCAGGGGAGGAAGGTGGAGTAAGACCAACCATGGGTGGTGAATTTTGTGGTGTATTTGATGGAGGAGAATTAGGAGAAGCATGAGAAGAAGAATAATCACTTACATAAGATGGAGATGAAGGCACATCTACAATCTCTTCTTTTGTTAATTATTTCTCCTTTTCTTTTTTAGTTTTTCTTTGAGTAGTATCTTCACAAGTATCCTCAGGGATTCTTTCTTTGGAGGATCTTCATCACTATCCCCTTGCCCTCTTGAAATTGTTTGTTGAGAAGAAGAAGATGGTCGTGAGATAGAAGATGATTGTGCTTGACTTCTTTCCACTTGGCTTTGCATATCCAGAGACCTCAGAGGCACTATGGTATATTTTTGCAGTCTTCTTGGCTACCCAATATTGAGTTCTTTTAATTACCACTACAGTTTTGGCATCAATACTTTCAACCTCTCTTACACTCCAATCCATTGACATAATTGGTTGTTTTTGTACAAGATTAATAAAAAATAGATTCATCATCTTCAATATTTGAGATATCTCAATTCAATTTGAAAGTCACAATTTGTCTCAAGGATAGCCTCATCCAACTTCTTTTGAATTCATATTCATTAACACAATCTACCATATGGAATGTGGTAAAATCCTGGTCCTAGTTGCAGATTATCCTTAATGAAATTTTTACTATCAAAGGGAAATATCTTTCATAAAATTTCATAGATAACTTTACTAAATCTTTCTCAATGTTGAGAGCATCAGATATTGATTTACATGAATAATAACCAAGACCAATAGGAAATTGGATACCGACCTTTTTTTTTCTTGGCACCTTTTATTTAACTTAGCCACCTTCCTGCATACTTCGATGAGAACAAATTTTTCCTTTGCATACTTAGGCGAATTGTAAGGAAGCCCATCAAATCCTCTAATTTTGATGTATATGAACCTTTCAAATTGTATGAAATGGCTGCCATATGTATCAATTAGCTAAATAACCTCTAGAGAAATCCTCAAATCCACATCTCCTTGTATTTATCTTACCATCCTCATAGTAAATGCATCATTTACTCTTCTAAAACTCCTGAAACTCCTTTCCAATTGGAGTTGGGTATAGTAATCATAAACTTGAATGGTTTCATCATGAACTTCAACCAAACTCAAATAGGGCCTTGTACATGCAAAAATATAGAATAAATAAGAAGACATATATAATAACCTGTTGAGTGAAAATTGGACTATCATCAAGTGCATCTGATCATTGATGAGCTAAGCCCAGTCAACGTATTGCTCAACATGAATGCTTATCTAGATAAATAAGTACATCCAATATTCAAAGTCATGGGCCTTTTCACTACCCCTTAGTCAGTGTAGGAGGACTATCGTGTTTGAATCTCATTTCCAAAGTGAGTCCTATGTAACTTTTTAGGATTAAGATTTTCCTTTCTTTGGGTTTGCAAACCATTCATGAACAATTATATTTTTACATCACTTTTTTCTTCTCATGAAAACATTGGTGAGAAAGGATGAAATTAAAATCCACATATGCTTCTTTCTTAGGTAAACATAAGCATGAGGAAAAAAGTCTCTCTATTTACCTTAATAACCAACCCATTATCATTCGTCCTTATCTCCCTTATGTTGGGATCATAATGATTTATGCACTCAATAACTAGGTATGTGTATTGTACTACTGTTGGAAAAATTTGTAGCTTGTAACAATCCACTTTTTATTAATCGCTACGTTATCAGGGACCTGTCTTCTTTACTGATTCTTTCCCAAAATTCATCCAAATTTGCATTCCCTAATCTAGTGTCTCCAATTTCCAGTAGTGTGCTTGATAAACTAGATAAATGCTCATAACCCAAGTATTTAAATTTCATGTTGACCACAATTGAGTGAATGCAGTAATAATTTATATTTATAAAATGTTTTGATGAAATTTCAAAGATATAGAAATTGTGTTCTTGTTCTCAAGTTTGTGAAAATTCCCCATTAAATTACTTCACAATAAGCTAGAAGAAAAATAATTTCACTATACCTTTGAATTAAAGAAATATTGTAACTTCCTTCATGCACATTCTTTGTAATTTCGCTTTCATGTCCTCTACAAATTCACTCTTGAATGCTCATCAAAATGAGTTCTTCCAACAACTTGATCCCTTTATAAGTATTCATTTTCAATGCTTTGGTGTGGTAGGTGAGCATTAATGGTATACATTAATTGTTGGTGTGTGCGAGCCTTTAATTTGAATGATGTCATTTGCCACCAAATTTGAAAGTAATGAATCTTTATGAGAGATCAAATTTTTTGATGGTTTCTAAAACCTTATTGAATTCTGAAAGTGGTTTTGAAACTGATTATTGAAAAATATTTGAAATTTATTTCTTTACAAATGATATGTGCCATGTTTTGCATGGTTGTGAGTTCTTTGTTGGAGATTGATATGGTTGTGAAAACCTTGTCAGGTCATAACAATAATTTCAAAACCAAACTTAGACGTTGATGTACATGAAACAAACATTTCCTTTCGAACCAAAGGAGCTTAGTCAAAATTTGATATGGTTTTGAAAACTTCTTCGAGGATGAAAATAGATTGTGCAACCAAAGAAACTAATAATAGGAGACTCATCATCTTAAAATGTAGTAACCCATCGAAGTTTAATGAGGTTTTTGAAACCTTGTCAAGTTTCGACAAAGGTTTCGAAACTTACTATAATCTTTGAAATGCTTCTTTATCATCTTCAATTTCTCCGCTGATGCATCAAATTATCCTACTTATGTCAACTTTAGAATAGGTTATGAAAACTTTATCAAAACTTGATGACGTTTTGAAAAACTCTTCGAAACCTAACAACCCGTGATGAACTTCACCAAAGTTTAACAGGGATTTAAAAGAGTTTGACAAAAATTGACGTAACAATACTAAATAACTTTAAATAACCATTGAAAGTATTATTCACATATTCTTTAACATTATTAGTTCTAATAATTTTGAGTTTAAAACCATATTTCCTTTCAATAAATTTATGGAATTCAACAAAAATATCATGAACTTGATCCTTAATTTGAAGAAAATAGATACCAAGTTCTTCTAGAGTAATCATAAAAAAAGAGTAAGTGCATACCTTGATCCTAGGGTGGATTTATTGTCCATGGGTCCCAAAAGGTCACTTGGAATAGGTGTAACTTATGATGTGCCCTCCATGCTTGACCTTGTGGAAAGGTCTCCCTATGCATCTTACAACTCATGCAACATGTGCATACAAGTTTAGATGGAACAATGCTAGACAATCCTTCTACCATATTAGTTTTTTGCATCAAGTAAATATTGTTAGCAAGGATATGACCAAGTATTTCATGCCAAACATGAAAATTAATGGTAGATATTAAAGAATATATAGATTGAGCAAACTCATAAAATTTCAATAAATTTTCATTGTTTAATTTAGCATTAGTAACAACTTTATAATTTTGTTTTGGATAGATCACATAACACACATCTTTGTAAAATTATATTTTGTAATCTTGACAAATCTTGGCTACTAAAAGAAAATTGGTCTTTAATTCAGGAACACACAAAACATCATGTAACTTACCATTATGTACATTCACATCTCCAATTGCTTCTACTTTACAACTATAATTATTAGCAAGTTGAAGTGGAACATTAGACATGTCGGGTTGCATGAATTCAAATACCTCTTTATGAGAAGTAACATGTTGAGAAGCACCTGAATTAATAACCCATTTAAGAGGTTTTGAAGCATTATAACTATAAGTAAAAGCATGCCTAGATTGATTTGCATTGTTATTAAACCTATTATTACGAGGTTTATTTTGTTGATTATTTTGTCTCATGGGATTTTTTATCATTTTGTTTCTTAAAAAAAGTGTTAGACCAATGACCATCTTTATCACAATAAGTACAATGAGGTCTCTTAGAATAATTATTCTTTCTAAGATCATTATTATGATGATATTTAAGATTATAATATTGTTTAATACAAGACATAAAATTTCACTTATGATTTTTAGACATAAAAGCATGCTCACTCTTTTTAAGATTACCAAATTGAATCAACTTTGCTTCTTCTTGACTTAATAAATTTTGAAAAATATAATAATATCTCATTAAGAGCCATGAAGGAGGTTTTACTTCATCTTTAGAGAGTTATCTAATCTATCCTCCTTTTTTAGTCCTCCATGAGATTCTAGTTTCACTTTTCCAATATTTAGGGTTAGTTGAATCACATTTTTCTTCTTTTCCTCTTCTAGTTGCAACGTTGTAGAAGACAACTTAATCTCTCCAAAGATAACACTTTTCTTGTAGACGATTTTTTTAACCTTGAAATTTCAAAGTTTATACCATTTCATGTTAACACCATAGTCAATGAAGATACATTTCATCTCCTTGTTAGATCCAACTTTGATCTCTTTTCCATGGGAACATGTGCATATGCCGAGTCACAACTAAAAATTCAAAGATATTGTAATGAGGGGTTTTTGTCTATCCATGTCTCCATATTAGTCTTCTTAACAAGAGCTAATGTAAGATATATATTAAATAAGTAACAATCTATAACAACAATTTTTTCCCCAATTTTATGTTCCAAGCTAGCTCCACCAAGCATTCTATTATCCCTCCCATCAATGTCATATTCATTCTTCCAATAACTCCATTTTGCTAAGTATATAGAGTTTTATTGTGTATCTCAACCTCATGCTCTTTGTCTAAAATTTATTAAAATCTATGGAATATAACTCATCACATTGTCAATCCTCAAAACCTTAATCTTCCTACCAATTTTATTTTCCATGAGAGTGTTAAACTCCTTAATCTGATTAAAGACTTCAAGTTTACTTATGAGAAAATACATCAATGTCATACTAGATAATTTATTTGAAAAAAAGTACATAATACAAAGACATCAATTTCTAGAGGAACATCAGTAAGACCAAATACATCTAAATAAATCAAATTAAATAAGATTTTTTATTTTCAAGGTCCTTGAACCCTTCTCACTTATATGGCCTATTATCTTGTATTGCAGCATTGTATTTTTTGTAAGTAGCTTGCAATTTTAAGCAGGAGCTCTCTCGATACCTAAAAATAATGCCCATTAAAGTAGAAAAAACACTACCCTTACTACTAGTTTTGATGGTGAAGGTGTGCATCTTGTAGACCTTGTTGGTATAAGAGCCTTGAATAAATATTACATGCATATAGTTAAAATAAAGTGTCCACAATAACACCCATAGCGAGAACCATAGAGCCTCACACCATCTTACATATTCCATTAGATAAAATAATTTTCACACCCACATCATTGAGTTTTCTAACTAATAATAAGCTATGTGACAAATCAAGGATGTGCAACACAAAATCATCCCTATCACTCACCCATTTGGAAATTGAATATAAACTTTACCATGACCAGCTAAGATCAAGTGAGAGTCGTTACTAAGGTAAACCTTTCTGCCATCATATTCTTCATACTTCAAAAACCACCCTCAATGGTAGGTCATATGGAAGGAAGCTCTAGAGTCCACCAAATGCATGCCTTTTGATGCATGAGTTTCCAAGGCCAGGACAAAGGCATCTACATTATCTTGAGAAGATTTTTTGTACTCATCATCTCAATCATTTTTCATTTTATTCTTTGCATGCTTGTAGTCTATATATTATTGCTTAGATTTTTAATGTAGTTATGAAACTTAGCATTATACTTTTTTTTCTTCTGAAATTTTTATCTCCCACAAGATTTGAATCTCAACTTTTCTTTCTTTTTTTCCTTCTTATCTTTCACTTTCAATCTTACATAAAAAATGAGCTCTCCTTGGTAGATTTATGAAATTTCTGCTTCATCTCCTCTAAGAGCAATGTAGCCACTAGATCATCTATTTTGAGTCTCAAGGTAGTGCTCTCAATGGCATCATCAAGTGATCCTTGAGTTTCATAAAGAACACAATAGTTTCATGAAACAATTCACCTCCTCCATTTTAATTCAATAGAGTGCAATTAGGTCACAATTATATCAAACATGTTCAAATAATTTTCCATAGAACCGCCACCATCCATTCTAGAAGTGTACAATTTATTTTTCAAGAAAATTTTACTAACTAGAGATTTAACTTGATAGAATCATCCTAACTTCTTTCAAAGAGCTCATGTGATGAATTCTTCATACATACAACACAATTTTCCAAGTAGAGCCTAATGAGGGCCTTTTCTTTTATATCCACTATACCCCACTTGGATTGTGACATTGCAACAGGATTTGGATGTAGATGTAGCAACACATAGATCACTATCTATTATCATATCCTCCATTTTTAGCTTCCACAACTCAAAGTTATTTCTTAAAAATCTCCCCATTTTTATTGTTGACACACTTTCCATTTTTCAACAACAAGATCTCTTTTTGCATAAGCTTCCATTCAATCTAAGATTAGCATAAAAAATATTGTCCCTAATACCTTGTACCTAAGGTGATAAAATTTTGATGCCAAGTGAAATCAAGGAGATGCGTAGAATATAATTTCTACACTAATATATGGGAGAACACATGTGCAAAAATTAAAGTGATCATATACTTTCAAGGAAATAAACATGAAAGCAATATACCATAATGAGTGATTTATAAGGGAAAATACCTTTTAAAAGAAAAATGCCACAATAAAAAAATGTATTATTTAGTGATAAACAGTTACAATACACTTGCGAAGTCTAAGCCTTGATAGGAGTATCACCAACAAGAGATTTAGAGTTATTTGACAACATAATAGTACCTACAAAACTTATTATGAAGCCTCCATCTCAAGCACCCAATAAATAGGAGAAACAATCCATAAAACCATCAAATGTGTTGCAAGGTGTGTGCCCTTAGTCTCCTTGTGTTGTGCAACGTAGAACTTGCGTTCATGACATGGCTTAACTGCCCCCTGTGGATTCATTAACTCTGGTAGTTGTATTGAGCATTAACAGGTTGGTCTTTTGGTGCAACGACAACTATTTGTACAAGAATTGGTATCAAAGCCTGGGTCATAGGTTCAAACCCCTCACTTGTGTTGGGGGATTGTTGCAAGGTGTGTGCCCTTAGTTTCCAGGGGGATTGTTGCAAGGGTTCGTGACATGGCTTAACCACCTCTTGTGGATTCATTAACTTTGGCAGTTGTATCGAGCATTAACAGGTTTATCTTTTGGTGAAACAACACTTGTATGGACAACATGATGGTGATTAGGAAACCACACGTTAAAACCACTCAAAATGTAGCACCCAAATCCCTAGTCAAAATCTAATACCCAAAACCCAAGACAAGTTTATAATCTAAAAAAATATATTCCCTACACTTGTCATAAGCTTGTCATAATCCACTCACCAACTTTGGTACTCCTTTTTGGCTCCATTAACTCCATTTAAATATGCCCCATGGCATGCCATAATATGCGTCATAAGCTACTTAAAAAGCATAGTTCTCCCTTTTACTATTCTCTTATGCATCATAAATGCCTTTACAATTTTGATGCAAGAGGCCAATATTTGTATGCCATAAATTTTGATCTAGGAAGTTGATTGAGCTTTTTTTTAATTTAAATTCTCAAAGAGATTCATGTTGCTATAACCAGTTTGCTATGATAAAGGCCTATTTCAACATTTTTACTAGAGCCAAAATTGACCTTTTGATCCATGAAAATTATATATTTGTGTTCTATTGGACAACGTTTCCATTTTATATTCTCAACATTAGGATGCAATATCAGTATACCTTTCTTAACATACACCTAGGTGGACCCTACCTAGTTTTTTAACACTCTTAATAAAGTGTTCTAGTAATGCATATCATGCATCTTGAGAACAACTTTTTATTTTTTTGTCACGCCTTGATCATGATGTACACAATTATTTCAAGCTTGGATTTTTGTCTTGTTGATTTAAAAATCTATAAGTAGATGGTATCTATCACAACCTTTCTCAATGAATTTAAAATTTTTTGATTGAAGAAACATGAAAGTTTATGAACTATAATTTGACTTTCTAGATTCTCAACACACTTGTTAATGCGTGTTTAATTGCATCAATTTGTTAGTGCATGACTAACTTCATGAAATTAATGATGTGCAACTATAACATGATTTGTAGGCTGAAGCGTCTAAGACAAAGCTTTAGATTTCTTTTTATGTTTTAAAGAAGTTCTACATGCTATATGATTTTCAAGAAAAAAACATTGTTTCTTACATTAAGCAGTTCTCTAAAGGCTTGCACAAGAAAATATGCATCAAAGGCATGCTACAAAATAATAATGTCTTTTATTTAGTTGTACCATTATTAGAAACACAATTTTGGTAGCTATCTTTGAAAGATAAAAATATTAGTGCAACAAAAGTTTATATGCCATAAGTGATCCCTTGGCTCCTTGAGAATACAATATTTACAATTCATAAAATTCATTTTGGTTGCAAATGCGGTAGGGATTTACTACATCCAATGACATGGAATTTAATTGAAACTTAAGTGAACACTAAATTTCAACCAAAAGCTTTATATGGAAAAAGTAATCAAAAAGAAGTTTTTATGCAACTTTGAAATGATTAGAATGCCATATTCTTTTGGAGGCCTATCAATCTCAATAATTTTTGTTTTATTTCTCAACACCCGCACAACATAAAATACCCAAAAAACTTGCTCATCCATTCCAATTAGTAGAGCACAAATTAAAAAAAAAACATAATAATCGAGTTAAAAATAAAAGCACCTAATCTTATTTTTACTTATTGTGATTTTTCCTTTAACCAAGTAAAAAATGTTATAATGGCTTTATCCAAATTTAAAATGTTAAAAAATAAAGTCATCAATCTTATTATAAATTACTATGATTTTCTTTATACAAGAAATGTTATAGTTCTTGTACTCAAGTTTAAAATTTTATAGTATTTAAATGCAAATAAGATAAAATATAAAATATTTGATCTTATTATTAGTGAGACAAAATTTAATAAAATGAGTTGTAGATCAATTTGATAAATTGTGCAAGCCTAATAAAATTACAATGATAACAAATTTGGGTATACCTATCACTAGAATGAAAAATATTTAATTGAATATTTGCTTCAATTTATAAATTTTTTCCCTCCCAAATTTTAAATGTTTTGATCCATGGACATAAATGTTGGCTTTGAGGGGTTGGTGTGGATTGAGAGAGTCTATTTTGAAATTTGGTTGTTAATATATAAATTTCATATTTGTAATTTGTATAAGTGTGATTTACACCCACTTGGTGAGCCTCGCATCTTATTTTTATCTTGTATGTATGAGATTTAAAAAAACATTGATTACACATATATTGTTCATTATAAAACTAATTTAGATTTGATTTAGAATTAGAAGTTGTACACTAATATGTATTTTTATATACGATGTTGATGACCATATTTTATGTTGCATAAAATATACATTTTAACTATTCAATGTGATGATAAAGACATAATATTTTAATACATAATCTTTATGTACAATGAATTAGGTTGACTTATATCTTATGTGAAGCTAAATTTTGACCACTATAACTTATTTTTAAAAAATACAATGATAAATGGTTTTACATAATTTTGTAAAAGTATATATCAACTTAAGTTAAAAAAATAATTATATAACAAATAGTATTTTATTAAATAATTTTTTATATTTAAACAATAATAATAAATTTGTAAAAGTTTTTGGAGAAAAAAATGTTTATAGCTTCTTACATCAATGTTTCAAATCACACTTTGTGATCCATCATTAGGTAGAGGATAAAAATGATACATAATTCATAACCAACTCCTTACAACGAAGATAAAGACTTGAGAAGAAAAAACAAGAATCATAGGAGAGGGTTGAGGGACAACTAAGACAAAAAAATCAAAATATGACAGTAGAAAACAAATAAGTAAATATATAAAATATTATAATTACAAAATAATTAATGAAATGTTATGGTGTAAAATTGACAAGTGAATAACAATATAAAATAGAAGAGCAACAAGGAAACAATGAGAACATAAAAGCAAGCTAAAACCAAAACAAAATTCTTAAAAGGACACCAAATAAAAGAAAAGAAAAGGACTACATGAGAGACAAGATACAATATGGAAAGAATGAACAAGGGTAAAAGAAGAGAGAGATTGGAGCAAGAGAAAAATAACGATACACAAGAAGATTGAAAGTGGAGGTATGTGAAAAAATAAGATAAATCCTTGAAAAAAAGACAAAAAAAAATTAAAAAATATTTCAAGTTTTTATATTATTTTCTCAATGATTTTTCTTCTACCCTTCATAGCATACTCAATTAGATATTAAATCCTTCACCTAATATTATAAGATGAACCATTACACCCTTCACCTAAACCCTTGTCATATCCTCTCCAACTCACCTGCTGCCACTTCCATTCTTCAAAAGCCACCAAAATTTTACCAAATCCTCTGCATGCCGAAAATTTATCCACGTGTTATTCCACCACAAACATACAGACAAATAAAGTCATAACATAGGACTTGCCGCCAAATATTCTCCCCAACAACCCCTCAAAATCGGGCACCTTAAATCCCCGCCTCACATCGCCCCAAATACGCGGGTAGAGAATCCCTGCCCATTGCCCGCTGCCCGAAAGCCGCTTAATCGCCACTATAAAAGCGTCACAGAGCCAACCATTTCGCCTTCTTCTTTCATTTCTTTTTCCTTGCAATCGATTCATTTTCTTTCGTTTTTCGGTTAAATTCTGTCTATGTGTTCTGTTTCATGTCAGTCTGCATTATTTTCTGTTTAAATCCAGGTTGTGTTCTGTTTTGGTCAAAAATCTGAAATTCGACTAGGGTTTAGAGGGTTTGATTTGAGAATTGTAAGAATGTCGTCTCCAAATGGCGGGAGTTTGAGGAAAGCGGTGTTCATAAAGATAGATCAGTTGAGGCCGGGGACGACGGGGCATAATTTGGTGTTGAAGGTGATAAATGTAAAGGTGGTACTGCAGAAGGGCCGTCCTGACGCCCAAGTCCGTCAAATGCGAATCGCCGAGTGTCTCGTCGGCGACGATACTGGTATCATCGTCTTTACTGCCAGAAATGAGCAAGGTATTTACGTTAACGCCATTTTAAAAAAGAAATGCTTTTCATGTTTTTTTAACTTTAATTTTTATAATTCTTCTTTTAAAAGAAATGAAAAATGCAGAAGCTACTTCCAAATAGTTGAGTATTAATGCCTAGCTGAGGGCAGGTACCCATGCTGCTGCGCAGCTTATTTTGGCTAGCAGTTACTCTTCAACATATTTTGGAATTATTTGTGGAGCTGGTGGCCAATGAGTATTTAATCTTTTTCTTTTTTTTTCATCTGTCATCTTAAATTTATATTTATAATAATAATAATTTGCGCAGTTAAAAATTTGAAAAAATAAAATAAAATCAGAAACAAATATTAAAAAAGGGGAGAGAAATTTTTTCCATGGTGTGAGGCGACTTTACCTTAATTCTTTGTGTACGAAGAAACATTAGTGCTGAAGTTTATAACACTTGAATTGTCATGTAGATTGTAAAACATTTCTAGAGGAACACTCACAGGTTTATCATGACTAACTTTGTAGGTTCTGTATTTGCTTTAAGCTCCACATTTTCTTTAAAATTTGAAGATTGGGCATCTTCAATGCAGATAATTGACAATACTATCTAATCATAGATGCCTTTATTTAGAAAGGCTTGAAGATTGATTCATTTTTTATATATTGTAAGGCTAATATGAAAGATGCATAATAATTTTTTTAGTGTTTCTCTACGTTTTTGGGATGGGGGGATGTGGGGATGTGGGATGGGTTTCGAGACAACAAATCTTTTTCTAGATTTTGGGGATGATGGGGGCATCGAACAATTTTATTTTGGTTTGAACTGCATTTATTACTCAGAAAAAAAACTATATTTAGCATTTAGAAACCGTAGATGGGTGTAACGTGGTTGGCACTCGAAAGGAACTAGAGTCCAGCATGATTGCCCCTTCATTCACAAACCAACCTCTCTTGTTGATTCTATGTTGATTTGATATTGGCACCACCTACTCCTCCGGATCCTATCTATTCCACATTTTGGGGGATAACTATATATACCATAATTTACACAAAATATACAAAATTAAATAATAATTATAGAATCGAGAATACACTGCACAACTAATAATTGATGTTATAAACTTATAACGATTAAACAACGCCAATTGTCAAATCATAAATGTTATCACTTGAATATCATAGTAGCTGAAACTCAGATAATTACAAATGACAAAATGAGAATGCCAAAAAAATCAATCCATAGCTGTTTTTTTTATCAATAAGCACAAAAAATTGTCATAGCTGGAATTATTGGAAGGTATTGTATCTTCATCTTGTGATGTGAGCCTATCCAATCCCATTTGCATGCCTTGCTGCTAATCAACTTCTTGTAGCTCCTTAAGCACTACATTTGATTGTGTTGGTGGGCTCTACCTATACCTAGGTGTCTTGTGATCAATGAGACATAGGGCCCTATGTACAATAACAAGCTTTTTCTCTCGTGTAGAGGTAAGTCTAATCTTCATTACAAAGTGGATAAAGCTGTGTATGTGTGCAACAATCCTAGAGTTGCATGGATTTACTGCCAATTTGTTGTGTCCTTTGGACTATACATTTTCTTGAAGATCTTCATGAGGCTGTTCCTCGCCATGTGATTGTTAGTGGGAAGAACTCTGCTAGGTCTATCCACTTGTGGATACCCCCAAGACTAATGTGATATATTTCACATTTGACCAAAAAGTATCACTAGCCACAAGCATGTTTAATGTCTTCCCATACCATCTTTGACTCCTTCCACCTATTTCATTTTGACATGTCATAACTATATGTTGCAAGGGCTCTGATAATTCAAGCATCCTTTGTAGTAGAATGAAATATGAAGCAAATTGGGTCTCAATTGGTTTGAGTATATCCTTCCGCTTAAAGGTTTGAAACAATGCCAATCCAGTGTGGTGGTTGTGAATGAACATTTGCATCTCTCTTGTATCTTTCCAATGTTTTCTGTGCATTGTTCATAGCATGCACACAAGAAGTAGTCTAGTCTATCTGCTTCATCTATAATCACTTGCACTACACTTTGAGGACCAACCTTGTCAATGGATTTTTCTTCGGATCTACAACTAAAACTCAACATCCTTGCATTATCTTGAGCTATCAATTTCCCTTACAAAGTAAGGCCCATCAATGCATGAAACTGTAATTTGGATGAGTGCGCAATGTCTAATGTTTGTCTACCTATCTTTGATTATGTTGAAGCCATGTGTTATCTATTTGAACCTTTTTGAATAGATTAACGTTGCAATCCCCTTTTCCAAGAGTGGTTCTCATTCTAGTCTTGATAGGACCCACATAATCTCTACTAGCTCTGCCTAACTTGATGATAAGCTTCTTGTAGTAAGGAGATCAAACAACATGCGAAGGAATACCATTATCAGAATAGAAATGGCAATAGCCTCATCTACATTAGTCTTGCCCTCCACATTAAACACATTTGTTTTAGGTTTGTTAATGAACATCCTGGATCTTTCAGTTCCTCCTTGATTCTATTGCCCTTACTTTAGAGATTAGAAATGAAGGTGGTCTTATTGAACCTTGTGGTGTACAAGAATATATTGGTGTAGTGATGTCTCCTTGAAATAATATGATAATCTCAGACCTTTCAAGTGCAAATTTGCGACAATGTCCAACCCCTTTAGTAAGGGTATGTAAAAAATGTGCGTTAACTAATGTTGACCCCTACTTGAACGAGTTGCCCTATTAGTTAAGCAATGTAGGTAATTTCTTAGGTTGGGTCATGTTTTAGTTTATGAATGGAGCTTTGTTCTCTTTGTCAGTTAGTGTTATCTGTAGTTACCTTATCTAAAGATTACTAGTAGTTAAGGGTCTCTTTCTATTGCGAATTGATTGTGATATTCATGCTTAAATGTATCTCTTTCAAAAAAATATAATTTAGAGGTGGCGGGATACATTCCCCCCATTCATGCATAAAAAAATTAAAAAACAACAAAAAATATCAGTATATCTCAGCTATAAAAACAGCAGATTTTGCATGCCAAAAACAACAAACATGAACCCATCCAATGCTAGTTTGAAATGGATTGAGTTATAATGTTGGTGAATTTAATTCTCTCAGTTTAATTTTGTGTAGTTTTGTAGACACATTTAAGACATTGTTTGGAAAAAAAAACTTGTACGGTTCAATACCTTCCCTCTAGAAAGCATAGGATAAGGATGTGTTCTTGTGGGCAGCCTCACATACTTTAGTAGTTTAACACTGACTTAACCTCCATTGAAACAAGGCTTTTAGACACCATTGAAATAAACATTTGACCACCACCAATAAAATGATCACAAGTTTGCTTTCCATTCAATAGGTCTTTGACCTTTTTTGTTTTTTAAATATTTTTATTACAAATATGGCTCAAATGCATAGTTAAGTCCATATGAGACCAACACATTAGCTCCTTATGAGTAATAACATTACCTGGGTTCTTATGAGTTTTAACATTAGATAACAACTTAGGTCTTTAACACTAGCAGCCAGCAATAGAATACTAAGAGTCTTCACTTATAATTCCATATTAATGTTACTTTGGGGATTTAAACTTGGGTCTTCACAATGAGAACCTGATGATTTAACCAATTGAGCACAATCCCTTGGATGAGGTCCTCAACTTTCATTAATGCCTGTATGCATTATAATTTATTGCTTCTAACCAATGTGCCCTCCTGCCCAGGTATTTGTTTTTATATAACCAAATGGATGCCAACGAATTGATGTTTAGCATTTTGTTTGTGAATGCATTCATCAAAAGAATGAGTCTACCCTTCTTGTTGCCCCCTTGTTACTAGAACATTCTGGACAATCAAGGCAGGTGTCTAGGCCTTGGGAACTGGTCCTTGGGGAACATTGGTAATTGGATATGTGAGACATGAGCTTGTATATAAATCATGGCATCACTCAATACTTACTCAAATTATTCTCTCTTATTTTTAGTAAATTAATAAATGCTTAACAAGAAGGAATGAAGGTTTTGTATCATTGAACCCAAAGACTCAAATCATCTAGTTATTTATATTTTTAATTTTTAATCACTAGGCAGTCTTCCTAGTAAAACAAGGAAAGTTTCCTTTTGACTTCTTAGTGCTTGACGAAATTAATATCTGCAGTGGAAAAAATTTGGAGACTTTTTCTGTGCCAGTAATATTGGAGGTTAAAAAAATATTGCCATTGGAGGTGTGGTTGCCACTACTGTTTTCATTGGATAAAAACTACTTTTTATATCCCAATCAATATATATGGACTTCAGCTCCATCAAAATGACAAAAAATAAAGAGGCACCACTTTAGTGGTTTTTCGATTAGTTGGGAACTAAACCTATATCTTGTAGCCTTTAACAACTCAGCAAGTTTGATCTAATATTTTTTAAAGGATTTTACAAAGAAAGCGGAAACAAATTTAAAAATTTATTTAAGAGAGTTGTAAAAGCTAATTCCATGAAAAAATTTACAATGGGAAAAGTATGCTAGAAAGAGCAACTTTACAGTCTTAAAGCAAATTGCATGCAAGATCAGCCAACACGGGAGAGATTGAAACACAATATGAACCAAAGAGACTTTTATTATTTCAAAGACCTTCATGGAGGCAATTCTGAATTATAAAAGGTCTCCAAAGGGCATTCATGATAGCTATTCCACCATTTTACATATTTATTTAAAAGATTCCACATAGGGGATAAATCTGCAAATATTTGGCTTAGTTTTTTCCATGGCTTTGAAGTTGAGTTGAAAGCTGTATGGGCAAGATGAGGGTTTATGAACCTGCCAGGATAATCCAAAAGTTATAGCTTACCAGTCTCTAATGTTTCCACACAAATCACATTTTTTTCATTTGCTTTCTCTTCTTTTTATTGCGTTCAGGACTCCTACATGTTGGGAATGCATACATAGGATGTGCTACATGTTGAAGATGCATGCTTAGTATGAGCTGTCCTATCTTCCAAGCTGCTGTTCTAAGGATTGTAATCTGAAGATGCACCCTCAACACATCCTAAGCAGTGTGTGTGTGTGTATAAATACATACATATATATGTGTATATATATAAAGTATGCAGTGTTAGTTGCTTTTATAAGTGGCTTTTCTTAGCAAGGCTCAAGCTTTCACTAAATAATCATTTACATAATATCTTTGATGTGATTTCCAATGATTGTTGGGGGAATGCTGGAATTAGAAGAGGAGTTTTATTGGTCCTGATTTAAGCATTATTTGGGAGTGCTAAAGTTCTAATAGACGAGCTTTTTCTATGTCTTAAGTTCTGACCAAGCTTTTAGGTGCCATGACTAGAAGAAGATTGATGGCTCAGATCTTCTCATAATATTTTTGGACCTTGACATAATGCTTTTAAAGTTTATATGGTGGTTCTCCATGTGTTAGATTGATAAAGGTTTGATGAATGATGAGCTCGCTTGGGATTTTTAGTAAGGCAGTTTAAGTTAGCTGATGAATAAAATAGGGTGAGTAGCAATGAGAGTTGCTGGATTATATTAGGGTCAATTTGTACACCAAATTTTAGTTTTTAGTACTAACTTTCATCTGATGAGCACAATTTTGATTGAACCCTTGCAAAAAGACCATTCTTATGAAGCCTTCTCCCTTTTTAAACCCCTTTACCCTGGAATGTGTGGCTGTGATATCAATCTCATCTTCTCTTTGTACACTCACTCTGCTTTTACTGCAGCTTGTTAAGTATCCTCAAAAGTTCTGGAAACAGTCCATCATTGCCATGTTCTTATTGATTGGTGAATTGAGGGTTTAATGGCTTATTGGCCCATGGCACACAAAAATGGAGCCCGGTTCTTGGTCACAAAATCTGACATTTTTTTATTGCTGCATAAAGACATGAGCTTGCCTAGCATTCTTTGGGGAATTGAAACCAGGTCTTCATTATGGTAATACTCCATCTTTACCACTTAGTCATGCTCAGTGGAACCCTCAAAATCAATTTGAACAATGCTTCACAATTTATAGGCTTTGACAAAAGAATCCTTGGTAATATTTTTTGGTAATCTTTCAAAATTGATCATCGCCATAAGAAATTAGAACTTCAAAGGATCATTTACTGAATACTATCGCAAATTTTAAACTTCGATGTTTTTGAATAAGGAATATGAATGAAAATGGACACATGTGGGTTATAATGATGAAAATTGTAGGTGGGTGTTGTCCTAAGCTACAACACAGATGTGAAAAGTTTTGCAAATGGGGTAGTAAGTTGATCATGCTTGATTATGCACAGACCTCTATGGTGTAGTATGCTTGAGTAGTACTGGGATGCTTGACCTCTTGGGATGTCTTGGGGCTTCACCCTACTGATCATCACCTAGATGCAGTGATTGTCAAATGGATCATTCATGCTCACAAGAGATGTGTTTGTGTGAACTGCCACTCATGAAATATGGGTGAATATAGACTGGCTTCAACCATGTAGCTGAATCTCAAAAAAATCATATCACATAATTTGATGCACAATGGGAGTATCACTTGCATAAAAGTAAAAGGGCTAGGTTGCTCCATAATGAACAGTTGATAAGGCACATTCCTTGCTGAAGGTTTTGCAAAATTTGGTAGGAAACTGAGCAGGCCTTATTGTTGGGATAAACTCCATGGTTAAATGCTCTTGAGCAGAAGTACTACTGGGATGGGAAATGCCTGTGAAGTTCCATTGCTTTGCCCTTGTGAGCATTACCTAAAAGCAATGAGTGCCAAGTGGACTGTTCATGTGCATGAGATATGGGTTTTTTGTCAGCCACCATTTGTTAAATATGGGTCAATGGGGTTTGACTCAAAGCTAAACAGCCGAATCTCAAAAAGTCTTATCGTATGATTTGATACATCTCAGAAGTACCATTTGCATAAAAATAATGTTCTGTAATCATTTTGATTATCAAATGACATGTGATGATGCATTCATATTTTTGAGTTATTGATATTGTGTTATGATGCATGACAAACAAAGGTTTTTGGATGCCAACACAAAGGGTGATAATGAAGAAAATGAGGAGGTGTTGGAGATAATTGCATGGCATAAGATATTTTTCTTGTGTGTACATTTTGGTCATATGAGCACCTCTATGTGGTGGGCTTGGGTTACCATTTGTTGGTGCTAATCTCTTTATGGCCTTTTAATTGCTATCTTAGGCTATCTTTATATGTTAACTCCAATTCATATCTAGAGTTTTTGGGGCTCTGTTACATGTTTATAGCTCCTATATGTTTTGGTACGAAAATATGATTCTAGTAAATTGCTTGGAAAGATAACTCTTTGATTTTATGTAGATATATAGAAGTCACAAGGGATTTGAGTATAGAAAGTTTTAGTTAAGGGATATAAAACTTTAAAGGAGACTCCATACCTTGTAAAGGAAGCCACAGATACAAAGTAATGATGTTACATCATGCCCAGAAGAAATGTTTTGTTTCATTTTACTTTAATAACAGAGAGAGGACCAATCCTGCAAAGGGCTTGGCTGTATTGTTACATAATTGCCAAGTCTTGAGTAGGATTTCTTCTTTAGAATAACAGTGCCTTTTTGTAAAGGCATGTAGATTAGATGTTACTTTTGTGCCCTGTTTTACTTTTTCTCATGGAAGTGCACAGTAAAGCTATAATAGTGTGATTGAAGGATTCAACTACGTAAGACTTTTAATGTGGAACTTTTGCACACATAACAAGCTCCATTGTTGTGGATTCTGAATTCTAGCCCTGCAGAGATTGGTTTTCTAACTTACTTCACTGGAACCCTTCTTGATTGCATGTAAAGTGAAATTAAGGCCTTCGGCATGCTCAATTCTTGAGATGTTTTCCAGAAGCTGCTCATCCCTGAAATTTTATTGAACCTGCCCAATGAAGAGTCTGTCGATAACATATCCTTGTAATTCTATTTTACCTATCTAATGAAGAGTGTAGATATCTGTTTTGGAGATTGATTTTTTAAACAAAATACTTTTGTCATTGAAAATGCGATTCAATCTGCAAAATATTGGGTTCCAAGGTGTTCTAGGTCCCTCTTATTTGACATTTAGATTCCATCCATCTCGGGGCTCCACTGTTTGTGGTCTGCGTGGACTTTATACTCTCCCAGATTCCATTTTCTTTTGGCTCATATTCAAAGCCACAAGGGCAGTTTTCTTCCAAGCAGGGAGGAAATGATATTTATGATTGACTCAGTACATTGGGGTCCTTTCTGATTAAATTTTATTTTAAATTAGTTGACGCATTTTTAATACTGGGGTTTGGAGAATATTGTACATGCTAGGCCTAATCGAGATGGCACTCATCATCATTGTTATTTTTAACCTACATATTGAAGACTGGATGGGTTATCTGTTTTGATTGCAATCTCCTTTATTGAATTATTCTGTTGCTGTTATGCCTTCCTTCTTTAGGTTTCAGCAGTGAAAAAGGTAAAAAAAATATGATAGAGACATTAATCTTAACCATGAGAAGCTGTTGTTCATATTGGTTTAATTGATCATCTTAGAAAGTCTGTTCTCCCTTATCTAGATTATGATGTAAACGATCCTGTTATTATATGAAGTGTTTCATGGGTTTGATTGCAAGTGGGTTCTGTTGTTCCTTAAACAATAAATTCTGTGGTGGAACATTGCCTTGTATCTCTGTAGAATTCAGGTGTTTTGTCCCATCATGTAGTGGTACATGTATGCCATCATGCCCGGTTGTTGATTGGCTTGTATTTGAAAATTTACTAACAGTGAATTAGGCATCATGCCATCTTGAATCAGGTTGCTGAATAAACTGTCAGTTTAAGCAGTTCGTATTGAAGTTAGTGAGTCAGTCTGGCATTCAAGGTAGTGATTTCAATAGTTGAAAGAATCAATGTCCCTGCATCTCCTCCACATTCATTCTCTTGTGTGCATTTTGCAATTCACAAAATGGTACTAGAAGTTAGAACCATTTTTAGTAGAAGTATTTAACAGTAGTGGTAGACAGAAGAAAACCTGTAGCTATAAAGAATGAAAGACAAAATTGCAAGGGAGTCATTATTGGACATGAGAAGAACTGAAAACAGAGAGTTCTTTCAGGACATGGGATGCAGCCTAACTAAATGCTTTCCTCATTCCATTCCTATTGCTGTCTTGAATTTCATGTAATTTGATTAGCTTTTAAAAGGATAACATAAATAAATAAAGGTTGGGCCTGAAGATTATTAAGTCATCTGCTCATTGATACCTCCCATGTAATTTCACTCTAGGTACAGCTAGAAAAATGCAGATTTATCGGTATCCCCATTTCACACAAAAATAGAACCTAAAAAGAGACTTCTTATTACTGTGTAGGCAATTACAGCGTTGCACAATTCCAGTTTTGTATGATTATTATCAAAAGATTTGTGAAGCAAATTTGGAGAATCTTTTGAAGTTGGATTTTTCTTGGTTGTGCTTTTCAATTCCATATGCAGTTCAAAGACATTCAAACTTCAGGCACCACTGAGGGTCTGCATATTGTTATATATGTTTTGTAGTAATCTTTACAAGTCAATTGCAGTGACAAAATTTACCATAGTCAATTGGGCATCATGCCATGATGGGTCAGGTTGCTGGACGAACTGTGAACTTTATCACTTTATCTAGAATTTGCTGAATTATTCTAGCATTTGATGCTAGTAATTTTCGTAGTTGAAATAATCAACGTTGGTCTGTCACTTCCACATTCTCTCTCTTATGTGCATTTTGCAATCACTAAATGATATTGAGAAAACCTGTAGCCTCAGAAAAATGGAAGACAAAAGTTGTAATGTCATATATGAACAGGAGGAAAACTGAAACAGAATTTGTTGGGATGTGAGATGTAGTGAAATAAATTCTTCCTCATTCTATTATGGTCAGTGCAACATAAATTTGTCATAGTTTATTAGGAAAAAAGTGTTTCTGGATTATTAAAATTATTACAGTGTTAAAATCTTGAAATACTATTTTTCCAATATTATGGACTGTGGAAATTTGATGTTTTAAATTTTTTTTTTAAGCCTTATAAGAAGAAACATAAATAAAAGGTTAGGTCTGTAGGTGAAGAAATTGTCACGCTTCCCATGTAATCATATGCTGTTGGAATAGCCAAAGAAATGGAGATCTACACCTGTTCCACATGGAAACAGAAACTAGAAACAAATTTTTTATGACTGTTTTACTAGTTTAGGCCTGTAGGTGATAAACTGTCATGCTTCCCATGCAGTCATATGTTGTTGGTATAGCCTAAGAAATGTGGATCTACAGCTGTTCCACATGGAAACAGAACCTAGAAACAAACTTTTAATGACTAAAAAAGGTTAGGTCTGTAGGTGAAAAAACTATCATGCTTCCCATGTAATCATATGCTTTTGGTATGGTCTAAGAAATGGAGATCTACATCTGTTCCACTTGGAGACAGAAATTAGAAACAAACTATTTATGAATGTCCCCCTCCCATTTCTGAACCATGGGATAGACAAGAAATATCCACTGGCTGTCACTGCAACTGCTCAAAGTTGGAGATGTGTCCCTGAAAAATGTGATAGAGGTGTGTAGCCTAGTGACAACCATATATCCCTGTGGCCATCACACTTATGTTTTACTTAAAAAAATGAAAAAGTAAAAAACAGACTGAAAAAAGGTATATCAGAAATGAAAAAGGATATGAGAAACAACCATTTACTTCTCAGATTTTTTTATCCACTACAATCTAAACTTACAATTCTATCACCTTTAATCTCTCTATGAGTCTATTCTAATGCATTTAGGTATTTAAGGTTGTTATTGTTTATTGTTCTTAAAATTAAAAAATATTTATTTGATTTAGGTATACGAGGGTTTCTTAACTATTTATTTGATTTGCTTTTGAGGTTGCTGCGGGTTTGTTACATATGATGCTGTGAGAAATTCCAAAGAAACCATAGGACTTCAGTAGCTAAAATAAACCACAACTTTTCAAATTTTTTGAATTTTGACTCTTGGAGCAAGCACTGCTTTCAAACAAAACATCAAACCATGTTACAATATTTTTCAGCGTAAACAGCCCACACTAGGAGAAATCAAAAGCACAATTATAACCAACAACTAGCTTGTTAAGAAGGAGAAACCACTCAAAGAAAGGCTTTTTAGGTTTAATAGACAAGGAACAGATACACTTAACTCTAGTAGATCTCTGAGCTTCAGAATCATTCAAGCCCCATATAGAGTTAAATTTACAACAAAAGATTTCAGTATCAGATAGCAGACCATAAACATGTTTGGAGTTAGCGGTTCAAAAGAGTCATGACTCGAGATATAATGGAGGGCTTAAACAGTAATGACAAATAAAGAAGGCACAAGAGGGGCATCTCTGTGTAACTGATCTCTAAAGGGGTGAAGGAAAAGAGAATTCACTATTAACTTTGACTTGGGTAGAAGCAGCGTAAAAAAGAGCTTAAATTTATATTTACAGAAAGTATCCTCAAATCCTAAAGCTCTCAAGACAAAGAGGATAAAAGGCCACTCTATCATATCAGAAGCCTTCTTCTCATAATCAGTTAACGCCGGACGCATGTTTTGCTGAGAGTTTTTGGCCCATTGCATCCCTTCCCAGCTTGTGAGTAGATTATTCAAAACATATCTTCCTTTTACAAAGTCTATTTGAGTGAGGGAGATAACTGGATGTAAAACACTTTCTAGTCTCTGCACAAGAACTTTAACAAAAATCTTGTAGGACCCATTCAACAGGGTGACAAGTCTCCAATTTTAATTTGAGTGCTGCGTCCAGCCTTGGGTATATGTTTAATGATGCCTCTGATAATATCCTTTCCAAGTGTTCCAGCAGAAATAGCTTCATTCTAAACTTACAATATGCAAAGGGCAACCTAATCCTTATTTACTTTGTAGAATGCAGCAGGGAAACCATCACACCCTGCAAATTTATCTCTGCCTTGAGAAGTTATAACCTTTTTACTCTCTTCTAGGAAGATATTACAAGGTAAACTATTTTAAATGGTCTTCCTTGTCCTTAGAAACTTCCATTCCCTCACCTCCAGAAGTAAAAGTATCCTTATAGGACTCGAAAACAATAGTTTTATAGTACTCAAAAACATATTTTATTTGAGAACCATTATTAACAAGGGAACCGTCAATGTCAAGAGCAGTGATTCTCTTTGTGGTTTGCTCAACTTTGAGAAACTTAAACAATTTTTTTGAGCCTTTATTTTGCAATTATCACTCAATTTGAGCCAATTCAGACTTGATCTTAACTTGCACCTTTGCCTTCAAAAGCTTGTTCACACCTTTAAGTGATGTCTCAACTTGGAGATCACGTTCTACAGAAATGAGATTTTCTTAAAATAGTCCGGTCTTTTCTAGGCTTGATCTTTACTATAGGTCCTCAGAAGGTTCTGAACAACAGTGACAGTAAAGGACCAATTAAGGATTCTGGATTGATTCTTTCATGTGCCTAGCGAATGTTCCTCAAGCTGATGATACCCTTGAGGCAAGAATCATCCTTTAGATGAATAACATTCATCATAAAGAGGCCTTTAATGGTTTTTTTAGTTGACTAGGCATAAAAGATGGAAAGAACTCCATTTATATAGGGTGGTGATCTGAAAGCATGAAAGGTAAAACTTTCACCACATTGTTACCCTCCAAAGGGGCAAATAAAAGATCAATTTTTGTCCATGTCGAACTTATCCAGCCTGGAGAAAAGCTCTCTTTTGCCTTTTTGCATACTATTCCAAGTGAACCAAATTCTGTTGCTGGCCTTTTTACACCATCCAAGGGGGTCCACTAGATATTCTTTTTCCTTTTAAAATTGACTCAGAAGAAAAGCTTATTGCTCTTCCAATCAAATTTACTACATATTTATCTTCTCTTCCTTCAATCTATTGAAGTCTCCACCGAGAATTCAGGAAACAAAACAAAGATGAGAAGAGAGTCATTCTAGAGATCAGAATGTTTTCTATAGTCATTTGGAGTGTAAATTAAGCATATAGGAACAGTTTGCACAATGGGTGTGTAATGTCCCCTTTTTGGCTTGTTCTCAATTTTGGTAGATTAGCCTATTATTTGGCCCTTGTAGGCTAATGCAGATGGTTAGAGGGTCCTGTTTGGCAGTTATCTGAGTGTTTTCTTCTCCAAAGCTCAGTTTGGTTCAGGATTGGCCTTCATTTGGTGATTTAGGACTCAGTTTCACACACTTACTATTTACAGTAAGTCACTTTGTCAGTGGAGTCCAGCCTTACTATTTATAGTAAGGCACTTGGACATATCATGGATGCAGTGTTGATCCTCGGGTTCAGTTGGTTTGGCAAGTCAATAAGTATTTATGGAGTTATTATCATTAAAGTGACTTTAATGATAATAAAATATTATAAAGGGATATTATAAAGTTCACTTTATGACCAATGGGGCCATGACCCTCAATTAAGTCACTTAAAGTACAAATTAATGATTCATTAAAAGGGGTGCCCATTTATGAGGATTTATTCTAATGTTATAAAGTGCTCATGAAATATATTAAATATCATTTAAATGATTTAAAAGAGACTTCTAGAGGGGATCGACCTACTTGGAAAAAAGTATATAATGGCTCATCAAAAGCACAAAGGCATTCATTCACTCATTTGAAACTAATGCTTTTTGGTGATTTGGTTGTGAGAAGAAGAGTGCTAGGGTTTCTGCACAATTTGATCGTTGAGAACAAAATCTCTCTTTGATTTTGCATTCCTGAGGTGGTGAGAGATCTTTTGAAGGATTGCCATAGGAGTTGGCTGTAACCAGCAGTCAATATTGAGCATATTTGTGAAGATTTATTCAAGGTTCCAAGCAGATTTGAAGGGTTTTTACATTGCAAAACTGAAGGTTATCATCGCTGCCATTGTTTTACAGTTGAATGCATCCAACCTGGCCATGCTGCTGCAACTAAGAGGCCGTACTGTCCTGTAGCAGCCAGATGTCCTCTCATCATTGCTGGGTGTGGTCTCTATCAGCCAAGTCGCTTGGCTTATGAAGCTCATTTCATACTATCCCAGGGCGGCCAGCATAATAGAAGACTTTGCAGTTTATAAAGAGTGGGAAAAGACCACTTTAAGGGCAAATCAATCATATACAGGTTTCAGCTACAGCAAGTTTCATTTCCAGAATTATTCTTAATTGCATTGTTAGGCACTTGGCATGCTATTTTGTAAATTTTCAATTAAAAATACAATAATAAATATAGATAATCATTTCCAGCTCATAGTTTTATATATATTTGTTTTGTATTTGCATATCTTTCTTGTATTTGTTTTACCTGGCAACATCATTGGAAAAAAAAAAGAAAAGAAAAAATATTATTCAAAGACACAAAAAGACAATAGTGGCATTTGAGAACTCTTCACCAGGACAGGAGGGTTCTTACAGGGTGGACATGATGTTCCATAACAGACCCCCTATACCCTTTATTGTGATTGGAAGAGATGACAATTGCTCCTGACTAAATAAACTTAAGGGCACACTCTAGATTGAATCACACAGATTTTGCTTCTTTCAAGACCAGTATTATATCAACATCCAGTCTGGTTTACAGAAGGTTCAAATAACAAATCTTCTATCTTGAGCTTCAACACAACAAATGTTCCAACTGATTATCTTCATAGCACAACAATGAATACGGACAGGAACGTTAAGGGGGAGGAGTTCCTCCACTCCTACATGATATTTCAAAGCAAGGTGTTAATTTCCCACCTTTTTTCACTCCTTCAGAAGAGATGTCTGATTGAGGGTCCTTTTGGGAGCTCTCAACAACACAGGTCATAGGGCTAGGGCCCTCTATTTTGAACTTGTTTCAGTTATATCTTGGCCTCTTTGATTAGGGTTCAAACCAGAAGGTTGGAAGCTATTTTTCATTTTCAAGATATTATAACCTTGACCAACTTCCCCTTTAATTTCAAGACTCATTAGGATGTGGTTTTCTTTTTGCAAAGCCTCGGGGAAGAGAACAGAGTTGAGGAATATTTCAACCCTTTTTGTTTCATATTTATCAGTATTATACAATTAAGGTTTTTCAATCACAGGCACCAAAGCAAGTTTTTTGTTCACTTTCTGCCATCATAGCATCAGTATTAAGGCTACCAGCAGGTTCTGGTCTTTCATTGTGAGGTTTCGTCAATCTTCTATCTTTATTACCTCCCCTAATGATTATAAGTTTATAACAGCTGAGGCAGTAAAAACCAGACATGAGGAGGAACATACAGATCTCTGTCCTTCTTGGGGATGAATAGAAGAACACCTCTTCAGGTTGAACAATTGGGTCCCAGAATAAAGCTGTAAAGATGGATTTATCTACATTCCAAAAGTATTTTGAGATCACATTTTTTGCATATTGTCGGTTCTGCAACAAACAAAATCAATTCTTTCTGCAACATTCTACACATGCTAACACACGTACCTAATTGTTTACTCCAAACTGAAACAATCCAATCATAAAAAAAATGACGTGATGGAGGAGCTTCTTTACTCAAGCATACAGAGAAAACCCCAATATTTTTCAATTATTGCTCCTTTGTCTTTAGCTTTCTGCATAGCATCATTTGGGATAAGTTTCAGAGCTCCAGAGATCTTACCCTGCTCTATCGATCTCAAATGCAACTTCTTAAAGTACCGCCAATTTTTTGTCTGAAACCAGGGTGCGCTTGTATGATTTATCCCCATCATTACTGCCTCCATTTGTGCTAAGTTGCTAACCTTAACTTCACCAATGGGAATCACAATTAGAAGCCTGGGAAGCTACCAAACTCAAACTAGACCAGAAAAAGACTTTGCCAAAACAATAACTAATAAAGATAAAACACACAACCTAAAACCAATACTTAACACATGCACAACCAAGACAACAAAAAAAGGAACAAAGGAAAATAAAGACCAAGCCACAAGTGAGAAGAAGAAAGGATGGTTATGGAGGATGACTTTTCATCTTCCTTAGGCAGTGGCTTCTTCCTCCAGTCAAACTTATCTTATTTACTAAATTCTTTATAGCCATACCTAGAATCTATCCTGTATTTATATTCACATTTTTAATGCATTAACGTCCCCAAAAATTGTCTCCTGGCACTGCCATCCTCAAAACATGTCCCTCTGTCCTCTGCCATCCTGGTCTTGGGAATTCTATGGAACGAAGGAAAAGTGTGACACAAAGCTCATCTTTAAAAGAATACAAGGGATTTTGTTGCAACACAAGAGTTTGTAGATAGCATTACGAGTCTTTTATTGAATGTTGAAATTAAAGGTCCATCAACCTATAAGGCTTCTTGTCTCAAATAACAACTTGTTTTAAGAATTTTTTGACATTACTACAACCGATTTTCAGTCTAGAAATACTTTTTGGGTGAATGGATTGGGTCCATGTAATTTTTTTTTTTGGTCAATGAAGACAATTTTTATGCTTTTGCAAGTGAGAATTCACCTTGCTTCTAGGATATAGTGTGTGGACAACTAGCATAATTCAGGTCTTTATTATGGGCTATTTTTTGCCAGTTGGCTTACGTGGCAAAAATAAAAAAAAATCGATTGCCATTTTGCAAATCTTTCACAAATTATATTTTTTTCTATATAGGTATTACTAGAAACTCCTATATTTGTTTTCAAATAGTAGGGTAGAATGGTTATTTAAATAGTATTCAAATTGGAAATTCAAATATTTTATGACTGGTCTACACTACAAAGCTCAATATGTTGGATTATCAAGACCATCACCAAACCGCTTGGACATGGTCATACCTTATTGTTCACAGCCATGAAGGTGCTACTAACCTGATGGTCTTCACTACCTTGCAGAAGACATCTTATTATACAATGTGAAATACACTGTAATCCAAGCTAGATTATAATTCACACTAGAAATGTCGAACTCTCAACCCAGAAAGATGATTGGTAGGTGTCTTCCTAGGGATGATTTCTCATGTGATATCTTGAAGACGTCCATCCTACAGGCCTTAACATGTTAATCCATCAAATATATACATGATAATTTATAAGTGTGCTCTGTTACAAGCCTACATGCATTGTCTAAGAGCTGTCACCATTGTGCAATGATTTCGAAGCATCTACGTCTGCAAAGACAGCTGATGTGACTCGAGCAATCTATATTTTTCACTGGATGATTTACAAATGTCTGCATCACGGAGATGATTTACGGTGATCTTGATAGGATGAAGCTTAGCAATGAACAATGAAAAGATTTAATATCTGTAGCACTAAATTAGTACCACTTAAGTCAATTTCAGTACACCAGGAAATCTTAGGATTCAAATGATAATTATCTCTTGGTGAAACAAATAAAATAGTCAATAATGATTTTTTTTTTCAATTTTAAATTTAGTAAATTTTTTCAAACTAAATGTATTCAAATAGCAGGAGCCACAATCAACTTAGCTATTGAAATGCAATTATGTTCCTGGAAGCAAAGTTTAGATCAAACATTATGTTCAAACTACGTCCTTTGCTAAAATTCTAAATGGACAGTTTAAACTGAGATCTTTGAGTGTCTTTGAATTGAAGATATGCCAATGTTATTTTTGCTGTATGTGATTCCCTTAGATTTATTTTAAACTGCTTTCATGTGTAATGGTGCTAATATGTTTGATATGGTTCTTTATGCAACCAAGTCTGTTCGGCACATATTGCACATCTTATCTAGCATGTTAGTCAACTGCACCTTATATCGATAATACAAATGTTTGTCTTTTTTGTGTCATTTGGTTTCACAACTTTGTTTTGGCTTATTAATATCTGAAATTTGTTTATCTTTTTGTGTTTTTTTTTTTGTTTCAAGTGCTTTTGTTCACATGACGAGTTTCTGTATTTTGGCAGTGGATCTTATGAAGGAAGGATCAACTGTAGTCTTTCGCAATGCAAAGATTGATATGTTTAGAGGATCCATGCGTCTTGCTGTTGATAAATGGGGTAGGATTGAGGTAACTGAGCCTGCAGATTTTGTTGTGAAGGAGGACAATAATCTCTCTCTCGTTGAATATGAGTTGGTCAATGTTCAAGAGGAGTAGACTAAAATAATTCTATATCGCAAGGGATAAAATATTTTCCTTGCATACTAATGATTCTACTAGCTAAATGCGAAATGGGGGTTGATAGAAATATGGTACATAGATCGTACTGGTATATGGTGACACACTTCACAACTTGGTTTGAAATTTAGAAAATTCACTTTTATGGTAGGATACAATACAAATTTTGGGAGCAGGTTTTAATGGTTTATTATTATTAGATAATCATGAGAACACTGAGTAAATGGAGACGCAAAAGGACTTTAGGGATATTATTTCGGACTTGCTTTTCAGTATATGCTCTTCTGGTTTGTTTGGGGACATCCTCCATGAGGAATATTTTCTCTTTTCCTCTGTTATGAAGTAATGCAAGATTATAGTAATGGTAAACAATACCCAGCTTATCATAATGTGCTGCCTTAGCTTTTGCTAAAATTGGTTGTTCTAATGTGGTCGTTGACATGAAAATACAATCATGCTTGTAGCTCTTAAGTTTCTTTTCAAGTTGCAATTTGGGTCATTTTCATGTAGTTGGACAATGTGCAAATGTTAACAATTTGCAATAACATATACATGCTCATATGGAGTTTTTTCCTGATTTGTTAGTAGAGGCTATTCTGAAACTTGTGCAGTTTTTTCTGCCTATGGTTAGGGACTCAATTTTATTGGTGTGACATTTTTAAGGATAGAACCTAATGAGACTATAATTAAGAACCTAATGAGACTATAACCCTGCAACTAGAACCAAACATGGTGCTAGGAAATGGATAGGAAAATGGCAAGGACAATGGACAGACAGTGTAGAATAAATGGATAATCGATTAAAAACATATTGATATCCAACTGTAAAGGATCTTTGAATAAAATTAAAGTATTTATTATTATATCTTGTTAGCACACTACTATAGACTATAGATATCCTAATTTCGAAATGATCAGAACAGACAGTTGGTAGTTTGGCATATCATCCAGTTGGAAATAAACTTTTTGCCAAAAGCAATTTGTTGATTGGGGACAAGTCATTGATTTTCATATCGCTCTATTTTGCTGCAAATTTTGATGTGAAATGGGTATTCAAATGCTGTCGTTTTGCACTGATCAATAAGTGCTGAAGAATTTGATGGTAAGTAACTCACCATAGTTTAAGGTTTACCACTATTAGAATTTTTTATAATTTGGATTTTAATTTTTCATTTACCTGTTCATTTATCTCAAAGATGAAATGATTGCCAACATTGAAGATTGTGGGAAATGGTCGTTATGATACTAGTCAACAGCTTACATTTTTTAGAAGAGGGATTAAATATATTGTCAGTGGAATTTAGGGTGTAATCAAGAGAAGTGGTTGAATACTGTAATTGTTCAGTTCACATACTTCACAAGGATTTTAGTTGAAGCTGCTTTTCTAAAAATCTAATCAATATGTAAGAAAAGTAATATAATCCACGCATCCATACTAGTTATATGTAGAAGCGTACGGGTGCGAGGGAATGGAGTGTTAAACGTGGGGAACCAATTATATTCCACATGGGCGGAGGGTGGTAGAAGAGAATTACATGGTTCTGTAACGTTATTAGTTAAGAAATTTCACCTAGTTTTTTTGCTGTTCGTATCCAAAAGAGAACAATTTGTATAAAAGTATGCACTTTGCATAGATGGTGTACGACATATTCAATTTGGAACATGTGACGGTCAGCTAGCAAATGATCGAGGCGATCTAGGGAGCGCACTTCGTTGATGATTTATGTACCTTTGGAAAAGAATTGAATTTGGCAGTTCTTGCTGAGACTTTTGTGAATTTATTAGTTTGCATCTTGTTGATTTTGCCCATGTTTGATGTTTATGTTAGGCTTATATCTAATATGAATGCTGAATTTGAAAAATAAAAGGAGTAGGAAAGAAAACAATGCTTAGAAGTGTGACAAAATTTGCGTAGAATTGATGCATCTTCTCAATTCAGTGACACATCTTTGTCTTTGCCAATTTTCATGGGAATTTTGAGATGTAGTATGATGTGTTTGTGATACACACTTGATATATTTTAACAAATGTATTCAATTTGAGATAGATCAATATACACCCACACCTCCTTTTAATCACATTGAAATGAAAATGATGAACCGTGTAAGGAAATTGTCTTTCATGTTGCCCAAAATCCCTTGCGATCCTTGTGAATTCAAAATAAATTGTACAAATTCTAAATAATTGAGTGCATTGTGCATGATATGTATGCAAATCAATTTCCTCTTTTAATTGGGCACTTGAGAGCTTTATATTAGTGTATGCATTTTTCAAAGATTTGTAAAAGTTGAAACATATATTATTCATAATGTGCAACATCAAATTGGCATCTCTGTGAAACAACTTGAGCCTTCCTATGTCGAAACAAAAGCTCCTTGACGTCAGATTTATTCGACCAATTAACTATCCTAAGTGGTCATCATCAAAATTGATCATCATCCTTATTTCTTGGACGTGAGACTTGGTATAAAACTATTAAGATGTTCCTCTTTGATACATAGTGAAGATAGTTCTCGTCATAATCTACCCAATGAACTTCTTCGTCATCTCAAACATCCTTGCCCCCATCAAGAGAGCATATTAAGATTTTTGAGGAAAATTGTAATCTTGTATTTGAACCTTGGGGTTGAGACAACCTCAGTGATGGTCCAAATATTTATGTTGTCATGGTCGAAGGGTCTAATGAAGGATTCTTCAATCATGTAGACATGATTCAATATTGGTTCATTATCACAAATGAGTTACAATAGGTTACAATAGCTTCCAACATATTAGGTTCTAGCTATTTGATTACATGAGTGGATGATATAATTTAGAAGATATTACAATATAGTGTTAATGTTGAGCTATCACTACTAAATTGCCAACTTGATTGCCTTTGAATGATTTTGAGAAATGTTTGTATATATGGACTTTTGGCCATGGGAATGATTTTAGTCAATTGCAAGGAGGTGCAAAGCTTGATGCCAAGTGTAACATGTTAGTTGACCAAACATGTAGATGAATATGTTAGAGTGAATGCAATGATGATGGATCAATGAAATTCGATACGGTTCATTCCATTTGAAGTCATTTTTTTGAATTGTGCTTCTTATTTGTCTCGTTTCTTAGAAAGGTGTCACAAGTAGTTGCTATGTTATGTTAGTAACGAGTTTAGAATTGAATTTGTACTTGTGTGGTAATAAACTTTTGGAATTTGAATGTGAAATGTAGTAGGATTTATGGTGATTGGTTGATGATTGGGACCATTATTGGAAATGTACAATCAAAACATAAGCAAAAGAAAATAGTTTTGGATGATACAAGATTGCTATTACACCTTGGGATGGAACTACATTAGACAACTGAGGTGGTTTGAAAAATGAGTCTTCCACTTTTTAGTTGTCAAAGAAAAATCAAGACAACTTATTATTATTGTTTTTTTCATTTCATCAAATATTCTTTATATTGCCTATTTTTGGTGCTTCCAATCTTGCAGTCTAAAAACATCTCAATCTCCTTTTTTTGCTATTACATTATTTGATTCTCCTTCCCTACTCTTAATGGTATTGATATATTTTCAACATTGAATATTGGTGATATACTTGTCTTTTGGTGACTCCACTTTATATGCATTTCTTGAATCAAACCTTTTGATAATGTGGAAGGATCGAACTTATGTTCAAAACTCATTGTATATTTCAATGGAGATTTCTTCTTCTTGAGGCATACCATTATTTCATTTCCAACCACAAACTCGTTTTGTCCTTTTTCATCATCCTTTTCCTTATATTTACCATTAATCTTCTCCAAATGTCTTCTTATTTCATTATGCATTTTCTTTTTGAATTGTAAATTCTTCCACTTTTGTACCCTTCTTTTTACTTTTGATATCCCTTGATTCTGATATGTTCCTTAGACTATTGCCATATATAATTGCAAAGAGTGTTTTCCCTATACCCCTATTTATTGAATTATTATTATTTGCTAACACAACTTGTGTCAATGTCAAATCCTAGTTTCCTATGTTTTCTCCTACTAGACGCCACCAAAAAATACCTAAACACATGTTCATAACTTTTGTTTGTCCATTAGTTTATGGGTGACAAGTCGAATTGAATTCAAATTAGTTTCTTCTTTTTTCACAATGTCCTTAAAAAATATCCAATAAACTTAATATCCCTATTTGAAACAATACTCATTAATAACATTTTGTTTCCATAGTCCATGATAGATTGAATAAGAGTTTCTGGATCAACTGTGTGCAAATTTTTACATCAACGTTTCAAATCATATTCCATGACCCATCATTAGGATGAAAAGTAGATAGAGAGAGAAGTGAAAATGAGATAGCAGACTTGGGTAAAAATAGGAGAGGAGAGTTGTGAGGCATACAACCCAAAACCAAAGAAGTAAGAGGCTAAGCTAAACAAGATAGTGGCAAAAGAGATTTAAAAAATAATGTAAAAAGACAATAAATTAACCACCTAAACTATGAAATTGATAATCTTAAAAATGAAAATAAAAAAACACATAAAAGGGACATGACAAAATAAAGAATAAGGAAAAGAGCAAATTAATTAAAATAAAAACACACAATAAATGGGAAACCAACAAAGCAAGAAAGGCCAAGGGGACAAAATGAAAGGAAAATAAGATTTGTTTTTAATTAAATCAACTAATAAAATAACCAAAATAAATATAAAAAATGAATCAAGAAATATAAATAATAAGACTAAGATTAAGATCTAGAAGAAAGAAAAAAATAAAATTAAACAAAACAAAGAAAGAAGAAAAATGATAATAATGCAAAAATGACAATCCCTCACTTGCATTATTATCAATTTTGCTTCTTTCTTTGTTTTGTTTAATTTTCTTTTTTCCTTTCTTCTAGATCTTAATCTTAGTCTTATTATTTATATTTCTTGATTCATTTTTTATATTTATTTTGGTTATTTTCTTAGTTTAATTTTCTTTTTTCCTTTCTTCTAGATCTTAATCTTAGTCTTATTATTTATATTTCTTGATTCATTTTTTATATTTATTTTGGTTATTTTCTTAGTTGATTTAATATTTTTAGTTTTTGCTTATTTTTCTTTCATTTTATCCCCTTGACCTTCTTGCTTTGTTGGTTTCCTATTTATTGTGTGTTTTTATTTTAATTAATTTACTGTTTTCCTTATTCTTTATTTTGTCATGTCCCTTTTATGTGTTTTTTGATTTTCATTTTTAAGATTATCAATTTCATAGTTTAGGTTGTTAATTTATTTTGTCTTTTTACATTATATTTTAAATCTCTTTTGCCACTATCTTGTTTAGCTTAGCCTCTTACTTTTTTGGTTTTGGGTTGTGTGCCTCACAACTCTCCTCTCCTATTTCTACCTAAGTCTGCTATCTCTTTTTCACTTTTCTTTCTATTTGCTTTTCATCTTGATGATGGATCATGGAGTATGATCTGAAACGTTGATGTAAAAATCTGCACTCAGTTGATCCAGAAACTCTTATTCAACAATACTCATTAACAACCCATGCAACTTTACTTCTCTAGAACATAAATTATCTACATATATCACATTTTTTTTTTCACGGAATGAAATGTGCCATCTTAGAAGATCTATTTACAACAAAAAATATTGAATCATGTACTTTGTGTTCTAGACAATTTTAATATAAAATCTATATTTGTCTTCTTAAGGTTTCTTTGGAATTCGTAATGACTAATACAACAAACACTTTGACTACTTGCCTTTGGTACTTGATGAATCTATAGATTTGAACAAATTTATTCACATGTATATCTGTGACTAAAAATAGATCATTCATTAATACTATTATTTTATCTACTTCAAAATGACTTGTTAAATTGCCACTATGATTTTCTTTGATTAAATCCTCTTTTATTGAGTTTATTAGAATACATTATTGATTACATTTGAACATTATATCATTTTGAATCAAATGAACAAGACAATTACTTTTATCCATACTTATTGGTTCTCTATATGCTTTGCATGCTTTTGCAAAATTAGGATTAGCTTCAAATAAGTGCTTCAATTTATTAAATCCTACTACTTCCATTCTTATCTCCATCAACAAATTTTGTCTCCTATTCAATGCATCTCAACCCTATTTGATTTTCTAGTCCTATGTTATAATACAAACTTTGCATGGATTCTACCTATCTACATGTTTATAATTCAAGTTACCTTGATTGTTCAAATATTGTAATATTTGAAGATTTATATATACCACAAAACTTTTGGTAGCAAATAATGTGTCAAATTCTTCAAAGCTTAGATAATGACAAACTTATTGATTATAGATTAAATATCCATTTTTTACATCATTCAATTTTTCAGTAAAATAAGCTACTGTTCTTCCTCTTGACTTAGTATTGCTTCTATTACATTTTCACTTGCATCATAATCATCCTAAAATGCTTTGTCAAAATCTAGCAATCCGATTAGTTGCATAGTTTTTTGTTTTTCAACAAATGAAAAATTCTTTTTTCTTTTATTTTTCATTTCAATTCCTTTTATTTCCCCTTATGGTCTTAGTTATCAATGCACAAATTCCACTGAGATCTCTAATGAATTTTCCGTAGAAATTTTCCAAACTATGAAAAGATCTTACCTCTCAAACATTCACTACTATAGGACACTCAACAATTGCTTTTTAGCTCCTTTAGATCCATCTTCAATCCTTCAATTGAGATTACAATTCCCAAGTATACTAATTTTGATTTCATGAAACTATGCTTCATCATAATTATCAACAACTTTTCTTCCCTCATTCTTTGCAACACTAGCTTGATATGTTCTAGGTGCTCCTGCTTAGTTTTACATAAATTCAAAATATCATCCAAGTCATGAAACAAACCATCTAAGTCATAAAAAAAACCATCCATGTAAACAATCATAAAATTACCCAAGAATTTCTTTAGCACTCCATTCATCCATCTTATAAATGTACTCGGTGCATTAGTCAACCCAAATAACATAGCCAATCACTCATATAGTCTTGATAAAGTTTTTAATTTTAATATGATGATATCCTTTTTTCAAATCAATCTTGATAAAGTATTTCTCCACTCAAATAATCCATTATGTCATTCATTCTTGGCAATAGGAATTTATACCTTATAGTGATCTTATTGTTTGTTTTGGAGTTTGTACACATTCTCCACTCTTCATCTTTCTTTGATGTTGATACCATTGGTGCAATAGATGGGCTTAAGCTCTCTCTACTAAATGCTTTTTACATCTTTTACTTATCAAATTGATTCTTCATTTTCTATTGATGTCATCCTATGTACTAGTTTATTTGAAAAACTTGCTTCTAGAGCTAGTTCCATATGATGATTGATATTATTCATTGGTTGTAATCTATTTAGCATATTGTTTGATACAATATCCTAACATTTTATTAGCAACTCAATAATTTCTTCTTGCAATGTTTCCTCCTCATCTATGATGTTGTAAACTATAAGAATCAATCTAGAAACACATTTTCATGCCTTAGGCCATTAAAGAATCTCCTTCCATCCACTAAGCATACTTTGACATTATTGCAACCCATCATTCTCTCTCCTTCAATGAAATCAACACGTGTCTCTTTCTATTCATTGTTATTCAATAATTATTTGTTTTTTCATCATGCACAATACATCTATCAAACTACCACGGTGTCCCCAACAACTAACGAAAAACATCCATTATTACACTATCACACAAAACCTCATCATGATATGCAAGTATCTTAAATTTCACCAAACAATATTTTGTTACCAACATCTCATGTTCCTTTTCAACCAAGCAATTCTATAAGGACTAGGATGTTCTAGTCTTTTCAACTTTAGTTTATCAATATTTTCTTTTGAAACTAAATTATTAGTACTAATACTATCAGTGACATTTTACAACACTCACTTGTTGATTTGCTTATTGTCTTAAGCAAATTCTTCCTCCATATGAGTTTCTCTTCATCATATTTCAACAAATCTCTTATCATAACAAGTGATCCACCTTTCTCTAGTTCATTTGCTTAATTATTTTATCCTCTAGATTATTCATCTACAAATGCAATTCTTATGCCACCTTCAGGGTTCCTATGCATGCTTCCTTGGTTTTAGTAGCATTCAAATGCTTGGTGTCCTTCCCTGCAAACTTGAAATAAATTCTTTTAAATTTTTTTCAATTGCTTCCACCGTATCTTCTTGTCTCTTTGATATGCATCAATTTTATCATTGCAATAAGAATTTTTGTCATCCCCTTCCTTACTGCAAGATCTATTGCTTCTTCATTTATCTATGAGCTATTGTCATTATAGTGCGTGCTTTCACTATTGGGACCTTATATTAGGGTCTTCCTTCACTACATTGAGATTTTCCTCTTTGGAATTTGTTAGTGTAAATAGTCATTATCATACCTAGTTAGCTAATCACCTTTCTAGGACTGACCTATTCACACCTAGCTTAAGTTTACTTAGGTTTTCTTTTTCCTTTGTCTCACTTCATATGGTTGAGACATATGTCCTCATGACTTGAGACACTTATTGACACTTGATCATGAACTTTCAAGTGAGCTCACAAGTGTTCCATCTTTGGAGGGGTAGTCAAAGTTTCACTTCTACCTTCTCACCTCCTCATCCTTGCCTATATATTCAAGGCTTGATCATCGTATTATACACTCTTCATTTTATATTTGATAGACATACTATTGTGCATATTTTATTCACTTGTGGAAGTTGTTTCATGCTCTTTTATCTTGGCATTCTCCAAATAAATCTTCCCCCTACACTTCTTTGCCAATTTTTTCTAGTTCCAAACCTTGTTCAATTTCTCATCTACCTTTAAAGCAAACTAATGTGATTCCTCTATTGTTGACAACCTCACTAAAATTATTTCCTCTTGAATACTTCTTCTCAATCCATTGGTGCATCTTGCAACCTTTTATTTACTTCATCGTGTCATCCGAATCATCATTTTGAAAAAATATTTAGTATATTCCTTCACAATCCTATATTTCTTCCTCAAATTTTGTAGCCTCTTTAATAACTCTAACTCACAACTAACTATTATGAATTGATTTTTCAACTTCACTACTATCTTATCCCATTCTAAAAATATTTTCTTTCCCTTTTTCATTTCTTTCTAATTGTACTTCTTTCCACCAAAAAAATGTCCTTTAAGCTTTATTTTGGTAAACCTAACCCTCTCAAAATCTATAATCTTCTCATATTCAAAATATTCTTTGACATCATTTATCCAATTAATCAACTATTCACGATTAAAATCACTAGAATAATTAGAAATTTTAATTCTGTCTCTTATCAATTTACAAAATAGCCTTCAATACCTTCCCATGGTTTGGTTCAATTTCATCACCATTTTTATGGTTTAGACTTCTTTTCCTATCCTCTTCCACAACGTTCAATTAGACCACCATAATCTTCATTGTTTGCATCATTTCAAATATTTTATCTATTTTTCTAGTAACATTAATGACACTTTTTCTTGTTCACAGATCCATTTAATCATGAGATTTGATGCAAATTGCCTCAAGGTAGTGGTCTATCCATAAGCACATGTTCATGGATACATTTAATCATGAGATTTTATGCAAATTGCCTCAAGGTAGTGGTCTATCCATTTTACTTGTAAACATATCTTTCTCTCTCAAGTGGATGTACATGGTCCAAACACCATGGACTGAGTACTTGAGAAAGCAATCAAGCAGGAGAAAAAGATTAAATCCATTTCAACCTATAGAGATAAGTCCCAAGAGAAGTTTGGTTGGTCCAAATATTCACCATCCATCGAGAAGAAGAATTGGAATTAGGATTCCAAACCTAAATCAAATAGAAAAGGGAATAAAAATTATAGGAAGGATTTTTAAAATGGAAAAAGAAATAAGGAATTCAAGAAGATAAATGACTCTAAGATTGATCCTGCAATTGAGAAGAAAGGACCTCTTGGTGGATGTTTTACCTATGTAGGTGATCATTATGTGAATCAACATCCAAATAAAGGAAAAGGAAACCAAACCCAAAATTCTTCTATGTTGTCTTAACAAACAAATTTCTAGCAGAGGACTCACACAGTTGTGGAAAATCATCAAGTCACACCTATCAAAATATCAAGTATATTTTTTGGAATACTAATTTCTATTCTTATAGACCTTGGTGCTACTAAAAGTTTTGTATCACCTAGATTGTTAAAAATAATTCATAGGTGGGTTGGCTATATGGCTAACCCTTGGTTAATTGAGTATGCAAACCAATCAAGGTCTTAGGTAGAGCAATATTTGTTTGAAGATGAAGTAAGATTGCCCTCTTTTTCAATATATTTTAGCATGTATGTATCCCCTTTTAGATCATATGATTCCATACTAGGAATGGATTGGTTGTGGCGTAATAGGGCTAAAGTAGATTGTATGACAAATAAATGCTTGGATGATTTAGGAAAATCTCATTTCAATTCAAAAAATAAGCATGAGGTTAAGATTAGGTAGGTGTAAACAATGCAACTTAAGAGAGCTAGAAGAAAGGGATGCCAATTGTTTGTAGTCAAAATGGACCAAGTAGAGGAATGCAAAGAATCATTGTTTCAAGATTATCCATTCTTTTGTGATTTTTAGAAACTATATAAAGTTAAAATGAATCAAACTAAGAAATCTAGGGAGCCATCAATTGAAGACTACCTATTCCCCTATGTGTTCCAATAATTTTTTCGTGATGAATTACTAGGGTTGCCATCTAAGGGAGCCTTTGATTTTTCAATTGATATAATTCTAGGCTCTAAACTAGTATCTAAGGCACCTTATCACATGAAAACCATATATTTGATTGAGTTGAAAGGACAATTACAATAATTGCTAGCTAAAAGACTAATTTGACCCAATGTGTCACCCTAAGGAGCACTTGTATTTTCGTTAAGAAGGATGAAAAATTACACTTGTGTATTGATTATCATATGATAAATAAGGTAATAATAAAGAAAAAAAATCCTCTACCTCACATTGATGAACTTTTTGATGAAATGCATGATGTAACTGTTTTTTCAAAAATTGACCTGAGAGTTGATACCACCAACTAAGATTAAAAGATGAAGACTATTGGAATCAAGGAACACTGAGAGGGGGGGGGGGTGAATCAGTGTTCTACAAAATTAACTTTATTAACTTGATCTTTAAGCCACTTACAGCATTGAAGCAAAAGAAAGATGCATGAACACAAAACAAGCAACCACAACACCATAACACAAGGATTTTTTTACGTGGAAACCCTATTAGGGGAAAAACCACGGTGGAGGTCAATCCACAATATGAGTCGACTCAAATAAAAGTGTTTACAAAAGGAATGCACATGCATTTAGGCACATTGCCTAGAGCTCACTGCTCAAATACAAAAGGAAGACTCACTGTCTTACAAAGATTTGGATTACATCCAAAATATTTGAACTGAGAAAATAGCATCTACTAATGCCTGATTACATTTCCGGTTAAGCACATCAATCACTTTCTTGACCTTTTGTCTGATTTTGCTCTTCTATTCTGTCTACTTTAATTCATATCACAAATCCTTTTCTGCACAAGTGAAACTGTGCACAATCGCTCTGTATTCCTTTTGAATTTCGCAACACACATCAACACACTTCGTACATACCTCAAAATGATATAAATGATCACTTATATATATTCACAACTAAATATTTAATCAACCACATGTCGGCTTCAACAAAACATGAAATATTTATAAATTGTCAGCTCAAATCATGAATAATTTTCAATGCGCACCAACCAGAGTTGGCTACAACATAGTGAGGACCCAAATTAACATGCTTGAACACAAAAACATTTAAACAATTACTCCCTGAATATCCACAATATGCTACATTCATGAAGTCAGCCTTTTTGTACTGTTAAGCAAAAAATCAATCAACTGGATCTTCTAACTTTCACATTGATCGATACGAGGCTCTAAGATTCAAGGATAACATAGATCATACATCGAAAAACCTTCCCTGAGATCCACAACTCAAAATGATAACAAAAAAATGCATATGAATCGATGAACACAATTCTGCCGGATGCTCTGTTCTAGTTTGACAGTTAATCACAAAACTTCATTATGACTTCTGGTATGATCAAATGCTAATGCGTGGATCAAATCACTGACTAGGGTTGCCATTAATGAAAACAATAGATGACTTGTGCAGTGTCTCTTGCCAACAATCTCCCCCTTTGGCATTGATGGCAACACTTAGTGAAAAATGACTAAGTGTCAGATTAGTACCAACATAAATTACACTGCCAACCTTCAAAAATTCAAAAACACAACTCCCCTTGAGATGATTAAGGCATTTTTCACTGTCCCACTCTCCCCCTTTGACATTAATGGAAAAGGCAGAAATCTGCATACCAAAAATCAAACAAAAACTTCTATGCACAAACTGCATATGTCTACAATTTACATAAACTTGAATATATTTGCAAAATTACTCTTCCACAGGCTCAAACTAGTGTCCCAACTCTTTTTGAGACTCTCTAATATAGTCATGTGACGAAAAAATAAGAAAGATTGCATTTATGCAGACTCAAGGTTCGCCAAATCACTAACCGCCATAACATCTTGTGCTTCTTTCAATGCACTAAGCATTGTCTCCATCTTAGGACCAATTAGTCCTCTCAGCTCACATACTCTTTCAATAATTTTCCTTCTTCATGCTTCATACTTTTAATCTTGTCAAGCAGGGGTATTACTTGACCTTCTTGCTTTCCAACATAAATGGTTAGAGGATAAAATGCTTGAGAGATATCTGCTAACTGTTTCTCATATTCTTTCATTTTCTTTTCAATGTCCTCAATGAATTTAGACAATGATAAGCATGAATTATAAATGTTTCCACCTTCAGACAAAGCACCTTGAATATTCTTTACACAGGTAGCTAACAAATATTTATCATTAACAATCATACCTTTCAATCCACTGAACCTTCTAGCATCAAATTCCTTTTGAACCTTATCCATAGCTAACTTTTCAAGTGACTCAAAGTGAGTACTTACAGAATTAACAAGTTTCTTCAACTAACTGGATGGAGAATCAGATGAATCCTTGACATATGAAGGCATGATCTTCTCCAAAATACTAGGTGCAAGATTTAACAGCTCACTATCTTAAATATGAGATTTCAGAATCTCCTCCCTTGCCTTGGCTTGAGCAAATGATGCAAATTTCAACTTCTGAATAGGGGATAAAGTAGCCAAGTTGATAGGTCCTTTAACTAGTTCAGGATCAAACTCCTCTTGTTGCTTTTCCAAAAACTCCTTTACTGCCTTAGCAGTGTCTCTGGATTCCATAGGAAACTCCTTCGTCTCATCTTTCTTCTCTTCAGTCACAGGTTCTTCCTTAGCTACATGAATCTCAATTTCATCAACTAACACAACTTTAGGAAATTTAGTCTCCATAGGAATTTTAGTGTCATGTATATCTAGAGGATTCAGACTATCCTCAAATGTGTCCTCTTCAATTCCTGGACCAGATGGAATATCTTCAACGTGAGCTTCTTCAGAAACAACATTGTATCTATTCTTTAATAGAATTGCCTTAAGGATTTTCTCAGTGTCTTTTGCCACCTCTTCAGTTTTCCCAATCATTAGTTTATTCACTCTTGTCTGGCTCTTAAAATCCCTTTTAGCTTCATTGAGAATATTCTTCATCTCTTCTATAGTCATCACCGAACACATATCAACAAGTATCCATTCTCTCATTTGCTCTTCTTCAGTTCTTGCATTCACTCTCCTCATTTCTAAAACTTCATATAGAGCTTTAGGTAACTCAGAAATTATTTCAATGAGAGTCATATTGAAATTATTCAAATACTTTATTGTAGCTTCCTCAAGATTTCTTTGACCAACACTATCAAAGGTGTCATACCATTCACAAAGTGGGCTAAGATTATCATCCTTAATCAAAGCTTTTTCCACTTCCTCTACAAACATACTTGATTTATTAGTTTTCACCTTTTTCTTTGCTTTCTCTTCACCAGAGGGCTTGTTCTTAGAGACTTTAGATGCTTTGGTTCCCATATGCTTTATTTCTCTTACCTCTTCATCAGATTCAGTTTCTTCATCTTCTAAAACAACAACATAGACCCTTTTTCTCCTGTCCTTCTTCCTCTTTCCTTCTCTCCCGGATGTCTTGACTTGAGCTTTCACATGACTTAACTTCTTTGTAGGACCAGATGAGAGAGCAGAGCCCCTTGTAGATCTAGATATGGAAAAGGATGTTGCCAGACTAGCAGACTCAGTTCTAGTCGGCTCTCCTACTTCAGCTTGTTCTCTTTTCCTCCTAGCTTCCCTTACAACTTTAGCTGATATCTTGATGCTTTCTGCAAAAGCTTCCACTTCCTTTCTTACCTTCCAGATTATCATTGGCTTTTTCAACTGAGCATGAAATTCCATATTCTTTTCCTCAAAGGTACCAAACCTTTCTTTTGTTGGATCCCGAGGTTTACTTAGCAAGTGTTGAGCATATAGCTCCAAAATGTGTTCTTCAACCTCATAACCCATAGGCATTATCCACATTGTTCTAGGTTTTGCAACTTCTATTAAGCACCAATCAATATCAACCATGAAGAAAATTGTGTCCTTGTACTTTTCCACAATAGATGTAGGGATCCTTTCCCTGGCTTGCATCTCATTATGAAAACTCTTGAAATAACCCTAAATAGTAGTTTTTCTAGCTTTGTTGTCACCAATTCCATACAAGATATCTCTAATTTGAACAACTACCGGTTTATCACCTTGCCAATGCACTTTTCCAACTCCCAAAACTTCATTCATGAAGTAGATGAATAAACACAACAAAAAATTACCATACTTGAAAGAATTATTCTTATCCTTCTTGATTTTGCCAAGATTCTCAATTAACTGGCTCCAGAGTAACTCACATAGTTCATATTCTGCATTTTCTTTGACCATCTAATATGCTGCATAGATTGCTGTACTAGATACAAAATTGTCCTAGTTGGAAAGATAAATCTTGTACCCAATGAACATAGAAGCAAATCTCACATCCAATTCAATAATATCATCAATTGTTATAGCTCTCTTGTCGAACATTGAACCGGTTGCATCTATGACTGTTTGATTCTTCACAGCTTTCAATGTCAGCAACCCACCAGATGAATTCAAACCAGTAACAATCCTTATAGCTTCCTTTGTGATCTTGAAAGGCTGACTTAACCACATGAACTCATAATGCACTCGACTCAATATATACCGAACCCATTTGTTTTCTTCAAACATGAGAAATTTCAACATTTGCATGAATTTCTTCTCCTTCAAAGATTTGAATTCGGGTTTTACATGGAGATCTTCTCCCACAATGTGATTGGTGTACAAATTCAACAACTGGGAGCTACCTAATTCTTCAACATTTGAATGAATGTATGCCCTAATATCTTCTATATGAAAAACACCATATGGGACGGAGGAAAATGCACCTAAAGGTTCTTTTTTGATGGATTTGAACGGGTGCCATTTGAATTTTGGACGGGGTCTATCCTTAATATCAATAACCAATGGAGCAGCCATTTCCAAAATTTTCAAATTCATGAGTTTACAGATAAATACCTTTTGCCGGATTAGGGTTTGATCGCCAAATCTCCTTCAGACTTGAATCTTCGCCAAAATTTTCCAAAGTTCACTTCAGAGCTCTCAAAAATTATTCTTCTTGAAATGCAATGTGACAAATGACAGATAGAAATGACTTTTTATCATTTGCACACCTAACTTTTTCATCGCAATAAATGCTTGTACCCTAGGTCTTCAAGATACCCTGTTCTCATAGACTGTGAAAGAAAATTATTTTGCGGACCTTCAATTTTGCATAAATTTCCCTTAGAAGAGATCCAAAAACATCTGCACATCACTAATGCAATCATTGCAATTTTCCATATTCTGGTTCCAACTACCAACAAGGGGGTTAAAAGATTTTCTTGAGAACTCGCCTTAGGCTAGAGGCCTTAAATTGATTCCCAGAGGAATTACTAGAACCATATTTTGGTGTTGAACTATTTCCTGCATTAGAGGGACTCTTCTTCACCCATGTCTTCTTCATTTGCTTCCTGATCTCATTTGTAGTAGCTTTTCCTTTTCCCTTTTCATCCTTCTGCATGTTTTTCCTTTGATTTACTAGAACCTTTCTGCTTCTACAAAATCTTGCAATGTGACCGGATTTTTTGCAATTGTAGCACACCACATTTCTTTGTCTAGACCAATTATTCCATTGATTTTCTCTTGATCTACACTGGTTAGCAATATGGCCAAATCTATTGCATGTATAACATCTGACATCTCTATTGAAAAAGTAGTTTGACATATTTCTGCATTCAACTGACTTATGACCATACTTATTGCAATTGAAACACTAACCGAAGAATGATGGACCACTTGAATTCATTCTACTTCTACATTGATCAACCATATGACCAAATTTATTGCAAACAAAACAATAACCATTGAAACTTTGAGCATTAGGTTGTCTTACCAGATACCTTCTAGCTTTGTTCATCTGATTTCCTTGCCTAAATCTCCTTTGTCTAGATATGGAGCTTTCTCCTTGCTCATATCCAAGACCTCGCTTGTCACTTCCAGTCCTCTGACTTTTAATCAGTTCATCAAGCTTGGCTGAGCTAATCTTGAAATTCTCCTTGAATTCATTTGCAGTAGCAAGTTCATCTCTGAGAATAACAATCTACTTTTCAAGCTCTTTTTCATTATTTCTGGATTGTTCCAATTCAAGCTCCAACTGATTGAATCAATCAGTAATTCGGCTGCATTCTTCAGATTTTTATTTCAAGGACTGAGAAAGATTCTCTTCATTCTTCTTTTTGTCTTCAATCTCCTTAGTCATCCTCATCACAATAGATTCCATCTCATGCTTTAGGATAGCATTATCTCTGGTAAACTTTTCACATTCTTCTATCTTTTCCTTCAGGGCTTGACTCAGTTGTTCATCTTCAATGCTTTTACTCTCTTTCTACTTGATCTGATCATAGAGTTCCCTTCTCTTCTCCTTGGACTTATTGATTTCATCTTTCAACGATTGAATGAATTTCTCAGCATTCATGAGGCTTGCTTGCAATTCCCAGACTTTAGATTTGGACTAATCAAGATCATCTAGCGCCACCAAAAGTTGTTGTTGAAGACTACTTGAATCCATTGAGTTACTTTCCCGAATATTCCCCAAGATTTTAAACTTCTTTTGAGGAACTAGGCTCTGATACCAATTGTTAGAATCAAGGAACATTGAGAGGGGGGTGAATCAGTGTTCTGCAAAATTTAACTTTATTAACTTGATCTTTAAGCCACTTATAGCATTGAAGCAAAAGAAAGATGCATGAACACAAAACAAGAAACCACAATAACATAACACAAGGATTTTTTACATGGAAACCCTGCTAGGAGACAAACCATGATGGAGGTCAATCCACAATATGAGTCAACTCAAATAAAAGTGTTTACAAAAGGAATGCACATGCATTTAGGCACAGTGCCTAGAGCTCACTGCTCAAATACAAAAGGAAGAATCACTGTCTTACAAAGATTTGGATTACATCCAGAAGATTTGAACTGAGAAAATAGCATCTACTAATGCCTGATTATAGTTCTGGTTAAGCACATCAATCGTTTTCTTGACCTTTTGTCTGATTATGTTCTTCT
>VDFB02000002.1:29594659-29920102 GCA_007258455.2 Sequoia sempervirens | reverse complement strand
AGGAAAGAAAAGGAAGCAGAGAACACTACAAACAATATTACACTACTCTATCAAATCACAAAGGAGAGGATTGAAGCGTTACCATGTCCACCCAAAAGATCACTAGCTAATGGAGGAGAAAGCAAGCTACAAACTTGGAAAAGTCACCACTGCCACAACCGTGGTGAAGGGAGGTCTTGCAAGACTCCAAGCTTACAACGTCTATAATGGCCTCACACTTGCAATGTGGAGTTGATGGAGTGCTACCGCTATAATGTTCACAATGAAAATGCTGGAATGTACTTGAGAATGTGAAGAGATGAAGTGATTGAATGTCTAGAGATCCCAATGAAGTGAGAATGGATGAATTTTAAGGAAGAATCTGCCATTTCTGGGTTGGTTGGTCGAAGAGGGACATTACAATTCGACCCTAATTGGGTGTGTAACACCTCTTCTAGCTTCAAAAGCATGAATCCATTAGGGATGGTAGTGCATTGTGTGGATGTCCGCGCACTATGCATGCGTTCTCGACAAATATTCTCTCAGTGATGCACAAAACAGATGCCAAGTGGAAGGAAGGCAGGTGGGCGATGTGGAAATTCGCCTTTGGATTTGATTTTCTAAGGTGAGGGTATGCAAAAGGGGAATTTTCCTAAGGGGTGCAAATTTTCTCATATACGAGAAGATATTCTTGCTATTAGATTCACAAAAGAAGAGCACATGGTTGATATGAATGGAGAAATCATAATAGCCCTTGAAGATCTGGAAAGGAGTGAAAGTGAGAATACAGATCTGAAGGAAAATGTCAAATAAGTAGATGAATGTATCAAAAAGTTGAGAGAGAAAATAAAGAAGTTCAGAGAAAGATATAAGGAGGTTAGTGAGCAGTTGAAACAAGCTATTGAAACAACTACCAGTCTAAAAGTGTAAGTTGAAGAAAGAAAAATGGTTGAAGATTTTTGAATGTAAAGGTGAAAAGAAAAGCTAAAGAGTGTTCAAACCTTGAACAAGAAGTTGGGCTCTAAGATCAGATCTTGAAAAGGAAAAGTGTCATGAAGACAAATTCAAGATGAGCTCTACAAAGCTTGATGAAATGATTGAAAATTAGAAAGGATCTAAAGATAAGGAAGGATTAGGGTTTGAAAAATGTGAAAGCTCAAAGATAGATCAAACTCTAAATCAAAATGAAAAGACTTGATTGAGGACAAGAAGAGTTATTGCAAGCAAGTTTGAAATCAAAGGAAAGACTTCAAAAAACTACCAATTAGACAACAAATGCACAAAGGTACCCATATTTTAATGGTTTATGTTATTCCAGCAACAAATTTGGACATAAGGCTATATAATATAGAATTGGAATAAATCAGAATGTTCCATCCTTTTCTAGTCATGTTTTATATGCAAAATATTTGGTCATAAGGATAGTGAATGCATAAATCATATGATGAATGGATATAACAATGGTATGCAAATTCAATATTTTAGTGGCTACTGTTATACATGCAATGGATTTGGGCATAAAGTTAATCAATGCATATCTAGAATGAATGGAAGTAAGCTTGTTCAAAATAATGTCATATGCTATAATTGCAACCAACCAAGACACATCTCAAAATTTTGTAGAAGCAAGAATGTGAAGGAGAACAATCCGATAAAGAAGAATGATCCAATGAAAAAGCCTAATCCTGTAGAAATTAAGAAATATATGGACAAGATTTGAAGAAAGAAGGAAGATGGTGAGACTAAGCTTGAGTCTGTACCAACATCTAGTGTAGATGTTTCCTCAAAAAGCTAAGAAGAAAGCTTTGGATTAGGGGGAGCATTAATAAAATATTCTTTATCCCCTATTAGAGAAATGGTGATGATGTTTCAACACATGGATATGAGGTGTAGGTTGACATGGTTAACCTATTGGTGGAAGAATAAGTGAAAATATTGAGTTGCATAAGGTTGCAGAGCATTTGAAGTTGACTATGCATTATAGTTTTTACTAGCTTTTAAAAATGAGCATTCAATGCAAATTAGGTTAGTGCAAAAGGGTTTAAAAGTGATTTCACATCCAATCTAAGTCATTTGCAAATAGACATTTGAGAAGAGAAAAGTAGTGAAGGAGTAAAGAGAAGTATTTGAAGAATTTTAGAAGTTCTTATGTGTGAAACCCTACCCAAAAGGTGATTAAGAGGCATTTACAATTTCTATTCACCCTAAGTTTCAAAAGTGGTTTAAATTTGTTGCACAATGTATAAACCACAAGTAGTTGAAGTTGTAGATCAATCACGACCCAAATTCAAATGAAATCTTGACAAATATTTGGTGGATGATCTGAAAGGTGCATTTTCACACATCCCATATGGTGTTCTACACACAAAATATGTAAGGGTATATATTCATGCATAGAAGAAGCTCGATGTAGGGTATATATTAATGAACTCACTGAAGACAACTTCAAACTGATTTTTTTTTGAGAGCTTGGCAAAGAAGAAGCTTGATGTATGGTAAGGTTTTCCCAACTTTTGTTGCAATGATGCATGGGTAAGATTCAGCTTGAGAAGAATCCATGATAAATTTATCTGGCTCAATATACCCCACTTGATCAACAAAGACATGATTAGGGTTGTTATAGGTTTATGATCAACCAGGCCTGTTCCATTGCTAAAGTCTATGAAGAATGAAGTAGTGATGGAGTTAACAGAAGTGATGTATGACATGAGAGTTTTGATAGTTAAGAATATTAGAGATCTAGAAGTCAAGTACACCGACATAATGACTAGCTACAAAATATATTTCACTAACAAGGAAAACTCTGTATCAACAACCACCATTAATACAACATATGAAATAGTTGTGAAAGGTGCAAATTATGATATTTAGAACTTGAAAAAGACAAAGGATTCAAAATATCCTTGCATGTTCGACACATTGGTCATTTTTCTATTGTTTTATTTCCTGAATGAGGTTCCCAGAATGAAGAACATAGTTTGGTTTAAGGACATACTAGTTGCACATCAAATCAAAGACCACCTAAGAAGGCTAGGTGATGTAGAGACATAAGATACAACATTATGGGGTTTCTTTAAGACCTTTTAGAAGAACATGCAATTTCGAGAACGGATTCCTCGGAGCTTAATACAAAAGTACAAGAATGAAATCACATTCTTGGTGACAAAAGATACTTGCATCATACACGCTGTTGATCTCAAGATTGTTTGGATCCCAGAGATGGGGTATGAGATTATAGAGGATGAAATCACTGGATCAGTAGAATTTATGCTGAGAAAACCCATAGAAGCCTCTAGGGAGAGGTATGGAACCTACGAGGAGAAATCCATGGAGGTGTATATGGAGCAAAGATAAAAAATATATCAAAAATAGTTGAGAAGATGACTGCAATAGTTACAAAGACAATATGCGTCACAAAAGAACAAGTAGAGAAGGCTAAAGCCATGTATGGCTCACCGGTAGGATCATCAAGTGTTAGGAGATTTGGTAGAACAATTACCACCCTTTCGATTGCCCCAAAGTCCTCCAAGACTAAACTTGTCATTGGAGAGAAGAGGAAAGATTCTGCAAGTACTTTGGTGAAGAAGAAGACATATTTGACAAAGCAACAAAAGATGTTTGTAAAAGAAAAGGCCACTTCGGAAACAAAAAAAAGTCCCTGCAAGAAGAGGAGTAAAAACAAAAGAAAAAATAGAGACATACTTGGGAGGAAATGTTTATGATGAAGAAGTAGAAGGACCACAATTAGTCCAGAAGAGGAAATCAAAAGCTTCACAAGGATAATCAAGTGAAAATAAATAAGAATTGATATTATGGATACAAATGATGAGGCAAACATAGAAAAGGAAAAAAAATCCTTTTTGATTCACATGAGAGAAAATAAAGTAGAGTCTGACAAAGAGAAGAAGCATCAGATGACAAGAAAAAGAAAAAAGAAGAAGACTTCGGTAAGGCCATATAGCCCTATGAAGTTAGATGTGTTGTTGAATGGGATTGTGGAGCATGAAATGTTAGAAGAGACTATTGCTCTGTATACTACTATTGATGACATAGTTAAGGCTACTATTGAAGAAGCAATTGTAAAATATATTATTACTTTTGAATTAAATATGAAAATATTGAAAAGCAATTGCCTGTAGAGTTGTGGAATGTATTGTGTACAAGAAGACATGAGGCAATCGATGAAGAAGCAAAGTTGAGGTCTTTTTCTTTGGAGAAGATTAGTGCACCTCTCTCAAAGAAAATATAGCCACATTAGATCAAGTGTACAATAAGGAGTTACGAAAAAATAAAATGGTAACTAGCCTTATGAGTAGAGATCAAGATGATCTTGAGAGGCTCCTAAATGAAACAGTTGAAAAGGTTGTAGATCTAGCACAAAGATTGGGTCTAACTCCATATGATGTAGAGGAAATGCATGATGATATACCAACTCTAGATGTTAATGTTACAGAGGAAGCACAACATGATGATGCTCAACATGAGCATGCTACAAAAGAAGAGAATGTGAAGGACGCCACTCTTTTGGATGTGGAAGAAAATGTTACCGGTGAAGAGAAAACTGTAAGAGTAGGTACTACAGGTGATGCTCCTCTAGTAGGAGAAAATACCACTACAAAATTAAAAGCTACAAAAGAACAAAAGGAGGATACTCTTGCAGGACATAAATCACCTCCTTCGGAACCAGAGGTAAATGTAGAGGATGCACAAGGAAACCTAGAGATGAATATTCCTCCGGATAACATTGATAAACTTATGGATGATGAAGAAAAGACCAGAAATAAATACGGTGTTCAAGAGAAGAAGAATAAGGAGACACCAATCAATGTTGAGAAGAAAGATGAAAATGAAGAAGTTAACATTTGTGACAAGGAAAAGGCTTTGGAGACAAAGGTTGCAGAAGATGATGCGAAGATAGTAGAGAATCTTTCGGTACCTCCAAATATTCATTGAGGAATTTGTTAAGTATGCAAATTCAATTTCAACTAGTAGTATTTTCCCAATTACTTCAACTTCCAATGCTACAGGTGCAGGTAGATATGGACAAGATCTCTCCATTGCACAAGCTTCAATTGGGTGATGTGTTTCATACCTCTACTTGAAAGGAAATTCTACAAATGCATCAAAAGAGTGCATGAATTATTGATGAAGTGATGAAGGTGTTACAAGAAAGCATACTCGGTGCTAAAATCGATAACTCCTTATCTGGTATGGAGAATTAAAAATTTTTGCTTGATTTATTTAAGGAGTACTCTAGCGGGTTGAAAGAATATTGGAGAAAGAGATAGATAAAAAGGTGAATGATAAGAGATTAATGGACATAATAGAGAGGTGTGCCACCACACACACATAATTTTAGGATAATATTAAAGATGTACATGATTGTGTTGCGAAAGTGAAAATGTTATTTCAATTTTGTATGAAATGGCCTAGCTCCACTAGAAGCATAAAGGATGAAATGTAATCCATTGAGTCTCAAATTGATAAGGCATCCGATGCTTATGATCCAACATAGGAAATTGACAAGAGCACTAGGTTTGTGATTGAGAATCTACACAAGTAGTTTTTTCAATTGCAAGTTCAAAAGGAGAAGATAATTATATAGTTTGGTAATCTTAGGGATTTGATAAATTCCAAATTCATACCTATCTCCAATGCCCTAATGAGTGTAGAGAAGGAAAATAAATTAGATCTGATACCTAGCACTCTGGATGATGGTGAAGAACTTCTTATGGAGTTCGAGACTCAAAGCCATATGCTTGGCCCAACCAAGAAGAGTTGGGAAGAAGGGAAGAAGGATTGAAAATAACATCTTGAGAAGTTGTAGGAGTCAATAACCTCTTCCAGTTGATTAATTTCTTTTTATACATTTTAATTTCTTAGTCAGATTTTATTGTATATATGTGGATGGAAGAGATAGGGGAGTTGGTCAAAATTTTGTTACTCTCATTCCTATATGTATATATATCAATTTGGGGGAGTATGTATGTAATCTGGTAAAGAGTTTGTGAGTGATGTCAAAGGGGGAACAAAGAACAAAACATATAGCACCCTTTTTGCCCTTGATGTCAAAGGGGGAGAGTAGTTTTGGGAGAATAGTTGAGGCATGTTGCCATTAATAATAAAGGGGGAGATTTTTGGAAGAATAAGAAGTTTGTCATTGATATGTCTACTGGAACATGAGTATGAGCATGGGTTGTATAGTATGCAGTGTTGTCATTGATGTCAATATTGTGTTGTGATATGAGGATTATAATCGATGTCAACATTGTGTTGTGATATAAAGATCATGATTATGATGATCATGTTGCAGACCATTTTGTATAGCTTGACCATACATGTAGATGATAATCCAATTTATAGTTGCAAGAAGGTTTGATCCGATGTAGACAATTGAAGTGAAAATTAGCTTAGTGTCAGAATAGTGTTTTTCAGTGTAAAGGACATCTAGTATTTTGGTCCACATTGGCCTGCCTTGAAGAATCTTACTCTATGGTTTTGGTGCAATTATTTTGAAGTTTAGAGGAGTCTAAATTCATATTTTCACATTTTTTTTTCTTTTGTGAAGAAGTTATGAATGACAATATATCGGGTCTGGTAGTGACAGTGGTTACAAGTACAAGGCGTATGTTTTAGTGAGTCTGCACTTCACTACACAATGGTATCTAGTCTTGCAGATTTATGGGAGTGTTGAAAGGTGTTAGGTGCATCTTAATTCTAAGTGGCATGAATTTTTGAGGTTCGTGTGTCCATTTGTGGTTGATCAATTGGTGAATTTTGATGTTAGGTCACTACTGATGCCAACCTAATATGATATGAGTATTGCAGAGTTTAAATAAGTGTTGTTTCGTTATGTGGGAGTTAATATAGGTCCATGTTGACCTATTTGAGTTATTTATAAGGTTTTTTTGTGGTGTGAGGTATGCATTGAGGGCGATAAGTTATATTTTGCATGATACATCTGATTAGGCCGACCTAATTGATGTTGGGATGAAATGGATATAAGTATAAGACCATTTCTGTGTTGGAGATGATGTGTTTTTCAGTGAATATGAAAAATTAGTGGATGTGAATTGTGTGAAAATGATGCAAGTGTAGAGAAGAGTAGAGTGTTAGTGTAGAGCGATGAAGTGTGTTGACTTTGTGTATTGAGCTTCAATGAAACTATATTCCAACATGTTGTAGATGCATTTGTAATAGTTCATTTTGGATTTTGGCCACCCCTCTCTTCTATATTTTCTTCTCTCTACGGGAAGTGAGTCCACTTGCAGTGAGCACTTCTATAATATCTTATAATTAGTTATAATATATTGTAAGCTAATCCTCACTGTGGTTTTTCCCTTTTTCGGTTTTCCATGTAAAAATATGGTGTTCATGTGTTATGTGATGTTGATGGTTGATTTCATGCTTTCCTTTCTTACTACGAATTAAGTATGATATGTGGAATGAATGTTTAAATATTTAAGTGGTTTCAAAGAATATTGATTCACCCCCCTCTCAGTATTCCAGGTATTAAACACATAATTTGTATGACAATTTGTCAAAATTTACTTTCTTTAAAAAAAAAGTACAATTTACTTAGGGCTAATAACTTTTGCTAAGGAAATCACAATAGATCCCTAAAAGATCAAAGCTATTTTGGAGTGGGTCGCACCCAAAAATATGCATGAAGTACTGTGATTAGTTGGTTATTATAAAAAGTTTGTTTTAAACTTTAAAAAAATTGATAATCCCATCACTTCACTCCAAAGGAAAGGAAATCGATTCGAATGGACGAAAAAGTGTGAAGAGGATTTTCATATTCTTAAAGAGAAACTAACTACAACTCCAATTCTATAATTTCTAGATCCAAAAGGCCATTTTGTAGTAGCCATTGATACTTTAGGCAAAGGATTAGTTGGTGTACTTATTCAAGGTGGGAAAGTTGTAGCATATGAATCTAGGAAATTGTGATCATATCAACTAAATCATTTTTCACATAATTTAGAATTAGTTGCAATTGTGCATGCCCTCCAATTTTGGAGACATCACTTAATGGGAAAGTGTTTTGAGATTAAATCAGACAATCAAGATCTTAAATATATTTTCACTAGCCAAACTTCAATGTGTGTCAAATACAATGGCTATAATTGCTACTAGATAATGATTTTGACATAATTTTTATTAAATGAAAGGAGTATCGAGTTACATATGTGTTGAGTCGTAGAAGGCATATTGTGGCAATGACCTTAATTCAAACAAATTTTCAAGAGCAAGTGTTGAGAAATTCTCTTGGAGATGAATTCTACGAGCATGTAAAAAATGCGATATCAAAAAATCCTCAGGATGACAAATATGAAGGATATCAATTTGAAACAAATGGATTAATAAGGTATAGAGACATAATGTATGTCCTAGGTCAAGGCGGTTTAAGGAATACTGTATTAAAGGAAGCACATTGTGCTCATTATTCAAGGCACTTGAGAGATCAAAATTGTTATTAGATTTAAAAACACTTTATTTTTGGAAGGATATAAAGAAATACATTGCTAGTTTTGTAGTGATATGCTTATAATGTTAGAAAGTCAAGGTTGACCATCAACATCCAACATGATTATTGTACCCTCATGATATTCTTGAGTGAAAATGACAAGTCATAAGTATGGACTTCATCTAGGATTTACCTATGTCAAGAAATCATCATGACACAATTCTTATGGTTGTTGAAAAGCTTATGGAAGTAGCTCATTTTATTCTAGGAAAAAATTCTGATCGAGTACCTATATTAGCTAGAGGGTATCATGCTAGTTATCAAATGACATGATGATCTTGGTGATTCCCTTAATATACTACCCTCATGAAAGATAAAGGCCAATTCTTGATGGAAGGTGTGTGGGGGACTGTTGGTCTATGGTTGAAGGAAAAACACTCAGGTGATGTTCTCCCTCTTGTAGTTGAATAATTTTGAAGACTTGGTTACTTTGAGATATTGATTGGATTTATCATTTACTTTCATATTATTAATGACTTATAAAAGTTGTACATTATGCCATCATTATGAAACTCGTAATATGTACTTTGTGCAATGGAATATTGATTCATGTTTGGTAAGTAGTATTATTTGATTAAATATATGTTCAATGATGTAAATGAATTTAGTAAATATTTTTGAATTCTATATTTATTTATTAGGATTAATCATGGCATATTCAATTGTTTATTTAAAAAAATAGTGGTGTTTGTAGAGAAATTTTAGTATTTCTAAACATAACGAACTAGTGTTCCTCACAATCCTTTAGTGTTTCATAGTCACAAATGAACTACAATATAGTACAATGGGATTCCAACATGCTAGGCTATATAAATTTGATTATATTGACCAATTTATAGAATTTGAAAGATTACAATACAATGCTAATGCTGAGCTATTACTATTTAACTACCAATTTGATTGCCTTTGAATGATCTTAAGAAATGTTTATGTATCAACTTCTAACCTTAGAAATGATCTTATTGAACCATAATGAGGTGCAATTCCAAGAGTACCATGTTATATAACCAAACTCATAGATGAATCTTCTAGAATAAATGTGCTGATAATGGTTTGATGCAATTTGATGCAATTCATACCATAAGATCTCTTGGGTCCAAAGAATATTGAAATGCATTCATTATTTTTGTACACCTTAGAAATTTTTTAAAAGCCTCAATTAGTGAGATTTTTTTTCTCTATCATTCCAGTAATGAGTTTGGAATTGAATTATAAATGTACATTGATAAAAAAGCTCTTGGAATTTGAATGCGATATTGTAGGTTCAACATACAAGGTGAAATATGTTAGGATCTATCGTAATTGGTTGATGATTGGAATTATTACGTGAAACATACAAATAAAGAAACAAGTAAAATAACAAAATTTTGGGTGATACAAAATATTTCTCTTACATATGGGATGCTCTTGCATAATTTCTATAAAAGGAAAGATTTGAATTGATGTTAATGAGTGTTAGGTCATGTGCTTACTATGTTGTTGAAAAGTTTACAAATAAGAAGGATAGGGTGCATACTCCATCATTGAAGTTAGTTGATTTTGAAGAGTCAATTTCCATAGACATATTGAGGATACCTATTATTAAACATGATAATAATAATTTTTTATGATGGTGAATATGTTCTCAATGATGGCTACTTTAGGACCATACACATGGAGTTTCCTTTTGGATTATCTAAATAGTGTTTCAAATTTATGAATGTATAATATTTAATTTTTTCTAAATAATTGATTTCATCCATATCAGCTGGAAGGCTTAGTTTGTAAATAAATATATGTTCTAGAATAACTATAATTGTTATGTGAAAGGGGGTGACGCCAAAATAGAAACAACACTTTTTCTAACACATTGGTTGACTGGTTGGGAATGAATATGTTTGCTTGCTCATAATTTTCTCTTTTGTGGAAAAAAATACATAAAAATCCCTCTCAACAATTTTCTAAAAAATTCTTCTCCTAAAGTCAATTATGCCTAGAAGTTGTACATTATTGAACTGCTTCTATGATAATTAAATTCCAATTAAATATTATTGAATTCCTTAATATTCTTTAGTCTAGTCTTCAAAATTTGTGATGGTTATAAACTCAATCTTGTTTAGTTAAATTAAGTGATTATGCATATTATATGCATGTAAAATTGAAAACATTCACACATGTGAAAAGTGCTTGAGCTGCATACAACATAGTTGTAATTGGGATTCAAACAAAATTTTCCAAATATATTTCATTCCACTCATGCCTTAGATTATAATTTTTGGTACTTATTTATGCACACCTTCTTATTGTATTGGAAAAATATTGATCTCATTCAAAAGGAATTAGAGACACCAACAAATTTTAATAAATTCCTTAGGTACATTCAACATGTTCATGATATTCCATAGGAAACTCCATGATATGCATCAAGTAACCCTCAAACAAGATTAGAGATAGAGTATGCTTCTAGAAAGAGACTTAAAGGTACTAGTAGAAAGATCAAACTTTTTTTCTACAACCCTTACATGATCATAAGGAATAGAGGGAGAATTCCTTTTATCTTAAAATTATGTACCCTACCTTGGATTGTCTTGTCTAATTTTATGTGTTTGTTTTGCAATATTTTTCTATATTTTTTGAATCCATTAAATGAAATAAAATAATAAGACTTTACATCATTGAGCATAGTATATAGAATAGGTAGGTTAAAATTTGGACATAAATATTAGGGTCATTTCAAATCTTGAGACTAACATTCTATGGGTTGATTAGAGAGATTCTAATAGAAAATTGAGATTTTTTTAAAATCAATGTTTCAGATTACAATTCATGATCTATCATGATGATGATAAGAGAGTAAGATGTGGATTGAATATGAAAGTTAAAAAGACTGGGGTTGGGGGAAAGAACACATAACATTGGGGTTCATAAGCACCATGTGCCCTTTTACACCACCACTAGCATTTTAACTTTCATTTACAATCTACATATTACTCTCTCTTCATCCTCATGATGGATCATAGAGTGATTTGAAATGTTGATTTAAATTTTTTACATAGTTTTTTACCATAATCTCTATACTCTATTATAATGGAGTATGGAAATACTATGTCTTAAGCTCTATGGTGTTTAAGAAAGTAGGTCAACTAGCTTTTCAAGGTAAGGGGTTCACTAGGAACCCAATAGAGAAAATTGTTCCAAACTTGTGCCAACACTTGACCTATTTGAACTATGATTCAAAGAAGAGAAATTGATCAAGGTGAATCTCATGAGAACTTAAGAAAAATTATATTATTTTTTAATTTTTAAGTAAATGGTGATCATTTCATTATTGAGGAAATAATGTAGAGATAATAAGTATTTACACTTGATTATCATTTCCATATATTTTCCCAAAAAATAAAAAGTAGGGCTTTGATGATTGAGATGATTCAAAAAGCAAACCATATTTGTAATACCCTCCTCACAACCATCTTCATGTAGGTCTATTTTGTTAACAATTTTGTTGCTGTAAGAGGACTTCTTTGGCATGTACTTAGAATTGAGACTTTCATCAACCACAAAAGCTGGAGAAAGGGAGTTTAATTGATTAATTTTAGGGCTTGCCCTAGTGGCACAAAATTGTATACTTTCATTGTCAGTGCCTTGACAATTGATATGATCTGGCTTTCAGGGGCAAGGGTTTTCCATCACCTTACTATAATTGAACCCTACATCCATTGGATCTCCTTGATTAGACAAAGGGTCCATTCATTTATTATCTATGTCTTCCTTATCCATTTTTCATTAATAGTGGGACAAATAGTGCTACAGTTTAAGTTAGGGTTTTTTCATTTGTTTTTGATAATTAGATAGTTTCTTATAATATGGCCTTTCCTCTTGCACAAAAAAACATGCATTCATTCCGCCTAGAATCTCAATTTTGCAGGTGACAACCTTTTCCCCAAGATTAATGTCGATCCATCTGGAATATCTATTCTAGGGGAAAGGGAAACTAGCACTTTAGCATCCATGTGTAGAGTTGTAGCCTTCGATTCCTCTATTCTCAATATATTTCCAATTGGAAACATTAATTATGGTAAAAAGGCCCATAGTTGGGGTGGACCTCTTTTACTATAACCCATCTAGGATAGGAAAGAGCCATAATTTCTTCATTTACAGCTTTTGGAGACCAAGCCAAGGCATGAAAGACATATTTTCCTATATTCCAAAATTGTCTTTTAAATTTTTTTCCCTATATCGAATGGTCCTTAAAGGAAATAAGGAAAAGACCACGTTAAAAAAAGAAAAATGAAAGCATGGGAGAGCACCGTCACAAGGAGAGACCAAACATCAGTAGAGGAGGGATATGGCATCCTCCATGCTGTCACCCCCTCGTAGGGGTCCAAATCCCGTCTTTGCCGCTTCCTCAGATCCTAGGGTTCCACCACTCACTCTATTCCTATTCGACATTCCTCATTTGATATTTTTGTAATGGAAATGTATTTTTCAAAAAATAATATAAGACATGTCTGTTACAATATATTTTATTCAAAGAACCCTTGAGTTCAATTTTTCTAAATTTTACATTAATCTATGTAAGTTTGCACTCAAGTAGCATTGTAAAAGCTATTTTACATTTGTGTAGTTTCATGTTGAACTAAAATACCTTTGGGTTAATACATGGAACTTTTAAATTAATTTAGGATAACTAAGTGTGGGTATTATATTAGGAAAATAAGGAGTTTGAGGGTTGACGATTTGCAAGATAGAGTCAAGCAAATTAATTTCATCTAAAATTAAGGTTTACTAAGCTGTTAGGTTTTCATTTTAATTTAAGCGTTACATGATTGGGCATTGATCAACCTTGAAGGTTGACCATTAATACCCACTAAGATAAAGAAAAATAATAAGTAACATTTATTTATTTTCCTAACCATTGTGCGTACTCTACTATTGTGATTTTTTTATATTTGTTGTAATTTGGTGACTGTTAAAACCATAGAGGATTTGTTGCATAGTGTATTGAAAAATGTTAATGATGTATTTTTAATTTTATTGAATATATCTCAAGTGATCTATGATAAACGATTCTATTTAACTACACATTTTAACCTAACTACCTAAAGGACATATAGATTGAGTGAAGGAATATCTTATGAAAACCAACAACTGTAGTTAAAACACAAAGTCATAATTTATGGAGATTTTCTTTGAGTGTTAATGATTTTATCCTTTGGAAAATATTTGGGATTAGTCTCATGAGCTTTTTAGGACTCAAAGTCTAGAAAGAGATACAATCCCCTTGTTCATTGGCCTTTCCAATCCCCAAGTCAAAGATAGGTTTCCTCTATGTGCATAGTTAGGTCACATAAACCACAACTAAGTGAGAACCATAGACTTAAGGGATAGTATAAAAAACTGTCAACATGAGGGATTGATTAATAAGGCTTGGGTAGCTCTTAAGGTTTGCATTTATGTAGTGGAAAACCTCAATAAGGGGGTTATAATTTTTTATTTTGAGGAGCTTGTTGCAAATTTGAATGTGTTGTCATTGATGCCAACCAGTTAACTCGTTGTCAACTGGTTGCTATTGTCATTGATGTCATGGAAGTTAGTTATTGGTTGTATATGTCGAGGATATTGAGAAAATTATAATAAAGAAAGTTCACAAGTATTCTATGTGTGCTCTGGGATGTGCTTTGTATTACATCTATGCTTGTGAGTTCCTGACATATTATTCATGATTGTTGGTAGTTGCTATATTCATAATTTTGATTTTGGGATCATTGTTCAGTGCGAGATATCTTCACCAGTATGTGACTGTGCATTTCAGTGTGTCTGGCTAAGGTAAGAGAGAAATGTCGTTGCTCCAGATTTCTCCGTATTTTGGTTTTAGGATTTGTGGTTCTGAGAGTAAGTTGATGAGGTTGTATTCAAGTGAAATTTGTTATCCGAAAGAATGGGTCAAGTTGAGGTTTCATGTGCTTAATTTTTTATGTGTTTTTACACTGGTATTGGCAGATCTTTTGTCAAAAACTACTTACGAAGTTCATGGAAGTGTGTTGAGGTGTGTTGGGACTTATTTAGGTTCTCAGTATGTATTGGGTCACCCTCATTCTAATTCCATTGTAGAATGTTTTGGTGCTAGCCTAATTTGAATTTGAATTTGAATTTACAAATGGTGTGTGGCCAACCTTGGATGAAGTTTTGAGGTTGAAGGCGGTATAAATATAAGATGATATGTTTGTGAAAGATGAATGCAAGCAAGATAGATGCGCGATAGATGAAAAATAGTGTGTGTGATGTGAATTTAAGTAGATTAGTGCAAAACTTAATTGCTGAGTTTCTGGAAGCAGTGAGCTGAAGGTGTACTCTATCATTCAAGCATGTTTGCAAGTGTGTGAGAAAATTGTGGTGGAAATCTTTGTTGCATTGAGATCATTTTCTCTCTGTAAATATTCTCTTCTATCTTCTTTGTAATTCTGTGGTAGTGAGCCCTCTGGGTGGTTAACCCTCATTGGACAGTAAGTCCTGTTTTGGACAAGTAAGTCCTATTTTGGCAGTGAGCCTTTGTACTCGGTTATTGGAATTCTTTATATTGTGAGCTAATCCTCACTGTGGTTTTTCCCTCATTGGTTTTTCCATGTAAATCTAGTGTTATTGTGTGCTTGGTTTTACTTCTTTTAGTTTCTGCTTCTACACTTAATGATTAATTACATTAAGCAGAGTAAAGGAATTGTGAATGGTTATTGATCTAACTTCTAGTGAAAGTTTTAAAGGTTAAAATTATTATAACCGATTCACCCTCCTCTTAGTTGTCTTGTTCAACAATTGGTATTAGAGCTTAACCACTTAAGGAAGGTCCATAATGGTGAACACGATAGTTATTGAATGCCCTAAGTTCAATGGTACTGACTACACTTTCTGGAAGGAAAAGATGGAAGGATATCTGGAATATAGTGGATATGATGTTGAGAAAGCTTATAAGACTCCATACATGGCTCTGGCTAATGGTCTGAGTACTGCTGATGAGATCAAGGTGCATGAAGCAAACAAAGGCAAAATTTATTTTGAAGAATAGTCTTTCACATTCCAAATTAATTAAAGTTTTAAATCTAAAGATTGCTAAATAGGTTTGGGATGCATTGGAAAAGATCCATGAAGGAGATGAGAAGGTTAAAGAAGTAAAGTTGTAGAATTTAGAGGCACAATTTGATATCCTGTGAATGACTGAAGATGAGAACATTAAATCCTATGTATATAGAGTGGATGAGCTAGTAGGTGGAATGCGGGGACTTGGTGCAATGGTGGATGAATCCATGATATTAAAGAAGATTCCCAAAACTCTCCCTGATGCATATAGTGAAAAGGTATATGCTATCGAAAAATTTGTAGATTATAAGACCTATACTAAAGATTAGTTGTTGGGTAATCTAACATCATTTGAAATGAGAAATCCTAGCTTGAGAAATGGATCAAAGACAAAAACTGCTTTCAGGGCTAAAAAATTTGAAGATCTGGATGAAGAGTACTTTGATGAAATGGAAGCTAACTTTGTAAGAAGAATGAAAAAGGGCTCCAGTAAATATCAAGGTAAGTTACCTTTCAATTGTTTTAATTATGGAGGAATTGGTCATTATGCTTCGAGATTTCCTAAAAAAGCTGAGAGGAATAAACATAGAGAAGGCAAAGAAAAAAATGAAAGATGATCAAGAGAGCAATATATTATGTGAATGAAGATGCTAGTATTTCTGATGAAGAGTCTAATTATGGAGATTTTGATGATAATGAATGCTTGTTCTTGGCTATAAAAGGTGAATCTACTCCTGATAATACTGAAAGACATGTGAAGGAAAGTACTCTGGAGAAGGTTGAAGGTAATGCGATCTTTGTTCTTCATGCTAAATAGGACAAGAATTACTGGGTTGTTGATAGTGGTTGTTCACATCACATGACAGGTGACAAAAGTAAGTTTGTTAAACTTGAAAAATATGATTGAGGATTAGTTAAGTTTGGAGATGATACTAGTGTTAAGATTTTTGGGATAGGTTCAGTCAGTTTTGATGGAAAGCACAATACTAATGATGTCTACTATGTTAAGGGTTTAAGGCATAATATTTTGAGTGTTGGAAAAATGAGTAGTAAAGGATACAATCTTGTGTTCAAGGATGAGAAATGTGAAATAAGGAAAGGATTAAGAACAGTGATTGCTACTTGAATAAAGTTTGAAGGAAATATTTATCAACTTAAGGGTGCTGATGGACATTACTTTATGTCTCAAATCAATGACAGTTGGTTATGGCACTAAAGGATGTGTCATATGAATTTTGACAATATGGTCAAAATCGGTGCTATACAAGCTGTGAGAGATTGCCAAGAATCACAAAGCCTATTAATGCTATTTGTAAAGATTATTAGTTTGGAAAGAAAGCTAGAAGCAAATTTAGATCAAAGGAACAATCTACTTCTAGACTATTGGATTTGATTCACATAGATCTCTGTGGTCCTACAAGGGTGAGAAGTCTATAAGGTGACAAGTATTTTATGCTTTTGATTGATGATTACTTTAGAATGACATGGGTTACTTTTCTTAGAGAAAAATTTGATGCATTAGACAAATTCAAAGCATTCAAAGCTATGGTTGAAAATGAAATGGACATGAAAATAAAATGCTTAAGGTCTGACAGTGATGGAGAATTCACCTCCAATGAATTTAACATGTTTTGTGAAGCACTTGGAATAAGAAGACAATTATCTGCTCTGAGAACTCCTCAACAAAATGTAGTTGTTGAAAGAAAGAACAAAATGGTTCAAGATGCTGCTAGAATGATGTTCACTAAGGCAGGTCTACTATAAGTCTACTGGAAAGAAGCAATTTATACTACTGTTTATGTGTTTAACCAAGTTCAAGCAAAAGCTAAAAGTACTAAGGCTCCTTATGAGTTGTGGTATGGAAAGATTTCTACTGTAAAGTACTTCAAAGTATTTAGAAGCAAATGTTATATTAGAAGAGATGAAGAAAATTTAGGAAAGTTTGATGCAAGATGTGATGAGGGTATCTTCCTTGGATACTCCCTTAGAATCCAAGCTTACAGATGCTAAAATAAAAGGATGAGAAAGATTGTAGAAAGCACAAATGTCAAGGTTGATGAAGCATTGAAGAATTCAATTGAAGTTGATGGATACAAATCAAATGAACTTGATTGAAGAGAAGTAGAAGAAGTTGTTGAAGAATAAGAAAAGGACAATGAAAGAAGAAGAAGCTCTAGTGGTGTCCCCAAAGACACCTAAATATGTGCAAAAGAATCATTTTGAAGATCAAATCATTGGAGACAAGAGGAAAGGTGTATTGACAAGAAGCAGAGCTGCTGTTGCTACTAAAATAAATCCGTGTTTACTTTATATAGTAGAACCCAAGACAATGAGTGAAGCATGTAAAGATGAGCATTGGATGAGAGAAATGGAAGAACTTATGCAGATTGAGAAAAATCAAACCTAGGAATTGGTTCCTAGGTTGACATATAAAAACATAATTGGATCAAAATGGGTATTCAGAAACAAGTTGAATGAGAATGGAGAAGTGGTTAGAAATAATGCAAGACTTGTGTGTAAGGGTTACTCACAAGTAGAAGGTATATATTTTCAAGAAACTTTTGCTCCGATGGCTAGGATGGAAGCTATTATAATGTTTTTGGAATTTGATGCTCATAAGGATTTTAAAGTTTATTAGATGGATGTAAAGTCTGCATTTCTGAATGGTGAGTTGGAGGAAGAAGTCTACATGGAACAACCAGAAGGATTTCAATTTTCAGATCAACTGAACATGGTCTGCAGATTAAAAAAGGCTTTATATGGATTGAAGCAAGCTCCTAGAGCTTGGTATGCAAGGTTGGATAGATATTTGATTCAGCAAGGTTTCAACAAAGGTACGACATATAACAATTTGTATTTCAAAATTGAAAATGACAAAATCCTGATAGAAGTTGTATATGTTGATTATATTATCTTTGGAGGGAATAGAACAATGTGTAAAATGTTTGATGAAATGAAAAAATATTTTGAGATGTCTATGTTTGGTGAGATGAATTTATTTCTTGGGCTGCAAATCAATCAAATAGAAAAAGGGATTTTTATTTCACAATCAAAGTATGCAAAAGAAATGTTGAAGAAGTTTGGGATGGATGGTTCTAAACTGGTATGCACTCCTATGGTGTCTAGATGCAAATTGGGTAAAGATGATGATTCACCTAAGGTTGATCAAAGAAAATATAGATCTATGATTAGAGGATTGTTGTATTTAACTGCTACCAGACTGGATATCATGCATGTAATTTGTCTTGTGGCTAGATTTCAAGAGGATCCTAAAGAAACACATGTTGCGGCTATTAAGAGGATATTTAGATATCTAAATGGCACTCTAGATTATGGGTTATGGTATCCTAGGGATACTAATTTTACACTAAATGCTTATATAGATGCAGATTGGGCAAGTTGTGTTGATGACAAAAAAAGTACAAGTGGTGGTGCATTCTTTCTTGGTTGTAGATTGGTGTCATGGTTAAGTAAAAAGAAAGATTCAATTTCCTTATCCACTATAGAGGCTGAGTATATTTCTGCAACATCCTACTGCACAAAAGTTTTGTGGATGAGACATAAATTAAAGGATATCAAAGTAATGTATGATGATCCCATCTCTATTTTCTGTGACAATACAAGTGCAATTAACATCTCAAAGAATCTAGTGATGCACTCAATGACAAAGCATATATCAATAAGGTATCACTTTTTGAGAGAGAAGGTTATGAAGAATTAAGTAAAGCTTGAATATGTACCTACAAAGGATCAGATTGTCAACATATTTACTAAGGCTCTTCCTAAAGATACTTTTGAGTATCTCTGGGAGAAGTTAGGGGTTATTTCCCCTCCTTTCTTCAACTAGATGCACCAGTTCAGTGGATCTATGAATCTCTCTTTCTTCTAGATTGATGTTTGGTGGCTACCTCTTAGGGGGAGAAAGTAGTGTCAACTCCTAAGGGGGAGTATTTTGTACTGGTAATGTTCTTAATGTTAAAGGGGAGAACAATGTAAAATATCTTTTGCCTTTGCATTGATGTCAAAGGGGGATAAAGTATAACGTGAAAAAGTAAGGGAGAGAAAGCATTCTAGAGATTGATGGTTTAGAGCTATTGTGTTGTCTTTGATGGTTTTTCACATCATGTGTTGCCATCAATGACAAAGGGGGAGATTTTTGTAAGCATGAAGGTGTTGTCATTGATGTCAACTGGTTGCTATTGTCATTGATGTCATGGAAGTTGGTTATTGGTTGTATATGTTGATGATATTGAGAAAATTGTAATAAAGAAAGTTTGCAAGTATTTTGTGTGTGCTATGGGATGTGCTTTGTATTGCATCTATGCTTGTGAGTTCCTAACATATTAGTCATGATTGTTGGTAGTTGCTATATTTTAAATTTGGGTTTCTGGATAGTTGTTCAGTGCGAGATATCTTCACCGGTATGTGACTGTGCATTTTGGTGTGTCTAGCTGATGTTTGAGAGAAATGCAGTTGCTCCAGATTTCTCCAAATGTTGGTTTTAGGACTTGTAGTTCTAAGAGTAAGCTGATGAATTCATAGTCAAGTGAAATGTGTTATCTGAAAGATTGGATCAAGTTGAGGTTGCGTGTGCTTATAAATTGTTTTATGTGTTTTACATTGGTATTGGCCGACCTTGTGTCAAACATTACTTATGAAGTTCATCGAAGTGTGTTGAGGAATGTTGGGACTTATTTAGATCCTCATTAAGTATGTATTGGGTTGCTCTCATTCTAATTCCACCGTAGAATGTTTTGGCGCCAACCTAATTTGAATTTAAATTTACAAATGGTGTGTGGTTGACCTTGGATAAAGTTTCAAGGTTGAAGGTGATATAAATATAAGATGAGATGTTTATGAAAGATGAATGCAAGAATCATAGATGTGAGATAGATGCAAAATAGTGTGTGTGATGCAAATTTGAGCAGATTGGTGTGAATCTTAATTGTCAAGTTTCTGGAGGCAGTGAGATGAAGGTGTAATCTATCATTCAAGCATTTCTACAAATGTGTGAGTGAATTGTGGAGGAAATCTTTGTTGCATTGAGATATTTTTCTCTCTATAACTATTCTCCTCTATCTTCTTTGCAATTCTGTGGTAGTGAATGCTTCAGGTGGTTAACCCTATTTGATAGTAAGTCCTATTTTGTACAAGTCCTATTTTTCCAGTGAGCCTTTATACTCGGTTATTGGAATTCTTTATATTGTGAGATAATCCTCACTATGGTTTTTCCCTCATTGGATTTTCCACATAAATCTGTTGTTATTGTGTGCTTGGTTTTACTTCTTTCAGTTTCTGCTTTTGCACTTAATGATTAATTACATTAAGGAGAGTAAAGGAATTATGAATGATTATTGATCTAACTTTTGGTGAAAGTTTTAAAGGTTAAAATTGTTACAACTGGTTCATCACCCCTCTCAGTTGTCTTGTTCAAAAGAGCCTAGTCATGTTGAAGTCATCCTCAAGCATGGCCCTTGGTATATATATAGTTGTCTATTAGTCTTCATCCTTATACACATATTTTTTCATCCTTTACAAAGAGATATTTATATGTATGTATTTGGGTAGAGTTCTTTGGACTTCCTTTTCCTTGTTAGGATTTTTTTGGACCATATTGTAGCCTCTTTAGGCTAAGTTATTTATGTCAAACTTGATTTTTTTTCTTATCCCTAAAAACATGTTTCTATTGAGATTGATCTCTCCAAAAGGAAATAATTTATATTCAGATTGGATAAATGCATCACATTAAATAAGTTTTATATCTTAATTTACCTCACTTATTACAAGTCTTAATCCTCTAAATACATATCAAGGATTGTTCTCTTGTTCTTTAAAGAGATAAATGTAATCTATACATTAGGTGATGCTCCTTCTCCTAAAAATGAAAAGGGTTGTTCAACTATTAGGATTTACAAGACCAAGAAGAATATTGGGAAAAAATCCTATCTTACAATTGATGGTATACAATATTTTAAATATCCAACTACTAAAATCTCCAAACCCCTAGAAAAGGGTAATTAAGTAACCCCTCCTTAGGTAGAGTATCCCATAGAGGATAAAATCTCTATGTACATTCACATGAAATTTTTAATAAGAATTGTATCCTCTCAAGTTGAGTTCCTATCTCACTTTCCTCCCCACTCTCTATGAACTTAGTTTTCTCATATTTTAGATAAGAGATTAGAGAATGAAGAATATGTACTACAAAAATATATAAATTTCACACCATTCATTTAATTGGGAATCTTTAACCCTTTGATAGAGGGGGTTCTTCTAGAAAACAATTATATAGCTCTAGTTGTACCTTTGGAATGATTTTTCATTCATGGAATGGCCAAGGTCTAACATACCTCACAATAAAATATAATGCAAGATGTTTCACAATTTTTATAAAACTTGAATATTATTTGTTTGTAATAAGTTAAAATTTTATACTTTTTTCTTTGTATTGTCTACTATATCATATGTCAAGCTAGCCATTTTATATGCAATAAATCATGAGGTAGTTGTGGTAGAGTGGCAAATTTTCTCTATATTAAATGAAAATTATTTTTAGTTGATCAAGGATGTATCTCCACTAACAAATAATTATAGGTTTTCTTGAATGTTGTCAATAATTCCTTTGGTATAGGTAATGTTTATGTTTCCCTTTATGCATTTAAATGATCCACTCTCTCATGGTCATTTTAGCTAAGCTATGTGGCATATATGGAGAAAATTCTATTTGAATTTTGAATGGGTTATTAAATGGATTGAGAGGGCCCGGGTGGTAGCTCAATATTTTATTGAATTTTCTAATTCCTATTCTATACTAGTTGAACCTTTCTCAAGCATTTTCCTTTTAGACCACTTCCTTATTAAAATTTATATGAATGGAAATATTTATCCCAAGCCCACACAAATTTTATTCTTCTTGAATATATGTCTATTGATTAATCAACCCACAATGAATCAATCTAATATATTTGAAACCTAGATCCCTATATCTATCTTGAGAGTGAATGGATAGATTGGTGGAACATTTCCATAACCTATACCTCTATTTTTTTCACATATATTGGATCTAGCTAGCTAGGCTTCACCACTAGGATTATGAGTTCATCATTGATAATATTTTCCAAGATATTGTTGAGCTTGAATCTAAATAATTTACTCCTCTATAACTTCATTTTGAAATAGTTCATGAATAAAAGAAGATTGTAGAAAATTATTTTTCTAGAGGGGCTCAAATAGATGTTTTCATGCATTGGATCAAAGTTAATTTGAAGGGAGTATCTCCTACTTTTACCAAAGGAATTTATGTTGAATATGCACAAGACAACTGAGAGGGGGGGTGAATTAGTTGTCACCAATCTCATTCAAAAATCCCAAGCAATTATTAAATCCACATCCACTTTAATCTATTATTAAGTATGAGCATGAAATGCAAATAATAGAAAGCAATATCAACATAAGAAACACCAAATTTATGTCGAAAAACCAATAAGGAAAAAACCACAGTGAGGATTAACTCACAATATAGAGTAATTGCAAAATCGTTTACAAAGAAGCTCACTGCCAAAGGGCTCATTGCCCAAGATAGGACTCACTATCCAGATAGGACTCATTGTACAACAGGGAGGCTCACTACCTACAGATACAGAAAGATAGAAATAAGAATGTTACACAAACAACACTAACTCAAATGCAACAAAAGATCCACCACAACAACTCGCACACATCCACAATCTTAATTAGAAAATTGTAGTCACCATTTGCTCACTGCTTTCAAGAGTCTAACACATTAAAGTTTTGCTACCTCAATTCACTCTCGCACAGTTTCTTGCAACTATCTTGCTTCTCACACTTGTGGATTCATTCAATCCTTGACATATTTTCTTGTATTTATACCATCTTCAACCTTAGAAACTTTCTCCAAGGTCGGCCACACACTCTTCATTTTATAAATTCAAATTAGGTCGACAACTCAACATTCTTGCGGTGGATAAGAATGAGAGCGGACCAAACCAACACTTAACCAAGACCCACAACAACATCTCAGATCAATCACATGATTCCTTAATTGATACTTATCCTTCACATGATGTGTAAACACTAGGTCGGCCAAACCTAATGAAAACACCAATGAACTTTGAAGTACATGCTTCCGCAACAAGAAGATAACATGCAAACCACATAAAAAACTTCACAATACATTGGAACACATCTTAGATACCTTCAGATTCATCCGCAACAACTACAACAACCTTCATACATAAAAAAATTTCCATTAGTCCATCTGGACTGTACAGACACACCCAACAAATCTGAAACTAGTCTTCCAAAGCACCAAATCATATATACATTTGATGGAACATAACTATCACCATTACAAGCCTTCTTCCAAATCTGCAAGACCTAAAACAAACTAGCAGAGGATTTTAAAGTAGATACATTTCTCCCAGTCCACAAACAAACAACTCTACCATACCAATTCACAAACTGGTGAACACAACTTTCATTCTTCATCAAACTAGAAGCTATAAACTAGGATATATCACCCAAGGATTCATAAACAATTATTCAGATCCATACAAGCATAGGATCAACATAGAAGAAATACAAAGCACATACTGGAGCACATTTTGAACACACACACAATTCTGACTTCACTTATTTATTAATTTTCTCAAAAGCACTTGGTACCTCATCATATCAACAAACCTGCAACACCATAAAGATAGCTCCATGTACTCACAACATCTCAAAAATATCTCTACTATACATGCACAACCTGCAATCGCTTGATTCCATTCTCTGCAACAACCTATATTGTGTTGACATCAATGCCAACACCACCATACTCATTCATACTTGCAACAATCTCATCTTTGTCATTGATGGAAACAAACAACTCTCTCTCCCCCTTTGACATCAATGGAAAAAAACATATATAATTCTGATCACCCCCCCTTAGGAATTCACCCAACACTTATCTCATATTGCAAAAATGATACTTCCTACTCCCCCTGAGGAGTAGACCCCAATCATCAGTCCAAACAAATAAAGAATCTATAGATCCACTGGACTGATGCACCTCTATGTGCACCTGGTTCAAAGAAGGAGGGGTAGTAACCCCCAAATTCTCCTAAAGATACTCAAAAGTATCCTTAGGAAGAGCCTTAGTAAATATGTCAGTAATATGATCCTTTGTAGGAACATATTCAAGTCTGACTTCGCTCTCCAATACCTTCTGTCTCAAGAAATGATATCTGATAGATATATGCTTTGTCCTTGAATGCATTATTGGATTATTTGAAATATTTATTGCACTTGTATTATCACAAAAGATAGGGATAGGCTCATCACACATCACTCCTATGTACTTCAATGTTTGCTTCATCCATAGTACCTATGTGTAGTAGGATGCTACTACAATGTACTCAACCTATGTAGTGGATAAAGAGACTGAATCTTGTTTCTTGCTTAGCCATGAGACCAACCTGCATCCAAGAAAGAATGCTCCACCACTTGTACTCTTCTGGTCATCTACACAACCAACCCAATCTGCATTAGAGTAAGCACTCAAAGTAAAATTAGTATCCTTAGGATACCAAAAACCATAATCTGGAGTCCCTTTTAGATATCTGAATATCCTTTTCATAGCTGTAACATGTGTTTCTTTGGGTTCTGCTTGAAATATGGCAACCAAACATACTGCATGCATGATATCCGGTCTAGTAGCAGTAAGATATAATAGTCCTCTGATCATATATCTGTACATGCTCTGATCAACTTTAGGAGAATCATCATCTTTACTTAGTTTGCATCCGGTCACCATAGGGGTACAGACTAGTTTGGAGTCATCCATTCCAAACTTCTTCAACAATTCTTTGACATACTTGGATTGTGAAATGAATATTCCTTTATCAGTTTGATTCACTTGAAGTCCAAGAAAGAAATTCAACTTACCAATCATAGACATTTCAAACTCTTTTTGCATCTCCTTTGCAAATTTCTTGCACATACCCTCATTTCCTCCAAATATAATATCATTAACATACACAACCACTATCAAAATTTTGTTTCCTTCAACCTTGAAATAGAGATTACTGTCTGCGAAGCTTTTGCTAAACCTTGCTGTGTCAAATACCTGTCCAACCTTGCATACCATGCTATAGGAGCCTGTTTGAGTCCATACAACACCTTTTTCAACTTATAGACCATGTCTGGTTGATCTGATAATTGAAATACCTTTGATTGTTCCATGTACACCCATTCTTCCGATTCTCCATTTAGGAATGTAGACTTAACATCCATTTGGTATGCCTTGAAATCTGTGGGCAGAATATGCCAAAAAAATCTGAATAGCCTCCATTCTTGCCATGAGGGAAAATGTCTCTTCAAATTCTATTCCTTCAACCCGTGAATAACCTTTGCACACAAGCCTTGCTTTGTTTCTAACTACTTCACCATTCTCATTTAGCTTATTCCTGAATACCCACTTTGTACCAATTATGTTTTTGTTTACCAGTCTAAGAACCAATTCCCATGTCTGATTTTTCTCTATCTGTTGTAATTCCTCCTTCATTGCTCTAACCTAATTTTCATCTTTGCATGCTTCACACACTATTTTAGGTTCTATCTTGTAAAGTAAATGAAAATTTACTTCAGCTGCTACCACTTTGCTTCTTGTCTTTACACCTTTTCTTTTGTCTCCAATTATCTGTTCTTCCGAATGATTTTTTTGTACATATTTTGGAGTCCTAGGAGCAGGTTCCGAAGCATCTTCTTCTTCAATATGTTCTTCTTCCTTATTCTCTTCTTGTACTTGTCCATAGATAGGTTCATCTGGTTCAACTTCACTTATTTCAACTGATCTATGCATATCTTCATCAACTTTTACATTTGCACTTTCAACAATCTTTCTCAATCTTTTATTGAAGCATCTATAAGCTTTGCTATTGGTCGAATATCCAAGGAAAATACCTTCATCACATCTAGCATCAAACTTTCCTAGGTTGCATCATCTCTTTTAATATAAAATTTTCTTCCAAACACCTTAAAGTACTTAACAATAGGAGTTCTACCATGCCACAATTCATAAGGAGTCTTTGTGCTGTTACCTTTGATCCGAACTCTGTTAAAAATATAAGCAATAGTGTGAATTGCTTCTCTCTAGTATACTTCATGTACATTTTCCTCTTTCATCATAGTCCTTGCAGCCTCTTGAACTATCCAATTCTTCCTCTCAACAACTCCATTCTACTGAGGAGTTCTAGGAGCAGAAAAATGCCTCTTTATACCATGCTCTTCACAAAACATATTAAACTCATTGGAGGTGAATTCTCCACCTCTGTCATACCTTAAACATTTGATTTTCATGTTCATTTCATTCTCTACCATAGCCTATACTATGTTGACAACAATTACAACATCAATGACAACACTGCCATACTCATTCATACTTGCAAAATTTTTTACTATCCATAAGAGATAGCCATTGTTTTTAGGTGATCAAACACATTCAAGAAGGATCCAAAATCCTTGAAGATCTTCCTTCCATCTCTTGGGCCTTATTTTTCTATTATGAATAGGTTTTCAAATTTCATGATGCATCTCCAAAGTGAGTTAATTCTATTGAATAGTGTATTTAAAAGGTTCCTTGTAGGGTTCTCCATTTTAATAAAGGCTTATGTGGTAAAAAATTAATTAGGAAGACCTTTGAATGATAATTTTCCATGGTCAATGACAAAGCTCCTAGATGTAGTGGGTTTCCTTATAAACTCTACTAATCCTTTTGGGATATGATTGGAAATGATCTCTATGAAGTTTACTTTGAAGCATATACTTTAAATTCATTAGGAAACATTATTAATAAAGGAAATATTAAGTTTATACCCAAGTTTTAAGATTTTGATAATATTTATAATTACTTGCTAATAAATTTGCTTAATGTTTACTGCAAGATCATTGCGAAGGATGTTTCCCTCAAGCCATGCTATCTCCTTCTTTTGATTATTTAGCTAGAGTAAAATGGGTTCAAAAAATCTAAATATATTCTTGATAACATCATTACTATGTGGGAAGGGAATTGAGTGGGCAAAATATTCTCAATAAGTATAAAAATTAAGTTTTCCACATCTTAGGAATACAAATTAATTCATGGATCTTATGGAATGGTAGTGGATTCACTATTAGTATGTTCATATATCAATATTTTCTTTATTTTTCACCTTTGATCACTTGTTAAGATAAAGATATAGTTAAATTTCCTTGGTTTTATGCTTTAATATTTTATAATAGAGATTTTAAGACTCTTTATCTGATCTTTTTTTCATAACTACTAGAAATATTCTTTCTTGGCCCAAAGCTAAAATATTGTATAGACTCAATAATTAGGATCATGAGTGATTTTAGATTGTTTTTTCTTTCATTATTATATACTTGTTTCACAAAATTTATATTGTCAAATATTTTAAACCCTAGTGGAAAAATTAGAAATAATATTTTGATACACCTTTTGTAACTATAAAATTCATTGTGTTCATTCTTGGATTTTACTACATTTACATATGATGCACAAGATTAATGATATATGAACTTTTGAATCCTTAATATTTACATGATAGTGCAAGTTTTAGACAATTTGGTAGACAATTATTGAGTCAAAACTTGCTCTTTTTTCCCAGTGCATTCTTTACTAGGGTCTTCCTATCGGTTCCAAATTGCTTCATTTAAAAGTTTCTAATCCCTACTATCCATTATGTGGGAAATAGGAAAATCTCAAGCATATCTTCTAGTATTTTGTTATAGCTAAAGCAAATTAGCATTGGACTCATGATTTTTCAAGATTTTGCAAGCCCAATAATTTTTTGTGGCATATGATTCTCCAAGGAGAATGAATCTAAATCATTGCAAAATCATATATATGTCATGATTTTATAGTGGATATCCTATTATTATTTGGAAGATATGAGTTCTACACCATTTTATATATGTTGCTAACATAAATTTCTCTCTATATTTTAAATCCATGATATGTTATAATGTATTGATCCTAATACAAGTGCAAGCTAATAAATTTTCAATTAAGTAGCTAACATATAGGTTCTTCTTGACCATTGGGTAAATGTTACTTGAATAGTTCCCAAAGTACCATCGAATTTTCCTTCTAATAAGGGTCCATCCATTCTATAAGGGTGTTGATGTGACATAAACCTAAAATATCATGGGACTGATGATTTTCATGCTTCCTATCATAGATATTATGGTCACAATTCTCATGGATGATCTCAATCCTCCCACTAATATTTTTAATCTCCTTCATAGTGATTTAAAGGATCTCTTGGTTGGACTAGCAATGATAATGTTGTGCCTTGCACTCACACCCCATTCTTTAAAAAAAAAATAGGGCCCCCCTTTCTTTTCACTTTCTTCTCTTTGCTTTGATTCCTCCCTTTCCTCCCTTTGTTTTTCTTGGCTTCTTCTTTTCTTATTTCTTCTTTCCCTTTGGTTTCTTTTGTTGGGGTTTCAGGTTTTCTTGTGATGGAATTTCATCCTTGTTTGGCTTGACCCCTAATTCCTTTATGTTCCACCATATTCTATTTCAAAATTTTTCTCATTGAGATTCCTTTAGTTGGTATGTCTTTTTGACACTCCCGACTCTTGATGCCTAATAGCGGTGATGCCTTGTCGTCTCATTTTTCCTGCTTGATAGTCAATTTAATTGTATTGCTACATATTTAATAGGAATTAATACATCATTTTAAGTAGTTTTAAAAGTGATAATGAATGATTTTAATTATCATTTGAGATTTTTTGAGTTGAGTTCTTTGTGTGTTCTACATTTCCTTTAAGTCTTCTTTGCGAACCAAAATATGCATCCCTCACAGTTGCTTGTACTTAGTCTAGTTTGGGTGTCGTAGCATTGTTTATGTTTGGTTTGCTATGGTGGCGCTTTTGGGTTTCCCTCTTCATCATCCATGCTTTCAATTTTGAACCATTTCTTCCCCATGACATTTCTAGGTAAGCTCAAGATACTTTGTTTATTTGTTTTTTCTTGTTTTTTGTGTGGTTTTGTCCTTATTGTGATTCAAATTGGTTCTTGTCTATTTTTTTTTCCTTAATTTTTTTTTTCTATTGTTTCCATTTCTTCCCTCTTTGGGTTGTTCGTTGTGTTTTGTTGTTGTTTGTTCAACCTTTCTAATCTTGTTTTATCTCGACAATCCAATCAAGGATTCTTATAACATCATCAAGTGCCTTATCAGGTCCTAGGTTACCTTTCCTATTTTTCTTTTGGAAATGGGGGTAGCATGTTTCCCATTCTCCCCTAGCCTCAAGGGTGTCCTTTCAAAATTTAGCTTAAATTATTAACTGATGGATATTGACAATATCTCTTAAAGTGTCTTACCAAAAGTTATTTGATAAACCTCAATCCATATTATTGACATCCAATATTTGGTGAGCAATAAATTTGAAGATTTGGTTGAACAGTTTTAAACATTGGACATTGGGGAGATCCTTTACAATTTATCCTATTACTTCAAGCAAGAATTAATCCATATTCTTGATTTTCAAAACCCAAGGAGATTTTTTACTTTCGCTAGAACCTTTTTGTCTTATTGTGCTTTAGGAGTAAACCTTACCTGATATTAAAAGAGCATTTCAAACAACATAAGGTGGCATTCCTATTTTTGTTCCCTTAAAATGGTTCTCTAAACAAACATTTTTTGGGAATCGGGTGTTGGGCTTGCACTTCATCATTTGGTTGGGATAATATTTTAAGTACAAACCATTTCCCCAATCTATGATTTCTAATGAATAATATTTATGAAATTAAACTAAAATATCTTGAGCATCAGATATTAGGAATCACTTCTAATTCTTATCCAAAGAATATAAAGAAGATTAAGGTTAAGCCCTGATCTTCAAAATTTAAAATATCTAATTTTCCATTTAAACCCATTTAGTGCCATTGGATCTTGGGAGTATATTTTTTGTGGGAATATAGAAGGAAATAACATAGCCTTTTATTTATGATTCCTCAAAAGAATTCACTGAGCAAATGTTTTTCAAAAATCAGGTGTCAGTTTTGCACCTTATCATTTTCCAAAATAATCTTGCAAAGCTTATCTTCTTGACTTCTGATTCTCAACGACAATACATTTTACTTTACAACTATCAAGAATCATCTATTTGTATTTTCCTAAATGATTATGGACTAATAGGAAGTAAGATATAAGTGACACTCCTAAACCCTAAAACCTAACAACTCAAGATAGTGTGAAATATCAGTGTTGGGGATAAGCTCGGTTAAGCTACCTAAGGTTTTAGGTAAGTGATAAGTGGTATGATCGAGGTACAATCCCTAATAAAGTGAAACTTTGATTAAGTGAGGAATTTAGAGCTTCCTGATGTGTTTAAGTTAAATAAAACTTATCTTTGAGACCCGATTAAATTAGTTGTTTAGCCTCCAATTGTTTTTTGTGGTGTTCTAATGGATGTTGTTTAATGTGCATGTAACATTCAAGGAGAAGGTACCAAGATAAAATACCAATACAAAAGATACCATCCTCAATCCAATATGTTTTCCCCATACTTGGATATTGGAGATATTGAATTAGGACACATGGATATGGAAAAGTTTCATATAAGAGTCCAAAATGAAGAAGAGAGATCAACCAAGGCCACCTCTTTGGTCAAGTTAGGATTGGTGGAAGTAGCTGCATTCCTAGTTTCAGGATATTCTCTTGAGTTGGTGTTGACATGCACCCAATATTACAACCACAAACATAGGAAGATACTAGTACCATCTAGAGAAGTGGTATTGGACAACAACCAAGACAATTGAAAGAGTGTTTAAGATTCCTCCATCCCCGAATTATGAAGCCATTGACATGAAGAAAATAGTGACTTATTTTGAGAAAAAATGTAACCTACCTTAATTTAATCAATACTCAAAATTTGTAGAACCATAGGAAGCTAGCACTCAAGATGGATAAGGTGCAACATTGGAGTGAGTTTAGGGAGGATTCCAAGGAACAAGTCACACTCCCTAGTACAGTCTATGGTTACCCACATGCTAGAGAATTCCACTCATGGATGTTCTATTATATTTTAACAATGGTATCATATATACAAGAAGATAGAATGGGCTACCATAATTAGCCACACCCTTCATGCACAACTCAAGGATGTGTTAAATAGTGGTAAATTTTGCATGACTTCATACTTGGTATATTTGTTGGCCTATCAGTCAACCTTCCTAGGGCTTACATGGATAGGTTCCATTTAGCTAGGAGAAATAAAAATATATGAACATTATCCACAGTTGGAGTTAAATGCTAGAAACAAGAGGCATTGAATTGTAAATGATGATTTCCTCTATGCCATTATTAGAGGGTTAGATTTCCAAAAGGTTCTCAATGGAAGCAATGGTAGAGCCAGAGAATTGGGGGAACTAGTATATCTAGTTCAATACCTTCTCATACATTAAGGTGAGAGGCTTTCACAAAGCCCCTCTCAAACTACCAAGGTACCCCACTATTAGAATAATCTTGTTAGAATTATACATAAAGGTACATAGATTCACAAATTGATTGCTAGAAAGCATAAATCAAGATACTCTTTCCCTATAAAGGCGGGTATCTACTCTTGTATAAATATGCAAAATGCCAAGATTAAAGAGGTAGAGTTGGAAATGCACACAATGGAATTTATGATGACCCTGAGACCCTATCTAATCCCATTGGGATAATTAGCAAGGTCATAGGCTCATTTTTTAAACTGCCAAATAATAGTAGAAATGATAAAGGCTTGTAATGTGTCCAAAGTGCCAAATGACTTAAAAGACAATGGGAAAGTACTATATCCTATTTATAATGGTAAGGGAATTTACAATCAACCAATCTACAATGTAGTTTTCTCAATTGCAGAGGATATGAACATGAAAACAAGGGCAACAAGTTTCACAAATTATTCGAAAAGATGGTTGGTGTATCCTTTTCCCATGATGGAGTTCCCATGAACTCAATATTAGCCTAAGAAGTCCAAGGTAGTTGGAGGTCTATCTACTGCTACAATTGAGAAGGAAATACCATCATCTTTGGCATCTAGATCAAAGAGGAAGAAAGAAAAACAAATATTCATGGGTCAACCCATAATACTATGCCCCACTTTTTGGCCAAAGTAGGATATTGAAATAAATATTTCTCACCAAATTCTCACTTTATGAGCCTATAGAAATTAAACCATTAAAAATTTGGAGATGATGTGAACTAGTTATTTGTGAGGATTTGTGTGTAGATTGTAAATATATATATTTAAAAAAATTTAGAAATAAATTGTGAAGTTTTTTACATAACTTTTAATAAATTATTTTTTATAGTAAACAAAATTTTCAAACAATTTGACAAGGAGGAAATTGACAACTTTAAAAGAAAATACCATGCTCTTTCCTTTCTACAGTCTCATCAGTGTGTTCAAGGTCTGCAACAGATTGCTCCTATGCCAAATCATCAAGACAATAGGGTTAATGTGAAGATTCCAGATATAAACATTACAGTTCATTCCCAAGCACAGGCTGCAAGTCAAGTTCAAATGATAGCTGTGGAAGGCCAAGGAGAGAACTTAGTCAACCTGGGTAATAGGGGTGTCTAAAAGGCCTTTTAGGAAAATATTTTTTACTCATAATTAGTAGTATATATATAATGTGATGCCAGTGTGATAGGGACTACTATGTAATGATCTAAATAGACCAATTTTGCTTAGAATTATAGTGCTTCTCTGGGTTGTAGGGTTTGTCATGTAATTTGTATAGAGAAAGCAGATATTAGCTGGATTTTGAACTGCTTATTAAAGTTTAAACTCTATATGTATTAAATCATATTATATTAATATATCCATAGGCTGATGGCCTTTTGTCTAAAATACAACATTTTCAAACAATGAAATTTATGTTGTCATACATTACTTCTTTTATTGAAAGGATAAAATTATAATTTTTAAAATTTAGATTTGTAACATTAATATCTAGTGTATGTATATTTTTTTCATAATTTTTTGTTACATTTTTTTAATTAATTTTTGAAGTTAGGGTAATTATAAGATGGGCGTAGGTGCATGTCATCACACATAACTTGTTTTGTATGTATTGAAATTATTATTTATTTTTTGGCTAAAACAAGAACATCAATACTTAGTGCATACATATTTTTATAATTTTTTTCTCTATTTTTTTATTTTTTTGCATGAAAAAACTACATTCACAAGAAATAAAATATAAATATAATAATAAAATTAAAAATATCCAAAATTATACTTTTTGGAAATCTTATAATAATAGATACATACTTACAAAACATAATTTCTAAATGACTTTGTGGGTGGCAGGGTGGTCGACTTTCCACATGGATTGTGGAAAGTCTGATGGGGAAGTTTGTTGGATTTTCAGATAGAGTTGGCATGGGCATCAAGTTGGTTGCTCAAGTCACAAACTCTCCCTTTTGTGCTTGTTTGTACCGTTATGAGCTGTAAGCAATAATGGTGTAGAGAGCTTGGTACTTGTGAAGGATTTGAGTGATACGGGTGGTCACATCTCGTCAGTTTGTCTCTTCATTCGATGTACTCATGCATCTATTTGGCGGCAGGTTATGGTTCTTAGGAAAGTTAGGGTGGTGGGAACACATCATACAATGTGATAAACCAATAAGCTTTTAAATCCCTCGCATCCCTGTTCTTCGATAGTTGGTAATTTGCAACTTCATTTCCCTTTCTCTAGCTCTGGTCTTGGTGCAGTTTGTGTCAATGGCAGAAAGCTCTAAGTTTATGGTGCACATGTTGGTGGATACCTTGGTTTTCTTTGGAGCAGACACCCCGATTCAATTGGGTTGCAAAGAACGAAAAAATGCCTTCTCAGGAATTACAGACCAGTGCCTCAAGCACATTCTGTTAAATATTGATCCTTTAACAATTGTAGCGGTCAAAATGGTGCTCGAGAAGGGGCATCTGGCACTACAAGAAACATTTAAGGTGAATTCGTAGATTGTCTCATGCTTCCTGGCCCCCCTTCTAGATATTCACATGGCTAAGGAGGAAGCCAAAGCTTTAGTTTGCAAACTATTTAGGAAAGGGTTGATGGAGGGTTTGGACGAGATCCTCAAGGTGGCAATACTTGGTGTAGGGGCCCCACAACCAAAATATTTGTAGCTGGTTAAAAAGCCAGGCAAAGTCATCAAGATTTACCCATTCCTACTAGACTTGAAGGACATGGTGTTGGTTTGTCATAGGATGATCGCAACGATTAGGGATAATTTCCTTAAAATTTTTTTGTGGCTGGTGGATGTGGAATACTTCGATTAGGTGCCAAAATTTGACGCCTTTGTGAAGGCCAATGGTTTCATGTAGGTTGGTTGGTTCTGTGGTTCCATGGGGTCTCTAGTTTAAAGGTTTTTTGGTGTTTGCTTACGCTTTGTTTTGGTTTGGCTCTAGGCTGGTTGGCTGTTACATGTCAGTCCATCTCTAGGTTGTCTGGGGCATCAATTTCTCTGGTTTAAAGCTAGTATGGTGGTGGGACGGGCTTGTTTGTTTGTTTTTTTAGTGTTGGGCATATGGTGGTTAAGCCCAGATAATCATGGTGGATCTTGCATTTGGAAGACACTTGTAAATCCATTTTCAGATCAATGTAATACTTTATTATGAAGCAAAAAAAATTCTAAATGACTTTATTTGACCCCTCAAAAGGTAAATAAAAAGTGGTTTTCTGTCAAAAATTTGATAGGTGCAAAGGAGAATCCATTATGGGTATGATTTAAGACTAGAGGGGTTCTATCTAGAGGGTTTGATCTAAGGGGGTCTTATCTAAACCTATTCAATTAAACCCTTTAGATAGAACCCCTCAAGGCTTAAATCATTATTTTTTCTAAAAAATATGTGATTTTAGGAAAAAAATAGGATGTCCCAAGTTTGGGACCCATTATTGTGGGATGACCCTCATTAAAACAAGTGAAGAAGAGAGTGAGGAAGAAATTCCTCCGAAGAAGAAAAAAACTAAGAGTTCATCTTGAGCCACCTTGTCCCTAGGTTTGGTTCACCCACTCCTTCCTTTTCTTCCCCACATGAGTCTCCTCTTTCATCTCCTCCTCCAAGTGCTCCTCCATCACCTCAAAACCCTTCTCTTCCTCATATCTCTTCACTTCAAATATATACTTCTCTAATTCATCCTCCTCCTCCCTCATCTCCCATTCATTTTTCTCTCCAAGAGAAAGAAGAGTTACAAGCTGTAGATGGGAAATTCAAAATGAAGAGGTATTAGGAGAATATTTCGAAGGGAAGAGGTAGAACAAGAAAAAATAATTACGATGGAGCATGAGGACTCTTAGGATTCACATGACATAAATTTCATTCCCTCTCCTCAACACAAAGTCTCTTATACCCTCCTAATATGGTTAAACCATACTATTCAAAAAAGGAAAAGGATGTACATCTAAGAAGAGGAGGAAGAATTTTCCATCCTTGTTGAGGCCTTCCAAACACCTACAAGGAGGAAGAAAAGACCAAGGAGGTTGTCTACCATTACTATGGATGAATAAGGGAACAAAGTGGTGTGAATTTCTATCCCCATGGTAGACAAACCTAAATCTGATATGTTGTTCAAAGATTATCAGATGCAATACGTAAAATTGGGAGCTCAGACTAGAGAAGGAGAACAAAAATCATTACAGATGGATGTATCTACTATCCTCAAGAGAATACAAAAAGATGAAAATACCAAGGAATAACTTAAGTCCCAGGTATCCCAGTTGACAACTTGTGTCAACCAATTGATTGGGCCCATTGATTCAGTTGCTCCTGCTCCAGTCTTGCAGGCTGCACTCAATAAGGATATTCAACATCCAGATCCTGAAGGTTTACTATCTACTTCTAAAGAGTGGAGAAATGATTTACGAGCCTTAGAAAGCAAAATTTTAAAGAGATCAATAAAATATTACTACTAATTATTGATGAAGCCAATATGGCTCACCAAGTGGAGTTAGAAATAAATGAGGATTTATTGGTTTGGGATGATTACATCCCAATTTTGCAAAGAATCAAGGCTAATCCTATTGAGGATTTAATAAAAATAGTTATGATAGAAGAAGAAGACCAAGATAAGCCAAAAGTATGGTTGAAATCTAGACAAGACTTAAGGTTTTGAATAAGTGAAAACACAAAATGAACAAGAATAGAGGCCTAACTAAATAGGATATGGTAAAAATAGAGCAATTTATGGAAAGTTTAGGATGCACCTTTTGGAAAAATCATTCCTCAGTGGATTCACCAACCAAGATGATCGGGGAGTTTGAAAAAACTTTACATGGTTAACTTAGTTAAGCAATCATCGACCAAATGAAGCCATGAAAGGAATATATTTGTAGTTTGCAGGGAGAGCTTTCCACCTTTGATGACTTGCAAGAAAATTTGGATAATTCCACATTTTCCTAGAGAATAAAGTTGAAATATCAAAAGGATCCATCTATGGACACAATAAATGAAGTTATTAATGCTTTTCTAGAAAAAATTCTTAGTTATAAGTGAGAATACTTATACTTTATTATTTTTTGACCAATTTTTTTTATAAATCAACATCCCAAGTGGAAAATGCTAATATGGCATTGAATTTTCAATTATACTTCAATTTAGGAGTTAGTTGTTTAGTTTAGTCTATTTTTAGATAGGGGATGATCACTCAAGTTGAAATCTTTGTTAACTTTTTTAGCTCCACAAGATATGGAACACAAGGTTCCTATATATTTTGGGTATTTAGAAATTATCAATCATAAGAAACTATTTTGTTGGCAAGGAGCTAATATAATTTCAACATGGACTTTCCTACTGCACATTGTGAGAAATTTATAAAATATTGAAGGATTACACCTATTACATGTATATGTTTTGATCATTTGTGATGGTATGTTTGTTTTATTTATCTGAATTGAATAAATTAGTGAAATCAATCTTTTTATAGTGATGTTGAATAGAGTCCTATCTCAAATATGCACATGCTTTATGGTGATTTGATTTGATGTGGCTTAAAAATATTAAAATTACAATTTCCCTTTGATGATTGTATCAATATTATTAGTGATTGGTTGAATACTAATTACTATAATGTTGGTTTCCTTGATTTTTCTTAACCATTTTAGAATTGATAGATAGAATGAGATTTACCTTTATCCATTCAGTTTAGTTTATTCTTAAATTCTCTTTTAACCCTAATATTTGCTATTTATTTTATGATACTTTGAATCCTTAAAAGAGAACAATAGTTGTAGAGATCTGCTAAATAAATGATGCAATAACATACACCCGATCTTGAATCTAAGAAGTAGATGTCTTTATTTGTTGCATGTCTTGAGTATATTTTTTGGAAGGTCTGAATCACCCAGGTCCCTTGTTAAACAAGTTTACATGAATCACTAAGCTATTTATCACATTCAAGACTTGACCTAAAAGGAACCTTAGAGTAGGAATCCTTGATTTTCAAGAGTAGTTATTTCTTTTTACTGAACAATTGGTAGTGCCAAAACTACCATCAACAAATAATTTACCTCAGGTCACTCTAGCTATCTCTCCTATCAATATTTCCAGTCAACCCCTTGAGTAAATGTAGGCTAATGAGGATAAGTTTGTTAGTGATATTATTATTTGGGAGCCCATTTTGATGTTAAAGATAACAAGAATGTATGGACACTAGGGTAAGTGCAAGAAGTTGGGTCCACAAAATGTTCAAAAAGTGGAAGTGTTTTTCCTTATTTTTAGAATTTGTCATAGTTGGACTAAAAATTTGAAGCACTTACACATTAAATCTTAAATTTTTTTAGTAATATGAAATTTAGTATTTTGAGTCTAGTTTTCAAATGTGTAATTCTTTTAATACCTAAATGATACAAAATAATTTTTAATAGGAATATATAAAAACCACTTTTTAAAAGTCACTTTTTAGGACCATACCATGCATGTGTACGAACACCATAATTTGACCTAAATAAAAGTAGTTTTCTAATTCCTTTTGGGGAAAGATGTGTAATAAACTGAAGATTGATGAGGATATTATTTATATTTTTTTTAAATATTTATTTATTTATTAATTTTTTATTGGCCCTAATTGCTATTTTTTAAAACCCTCGTATATGGACACCATAATTTTACCTAAACTAATCATTTTTTGATTTTTTGTTGTGTACATGATTATTTTTAGATTGATGCCATATATTTTTTTCACAAAAAAAATTAACAAATAAAAATAAATAAATATTTAAACCTAACATTTACATTTTATGGACGAGTTTCCTTTGAAATTAATTAATAAATAGATTTTATAATCTAATCATAAAAAAATTACATATTTGAAAACTAGACATTGTGATATATAATGGGTTTTAATTTTAGAAAATAATTTTGAAAAAAACCCTTCAGTTATATTGCCAAAGCTAGTTATTTATCTTGACATTGCCATGATCTTATACTTGTAGGTCCAAGGCTAAAGGGTTGGGTTACCAAGCCTTTATCTAGCCTAAAGCAAAATCAAAAAGTGGATTGAGATTTCAATTTATTTTAGAATAGATGGTCGCTTTAAAACATATACTCTTTCTAAAAATAGAACAAGTACCCATTTTCAAGCGGGTACTCGTTCTTAAAATAGAATAGGTACCCATTTAGGATGGGATCTAGAAGCATAATGGGTACCCTTTTAAAAAAAAGGGTACCCATTCCTGTTGCCATTTTTTCTCTCAGAAACTTCCCCTCTTTGTGGACCCATCTTCTTGCACATGCCCACCAAATTATTATGACCCACCTCCTCCTACTTGTGCTCTAGCTCTTGCTGCTTGCAACTCTTTGTTTCTCTTTGATGTGATGTATTAGAATCTACCTTGCTTAGGTTTTTGGATGTGATTTTTTCTAGTATTTATTTTGGTTTCATAATATATATATTATTAAATTCCAATTTCATCTTTAAATTAGTTTTGAATGACCTAAAATATAGAGTAATGAACATAAATATTATAAAACATAGTCTGATGGTAAGTGACAATGAATCCACTGGAAATTTCTTTGAATTGCATAAATATTGAATTTTGATAACCATAAAAATCAATGAAAGATAATATAATATTATTTAAAAAAAATACTTATTTTGATCAACATATATTACAAATTGTTGTTGGGTGAAGAAGGGAGATGAACTTGATCCATATCTGTTCTAGTTATTCTACCATGCTTTACCTATAAGGTCAACCCTTGTTCCACACCATCAATTATATCATATCATTTGGAACAATGGATACTACTTCTATTATGCTAACTTCCCTTTTACATAAGGGGTAACAATAATTGTTATCAATACATTCACTATTAAATGCATGGTGATTACTAGGAAGAGTCCTCATCGTCTCACCACCCTCCACCTCACTCAAGAATATCGATCATTCCATTCTCTCTACAATTCCTTTCTTTGGTTGATGTAAGAAAATTAAAAGAGACTTCAAAACTTTTTAGGGAGTGGAAAATCTCTTGGATAGTTCTTCACAGTCCTCATCAGAATAACTATAGGTGTTTGCTTTGCAATGAGAAATTCAATTATTTGTTCCACTAGAGTTACTAAAACTTCCCAACTCTCCATTGTTGTTGACTCATTGGGTAGTTTTCTTTATTTAAAACTACTGAGAACTAATTTAAAATGTATTTTTTCATTGATACCATATATTTATATAATGAAATCAATAGGTCATTCTTTTTCCTAGTTGAAGAATTTTTGCTTTTCAATATATATTATAATCTACATTAACATTATTTTATTTTATTTTTCTTTATCATAGCTTAATTTTTCTTAATGATGAATTATTATTCTCTAATTATAGAGAAAGAATAATATTTTTGTTTATAAAAAATAAAAATAAAAGTTTTGATTTAGAAAAAAAATAAAAAATCTTAAAAAATTAAAGTTATTAGATATTAATCAGTACAATATATTGAAGTTGCGGTGTAGAAATGGATTGCTCGTAGGTGTGGTTTGTACAAGATTGTGGCCTTGTGTAGGCCGCATCCTGCATGTAATTAATCTTTGTTGCATGCGTTTGTGGGAGAGAGTACAGATAGAGAGTGGTGCGATCTTGTTTAGGGTGGGTTATTTTTATGATTGGGGGTATTTTTTATTACTAGTTATTCTTTGAGAAGTTTTGTTGATTGGTGCTTGCATAAGGTGTTTGAATTTGGGGCTATGCATGGAGTCGAAGATTGCTCCTTCGGGCTCTGCCTTTTTGTTTTTTTTCAGATGTAGTAATGGAGGCATATTTCTCCCCATTAGGAAGGCTATGGCTGCTAATTTCAAGATTAATGTTTCAAATGGTGTGGGTTCTTCACATGGTGGTTTCTCTTGGATTTTGAAAGTGAATGGTTGCTTGGATAAGAGTGAGACTCACCTAGTTTTGTTTATCCAACTGAAATCTATTGTGGAAGATGTTGAATATTGGAGAAGCCATGCATTAATTTGTAAGTTCATGGGAATCATGGTTTCTCTCCCATTTCTTGAATCTTGGGCTCATCGGACTTGGAATCCAGAGGGAGACATGAAGCTTTTGCAAGCTGTAAATGACTATTTTAAGGTGGTTTTTTCATGTATTACAGATCGTAATAAAGCTTTTGAGGGAGGTCCCTCCTTTTACAATCAAGTGGGGTTGTTATTTAAACCCTAGCACATTGGATTTAATCTAACTGAAGAGAATTTGTTGAGGGTTTCGGTCTAAGTGCGATTTCCTTGGCTTCTAGTTGAGTTTTGGAGGTAGGGATTTTTTTGTGGAAAATCTTCGCCAATTGGTGAATATTAGATATCAGCCAAGTCAAAATTGGTGAATTAATCGCACCCAACAGGGTGGCCAAATTTCCCAAATTTTATGAATTATCGGTCCAATGCATGTCCATTCGCCATTGATTTATTTTATGAGACATATTTAAGTAATAAATTCACCATAACAAACTACACATTTCAAATGGATCGATTAATGTTTTCGCCTGGAATATCAGAAGCATGGATTAAATAACCTTCATATTCACCAATACTATTAAAACAACATTGTGTATCAAGACCCATTTTCGCCAATTTAAATTTACAAATAGTTGCTTATGAGGACCCATTTCACCAATAAAATTAAAAAATAATTACATTTGAGGATGCATATCACCAATTTCCATGACACCTCCATGCTAAATGTAGGGCCAAAATTGCCTTGAAAATTACAACGTATGTGTTTCATTGAGGTTTGATTCACCCAACACTTAAATGTATCATTGTATAATCATGTGAGATTCACCAAATTTTTAATATACCATTTAAAAGCCCCATAGAATTTTCCAAATATGGATTGATATAAATATAATTGAAACTATCATTTATTCTTACACATTTTGTTCAGTTTTGAACTTGTGAGCTCTCGATTGAGAAGTTGGACTTGGAACCTTGAAGTTGATCGTAGGAAAGTTAGAAACTTACAACAAATGAATTCTTGCATTAACAAATAGAAAGTTAGTGAAAACCTAAACTTAAAGGTGATTGATCATTTCTTCATAGTGTTATAAGATTTCTTTATCTCTTTTCCATTCTTGCTTCAATCTTAAAGATGATATTGAGTAGGGAATGGGATCTATATTCTCTGTCCTTCTTAAAAATGAATCTACATTTTTTTCTAGCTTTTACTCGAAGTGAGAGATCAAGATGTCAAGCAACTAGTGAAACAAGGGTAAGGCTCCTCAGGGTGGTGAAGGGACTGGGAGGTCATCAAAATTCCCAAAATGTAGAGTTACCGTACAACCTTACTTTGGAATTGGCAATGCTTCTGATCCATTAGATCAAGATGGAGCTACATCATCAACTCTTCCACAAAATATTAATGAAGAAGGAATTCACAATACCTCACTACCACTGGAAGGTGGGATTTCCATTGAGTTAAATGAGTCAAATGAGGATGGAAATACCATAGAAGATGTTCCAAGAGATGCCCTGGTTAGCCAGAATGAGATAATTGACTTGGATGAAAATTCTAGGGCTGTAGATGATGTTGGTCGCAAGAAAAGAAAAGGCAAATAAAAAATAGGGCACAAATGGGAAATGAAAAGGAATTTTTAGCTTGATTGGGTGTCAAAGTACCCATTCATTGAAGCAATGGAGAAACCAAACAAAGATGAACCTTCAACAAAATGCAAGTGTATGATTTGTAGTTGGAAATGTAAAAGAGACAAGAAGTTGTAGCTAAAGCTTGACACTATAGAAAAGCATATCCATAAATTTTATAGAACAAAAATCATAGATGGCAAGGAACAATCAGTAGTATGATGGAAATCAAAGGAAGAATGTCTTCATGTTAAGTATACTGTAGAATATGAAGAGCATAAGCAAAGAATTTCAAAGCTTGCTGCATGTGGAGGTACAATTGAGGCTCAATTTGGAAAAGTAATGTAAGGAGTACAATTGGCAAAAAATGTTCAGATGAGTGTTGTTTTTCATTTTTGTCTAGAAGGCGTCCTATGATAGACTACCTTGAATATTTTAATTTATTTTTTTGGGTGTTCCTCACTTTTCTAACAAACATTGGTTAGTAAACGCTAAATGGGAATTGGAAAACTATCTTGCTTTAGTGGAAAAGCAAGATTTAAAGGAGAAAGTAAAAGAGTCAAACCCCATTGCATTATCCTTAGATGAAGTCATTGCGGTAGATAATACTTCTTGGGTTTGTATGCATGTGTATATTGTAAAACAACATCTTTGCCAAGCTCATCTTCTTTGTGCTCATAAAATGAAGGATAGTTCAACATCACAAAATATATTTCAAGTAGTCAAGAAATATTTGAATGAAATTGGAGGTATGGATGACTTGACAATTGCCAAAAAATTGATGTGTGTAGGAGCTAATGGAGCTATAGTAATGCAAGATCACAAGACCAGTGTTTGCATAAAGTTACAAACTAATTGTGCACCATACATGCTTGGCATTCACTACATGGCCCACAAAATGAATTTAGCATTTAGAATTGTAAGCAAGTATCCTATAGTATCAAAAGTTGAAAATCTTGTCCTCGAGCTCTATGCATAATTCTGTCAAAGTCCCAAACGTTTCATATAATTTTAAAAGTTTGCTGAGGGAATAACATAAGGAAACAAGCTTCTCAAGGATGTTGATACCAGATGGATCTCCTTGCATGGACCAATGCAATGAGTTCTTTCAGAATATCGATCCTTGATTGAAGTAATGTACGAGCATCGCAACACAGTAGACAAAGTTCCTGACCTCTTACATAGGTTAAGCGATATAGAGGCACTCTTGAATTTAGCTAGTCTTCTCCCCATGCTGGATGAAATGAATACCAAACTACGTAGAATGACATGCATGGCCCTCAATCATCTATATCTAGATCTAACTTCTAAAAGCCCAATTTTTTTAAGCTGGAAAAAAATTATAGACTTGAATCATCCTGACAATTATTTATAGTTTAATGCAAGTGGAAAGTATGTGTCTATGTACATATATTTGAGATACAAATGTACCATTGTACGACAGTTAGACGCTCTATTAGAGAAGTACCTGTTACAAAGGAAGCTTTTATTGACATTGTTAAATCTGTTAGTGATAATTTGAAGGAAATTGAAAAATATCTTTCCTTAGATATTTATAATATTTTCCCTCGAGATGAAATACTTGATGCCGTGACTATTGTGTATCCTCAATTTTGGATTAAAGGAAACCGAGATAGCCCAAACTATTTTCATGATAATGTAAATATCTTGGTCGAACACTTTTCAAAAAGTGTAAAATACAATGAGCAGACAATATAAGGAATTATAAATGGAGATAAGCTTAGACAACAATGTAAGCATTTTTCAAGAATATGATGGACTAGTTTGATTCCATGGAGAATCCCTTTGAACTAGGATCAACAACAAAGTCTTGGATAACCTTAGGTTAGAGTGAAATATTGCGTAGTTCGATATAAAAATATTTCAAACTTGTTGATTCATGTCAAATAATGATATTGGGGTCGGTGGAGGATGAGAGAGTTTTTCAGTTCATTGGAATTTTTGAAATCAAAGATAGGAAACAAACTAGACAAGAATTTGGAAAATTGTTTGAGGGTGAAAGGAACTACATATAATGTCAAAAATTTTCCTTTTGAAAGGGCACTCACAATCTGTAGGTCCATATGCAAAACAAGAGGGTTGTGCAACACTTCAAATGCTAGTAGTGGTGGCACTAGCAGTGGGACAAATGACAGTGACGTAATCAATGTTGAATTTGAGATGCAGGGTGAAGAAAATGAAGACCAGACTTAGAATCAAGATAATTCTTTTACTTTATCTCAAGTTGAATGTCAGTTTGAGGACCTTGACTTGATTTGGAAAATGGAAGTGAATTAGCAGTTTTTAGGTATTTATACTGCACTTCATGAATCATATTCCAAACTAGGTGGTTGATGATATTTTATATTGTATTCCATGAAATTGTGAATCATTGCACTTCATGATATTTTATTTTATATTGCATTTCATGAATCATATTCCAAACTATAATTGATGATATTTTATATTGTATTCCATGAAATTGTGATATTTTATATTTTATATTGTATTCCATGATATTGAAATTGATATGTGATTCTGCATCATTTTTCATAGTTTATGAATTATTTTGATCAGTTCTTTATCCACAATTGAGTTAGAAAATGAAATATACTCCTACAACAGAGCAACTCATAGTCATGGATTCTTATAACCTCACCACCTTACAATGAGAAACCAAGAAAATAACACTTATCACACTACTTATAAATTCTTATTGCATTGCCATTCACACAATCTTTGATAAATAATTGAAAGGACATAAGCTGTCCATTCCTTGAACATAAGCTAACAGTTCAACATCCATAACATAAACACATGATGTGATATGACAACTTATAAATAACCCTTAATTGTTTTGATTCAAAAGATAGTGAATACAATACTAGAGAGCATCGATATTCAAAAGTAAAGAAATACACATAAGTATTTGAGTCATTTTTTGTTATTACAAAGGAAAATTACAACATTTCCTATATGTGATATCAAATAGCTGAAACTGTGCAAAAAGAGCTTAAAGAGAATGAGATCAAAGATCAAAAAATCAAAAGACTTTGAAATTTTGAATGAGGCTCAGGATTTCCTTTTATAACATAAGGGAAGAAACAAGCAAAGAAGTGAAGAACCTCATCCAAAATTTTTTGACAACCAAATTCTTAGACATGAGGCATAAGAATAAAAGCATGGATCCACTTACAGGCTAGGTAAAAAATTATACTTTTCATTCCATGCCTCAATCATATCCTTAGAAGGCCAGTCACGAGCTAAGAGCTTTTTCGAATTCTCTAAATTTTGATGATACTTGGCATCAAGTAAAGCATTGGCCTCTCTACAAAAAGTTTCCATCTTTTTTCTACATCGACCATCTTGTCTAAATAGGAATCAAGCTTATTTAAATCAAGATTTTTGTCTTTGCAAATCAGAGAGAGGAGTGTGAGGATTAGAATATTGAAACTATCCTTCCATTTCTCTAGGGTCTTCAACTCCCCATTATCTTCTAATATGTGGGGTACAACCCTTCTGTCAACATTTATGAAAGAGTTCATTCTTTCTCGTGCAACTTCAATTATACCTTCCAAATACCCTTTATGATTCTGTGCCACCTTGACAATATCAAAAGTAGGATAGATACCATATGGGGAATTAGATGTGTGTTTAGATCCTGTTGAAGACAATGTTACTCACAACAACAATGTAGATAAAATCCTCAGAGGAAACTTGCGAAGAACCTATCTTTACTTGAAAGATTGAACTAGGGAAACCTAAGGTATTTGTGTAATAGGAAAAGGTTGACTTAGCTTAATCCCAAGACTTTGGTAGTTAGGTCTTGACCATACTAGGTTAAAATTAGGGTATGATGTGATATTGTTGTTAATCTCAAGGGGTCTACAATTATCTCCAGTTCATTAAGAATCATTAGTATTAGATAATTTTTTTTCAATTCAATCATAAAATAAATTCATGAAATCAATAGATTTGCAATAATATTTCATGAACATCAACAATTTTGCTATCAATTAAGTAGATTTAGCTTTAAGCATTCAAAAATTTCATAGAAACGAAATATTTTCAATAAATTTCCATTGATTCATCTATTTTTTGGAAATTTTTTCTGAAATTTAACGTCTAATCTAAAATAAAGCATCAAAATACTAAAAAATGAAATTTCTCCAAGTTATTCTCCACACATGCCCCAAGATTTAATAAAATCAAAGCAAATCACTTTATACTTCACCAGATTACATCACAACTAGGCATAAAATGGTGCAAGCTTTTAAAGAAGGGGGTTTAGTTTGGACACCAAGTAGGTTCTATATGCACCCTTAAATGGCATAACACATAGTCTTGTTCGGCTAAACTAACAAACCAACTAAAAAAGATACATGAAATAGGTAGCTATCAAATTGGCTTCGATATTGATTAAGTTCTATGTGCATACAAGTTTTTAGAATGGAATGATTCAAAAAATTGGAAAAAAGAACAAAACTTAGAGAAGTTTTGGCTCTTCCGACATCCACAAATTCTAAACTTAACTTAAAAGAAGTATCCCCTAGCCTTTTATAGAAGTAAGAAATAGGTAGGATAAGACAAATACATGAGAGGAAATCTAAGGGGCGAATCACATCAAGATACATGGAATGTGGTGACTGGTAAGAGAATTGCAAATGAAGTCAATGAAGGTCAACCTTCATCTACACGTTGATGTCCTTCAGGTGTTTTATCTTCTTATTATCAGGGTTCCTTCTTGGAACCAAACAAATCCACCAAATATAATGTAGGAAATTCCCATACATATAGAGTGATTAGGTGGAATTTCTATTCCTACATTCATGTACTATCTCAGTTTGAACATTCCCAGGAATGATTAATTCTCAAAATGAGTACGCCCTTTTGTTGCATGCTTAAACTCCAGAGTCCCAATTTCCCGATATTTGGTATTTCTTTATAAGGAACTTTATTCATGCATGAGCTTCCATAATGTCTCGCCAAACCTGGTAACATCATCAGATCTGTCTGCAACCTTAGTTTTCCTAACCATCCATACCCAAACTTTGCATCTCAATCTGCTTCTCCTACAATAAAACTATCATTAATTTTTTATCACTATAAATCCATTATAAATAACACGCTTTCAAGAAAATCGTATATTCTTGCATAATTATCCTTAGACTGGGTTATTGGATCATTAGACCTCTTAGATAACCTTAAAATTCTAAAAATTTTCTTTACATTGTTACTTGGTACCTGGTACCCGGTATTCAACTTTACCCATGATTTTCGTGGACCTCAATTTTTTTATCGGAACTTCCATATTTACTAGGCCTTGACTTCCGAACCGGAACGCTTCACTCAACACTTTATTTTACCTTTTACATTTCTAGCATTCTCGGTTCTTGGTACTCATTACTCAGAACACTTGAATTACAAAGTACTATTTTTCAAAAGAATTTCTCTTTGCCTTTTCACTTCCGTTGATCTTTCCAACTAGCCAACACCTTCCATAAGCATTAGTTTTTTCACTTAGGGTCCCCAAGTCTTACAGTCTTGGGGTGTGTTGTGAGACCACACAACAACTTGCAACCAATAAAACCAAATTTAAATTGAAAGTTGGGATTAAATCACTAGTCATAAATTATAATTTATGCATATTTTAAAACAATAGCTCTTTACCTTTACTTAGATTTTGACATAAAATAGTAAAATTTCTCTAGAAATATCCGTGTGTGCTTTGATTAATTCTAGTTCCTGGAACTCAGTGAAAAAAATTAGTTCATTGACATTGAACTACATAATTTGGTAATCCTCCAAAGCCAACTAGGGGTAGAGCCTTGCTGCCAATCAAGCATCCATAGCCCCGATAAGGTTATCTCTGTAATTCCCCTAAACATAGCTCTACTTCCAGCCAAGCTTCCATAGCCCCGAAGAGACATTTGGATAGCCTAAAGAGTTGATATATACTTTTTTTTGTATATCTCTTTTGATATTTCATTGATAGCTCATTTTTATTTTGATATTTTATTGATAGCTCATTTCAACTTGCAAGCAATGAAGCCCGCTATTAGTTTGGCAATTACAGTGGTAGCGAAGGTTACCTTTTGATTTTTCATTCAATGAAAATCTCTTCATCGTTTCACTACTTCCCAAAAACTCATTTAATAATTCCTTGTTGGTGTGTATTCCTAGCTAAACTTTACCACTTTTATGCCAAATCCTAGCTAACTACAACTCGATATATGTTAGAAGATATGCATAGATTAAAATTTAGCAACAAACAACTTAATTACCAAATTTAAATATAAATTTAGAACCATTAGTTACCACCCTTCCCATCAAATTTTATGGAAACTACTAAATACTCGATTAGCGATTCCGATTTGATGACACTGCATCACATTAATGGATCAACAATATCATGATGACACTCAAACATGATCACACAATTCTGCATTAAATTCACATGCCTCAATGCACACATATCATTTTTTTCAAATTTACCAGGTGATGACGTGTGCTGCCTTATCGGCTTCATTTTCCTTCCGCTTTGCACACATTGACACCTTCATGATTAATACAGCTTAATAAAAAAACAATGAAATGACCACCATTAATTTTGAAATCTTTAACTTGCTTGATTCACAATCTTCGTACTGGCCAAATTTGAAGCAAATTGTCACCAATTGTGTGTAAAAATTAATTTGATTTAACATTCTGCTATGGAGAAACTCATTTGGTTGCCACCTTGCTTACATTTCCAAGACTTTGATCTAGGCAACTATGTACCGCAAGTTTCTCATGATTTTCTATAAATTCCACAATTCTCTCAAATTCTTCACACTTTTGCTTTGTTTTTTCAATTATCATTTCGAATTTCTGTTTTGTTGGTGCTTGCTTGCTTCTAGGTCATGGATACTCCAATTTGCTTGTCCTGCTCTCACTGCTAGAATATTTTCATGGGTCGTATCATGAATCAAAGGCTTGAAAAGGTTTTCTTCATTTAGACTACTAGTTTTACTATGCCAAACTTGTGCTTAGTCGTTTGGGAATAATATGTGGAATCCAGAGCTTACTATTGGTTTTATTCCGACTTGTATTCTCGCTTTGTAGCATCATTCGTGGACATTGGGCTTCCTATTGAAGATGTTTGCTCAGCTGCGAATATAATAGTGTAGCTTGAGTATCTGGAGAATCTAGATACTATTCTATTTGTTGTACATCCAACCATTGGAGTCCCTTCCATGGATGATATTCCTTGGTTCCTGGAGCATGGGGAAGTAGTTCCACTCCGGCCGTTTCTGACTGATCTCCACACTCTCGACTTTGAAGTTCACCAAGAAATTGCATACATAGGGTATTTAGCCCTGATGGATGAGGCACCCCAGATCAATTGAATAGCCACTCTTCTCTGCAACTCAACTCCCTCTTTTTTTGATTTTTTTGATCCTCTTTTACAACAATAATTTGAGTACTTTTATGTATGTACGTGATACACACACACACATATATTTGGATTTGTCATACATTTAAAGGGTGTATTTACTGTGTATGGTTTCATCATTTTACATTTCAGAGCATAATGTTACAAATGCTTAAATAACTCTCATGCATATGATAAGTTAAACAAAATTTGCTAATGCAAAAAGGCCAAGCAGAAAAACAAAAACAAAAAATGAAAATAAACCCTACAAAAGTAAACCAACCTTAACTAACCAAAATCTACCCTAAAAAATGACTAACCCTAACAAAGAGATTTATTTTAAGTTCAATAGCTATTTTTATTGTTGTTTTGGTACGAATTACAACAGGTTTGTCCTTGAATTCACTGGAATAAATTTCAAATGTCCTATTGTAACAATGAATTTCTTTAAATTTTCTATATTTAATAAACGTAAATTCAAAAGTGTACTTACCAGTAACTTGGCTCATATGTATGAAAACAACCTCATTAAAGGTCGATTGCATACACTTTCATTGATTCATCAATACTCTACCTTCCTTCAGTCCCGGTTCATGATTTTCCTCTTTACTATGCTCTGTTCCATGAACGACTATGTCCATTTCTTGATTTTCTTCTGCTCCAATTTTTTTTGCATCTTTGGTCCTATCTTCACTTTGAACTTTTTTAGACCAAGCAATATCACAATTTATATTGTTATTGGAGAAAGAAAAAGTAAAATATTGATACTCTGTATCTTGCATATGATCAAGAAATTTTTCTCTTTTAGCTTGTGAATTTTCAATTTAGAATGGAAAACACACGTCTCCCACTCCTTTTCTTCACTTACGTTTTCCACGTATGAATAAAATGATGACTCATTGATGTGATTTACTCATTTTCGGTGCCACATTCTGGACTCTCGAAATTATCGCCTGTTTTCCTGCAAGTCCTTAAGATCTTCTTCATAACAATTGCAATTAACAAACCATTTTGATATATCAATGGATTTTCGAACATTTTTGATTATATTCTCTTTTAGGATTTAACATATTCCTCATTAAAGGTTGATTTCTTCTAGTAGTTAAAATTTCTCCCGTTAATAGAATCACTTTATATGTAGCCAAACTTACCCTATTTAAAAATATTTCACAATCGAGTTCACTATGATCAGTTGTATCATGAATTCTACACTCGGTAACTCTACCAAAGGTGAATAAAATCAAAGGATGTAACCTCTAGTTAATAATTTTTTTGGAGTTTTTCAACTTCTATTTTTGAAATACCAGCTTGCATTAGAATTTTTCCTTACAAGCTATCCTTAAACCCGAAACCAATACAAATTCCTAAAAAAATCACAGAGAGAAAGATATAAAGAAAAACAAGAGGCCCTCCTTCTAGCACCAGTTCTTGTTGATGACGATGTTACTCTCAACAACAATGTAGATAAAATCCTCACAAGAAAATTGTGAAGAACCTATCTTTACTTGAAAGACTGAATCGGGGAAAGCTAAGGTATCTATGTAAAGGAAAAGGTTGACTTAGCTTAATCCCAAGGCTTCAGTAGTTAGGTATTGACCATCCTAGGTTTGCTTCAGGGTATGATGTGATATTGCTATTAATCTCAAGGGGTCTATGACTATCTCCAGTTTCATTAAGAATCATTAATATCAGATAAAACATTTTCAATTCAATCATAAAATAAATTCATGAAATCAACAGATTTGCAATAAAATTTCATGAACATCAACAATTTTTCTATCACTTAAGTAGATTTAGCTTTAAGCATTCAAAAATTTCATAGAAATGAAATATTTTCAATAAATTTCCATTCATGTTCATTTATTTTTTGGAAACATTTTTAAAAATTTAACATCTAATCTAAAATAAAGCATCAAAATAATGAAAAATAAAATTTCTCCCGGTTATTCTCCATGCATGCCCCAAGATTTAATCAAAGCAAAAAAAACCACTTTATACTTCAACAAATTGCTTCATAGCTAGGCATAAAATAGTGCGAGCTTTTAAAGAAGGGGGTTTAGTTTGGACACTCAGTAGGTTCTATATTTACCATTAAATGACGTAGCACATAGTCTTGTTCAGCTGAGCTAACAAACCAACTACAAAAGATACATGATATATCTAGCTATCAAATTGGCTTCGATATTGATTAAGTTCTATGTGCATACAAGTTTTTAGATTGGAATGATTCATAAAACAAGAAAAAAGAAAAAAAATTAGAGAATTTTTGGCTCTTCTGACATCAACAAATTCTGAACTTAACTTAAAAGAAGTATCCCCTAGCCTTTTATAGAAGAAAGACATAGGTAGGATAAAACAAATACATGAGAGGAAATCTAAGGGATGAATCACATCAAGGCACATGGAATGTGGTGACTAGTAAGAGAATTGCAAATGAAGTCAATGAAGTTCAACCTTCATCTGCACGTTGATGTCCTTCGGGTGTTTTATCTTCTTATTATCAGGGTTCCTTCTTGGAACCAAACAAATCCACCAAATATAATGTAAGAAATTCCCATACATATAGAGTGATTAGGTGGAATTTCTGTTCCTACATTCAAGTTCTGTCTTGGTTTGAACATTCCTAGGAATGATTAATTCTTGGAATGAGTACGCCCTTCCACTACATGCTTAAACTCCAGAGTCCTAATTTCTCGGTATTTGGTATTTCTATATAAGGCACTTTATTCATGCATGAGCTTCCATAATGTCCTGCCAAACCTGGTAATACCATTAGATGTATCTGCAACCTTAGTTTGACTGATTGTCCACACCCAAACTTTGCATTGCAATTTTCTTCTCCTGCAATCACAAATTCGACCTATTAAATCCCTTTTTGAAAGAAATAACATTTACAAAAATCTCATGTAAATAAAGCCATCATTAATTCGTTATCATTATAAATCCATCATAAATAACACCCTTTCAAGAAAATCATATATTCTTGTGTAATTATCCTTAGATCGAGTTATCAGACCATTAGACCTCTTAGATAACCTTAAAATTTTAAAACTTTGCTTTGCATTGTTACCCGATATACCCATGATTTTCCCGAACCTCATTTTTTTTAATTGAAACTTCCATATTTATCGAACCTTGACTCCCGGACCGGAATGCTTCACTCAACACTTTTTTTTACCTTTTACATTTTTGGAATTCCAGGTTCCCAAAACACTTGAATTATGAAGTACTCTTTTTCAAAAGAATTTCTCTTTTCCTTTTCACTTTTGGTGATCTTTCCAACTAGCCAGCACCTGCCATAAGCATTAGTTTTTTTCACTTAGGGTCCCCAAGTCTTACAGTCTTGGGGCATGTTGTGAGACCATACAACAGATCCCTTATACATACCTTCCAAAGATGAAAATCTAGGAATCCATTGTTTAAATATACATTTGAGCCACTGTTAATCCCCACTTACTCTGGTAATGGAATTTCTCAAATTCAGATATGACACGTGTATTTTCCAGCCTTCTTAGACTTTATACAGTCTGTGCTCTAGGATGCACATTGCAATGCACACTTTCTCCTTTTGCTGAATTTGCTGAGCATTCCTCAACTACTCTTCCAACATTTGAATCTTTTATTTAAGCTCTGTATTTTCAATGATCACGTGAGCAAGGGGGACTGTAGAAGAGGAGCTTGCTTCTTGCACACTTTCAAGAAGGGATTTTTGTTTAGCCAATAATACCTACTACTAGTTGTAAGCTTCCATGAGATTATTATGTTCCTTGGTCACTGTATTAAGTCTATCTTGCAACCTTCAAATAATAGCTTTATTAAAATTGGAAACATCTACCACTAATGCAACAACTTTAGGGGAAGAGGTGTCAGTCACCCTCTTTACAATCAAGCTCCCTTTGATACCCTTACCCTTAGATGCTCCAATAATCAAGGGCTTATTTGTAGTTGGGGTAAGGGCCCAGATTGCAAGGGCCTTCCAATGTTCATCAAACCCTGACCCTGACAATGCTATCTCTGCTTCCTCTTCTATGGAGAAAAATTCTCCTTGTTTCCTAATAGTATCAAAGATAATTATAGAAGCAATGTCCCATTCAAGGAATAGTAGCAATCCACTATCTTCCACCATTCTTCTCCCTTCATCACACGTAATGTTTTTCCTCTCAAAATTCATTTTTTCCATTACCTTTGCAACTACTTCATCATACTTTTCTCTAGGCACATCTACTTTTTCCAACTAAACTCTTTTAAGGTACTCCTCCCTCTTTAATCTCAAAACAAACTCTTTAAACTCTTGGGATTTTATGAAATCATCATCAAACATGAATTGTGTACAAGCCAATTCCATCACATCATTGAGGTTATCTCTCCCCATAGCCATGTCCAACCCGAACCTTTGCTGAAGAAGGCCAACAATATTTGGTCTTAGGGGGATGCCATATATTGTTGAATTTCATCCATGGTGATATGAAAATCTTCAATTTCATTTGGATTGATGGGATTATCAACCAACAATGGTGGTTGCTCAACTTTCATCCTCTTCTGTGGTTGCTCTCTTGGGGGTAAATCAGAATCCAGATTGATTTTTTGATGGCCAGGGGAAGGAGAGGGAGTGACCTATGGTGGGTTTGATTGCAAAATTTCTCTAATAATAGGCCCTTGGGGCCTTGTAATAGAAAGGTCAGGTCTAGGCCACTTTGCTAGTTTCTCTTCTAGGATAGGGGCCTTACCTACAACTCTATCAAAATTATTCAACATTGCCTCAATCTTGACAATTGGGTCAACAATATCAGAAAATGCTACACGATAATCCTTATCATTATTTATGCTTGCAACATTTTCCTTGTTGAATGCAAACCATTTCACCTTTCTATTTTTTACCTCAGATTCATCCTTGCAGTTTCTTATGACATCTTTGTTTAAATCATCCTGATGGCAAAAATTGACCTTCTAAACCTTTTCCTAACCTCCTGTATGAAACGGTCAGGGTCAAAATCCCCAACATTTAATTGAGATAACCTGTATTCCCCAAGAATTTATTTTAGCTCCTATCTAAACCCTCTTTGGTAAAAGTGAAATTTGAAAAGGCAGTGACATAAGGGAAAAAATACCCTTTCTTTTGTTTGCCTAAATTAAAGTGATCAGTCTCATTCAATTGCCACATAATTTCCATGAATTCCAACCTGGGTGACACATATCTAGGTAGTGTCCTTTAGGGAACCCATATATTATAATAACAACTGAGTTGTCATTGAGGCAAGAATCTCCCCAGTTATGTTGTACTCCTAATTCTAGCCTCCTCTTTTTGGGCCTAAGGGAATCAAAAACTTCCTTGTGCAATCTGACTCTAGGTAGACTCTCACCCAACCTTGCCATGACTTGTCCTCAAAAAATATATAGTCAGATTCATTATAATGTTGGTCCAAAATATGGGTCCAACATTGCACTGGGAGATTGTTTCCTTTATTATCTTTTATGTCCAGTTGTAAAAATTTGGGGAAATGATCTTTCCCTTTGTACAAAAGCATATGGAAAAGGAGAGAATACCACATGACATTCACCTCTAACTCCTTACCTGATGCAGAAGCATCCACTAGTGTAGGGAAATCTTTCATCACCCCAAAAAAATGTTTTCTTTATTTTCTTTAGTTGTTTTGAGTCCCATGATGGAACTTAAGGGGTATAAGAATGTCAGGCGTCAAAAATAGTGAAAAATGGGAACTTACTATTTTTAGTGATTCAGCCTAAACGAGCTCGTATGGATGTGAAAATTTACCCCAAGGAGCAGAGTTGAAAATCATTTCCAGTCGTGAAAGAATCACCTCAATGCCTTGCACGATTTGGGAGAAATTAAAGTTTTTGTCTTAGGAAATTTATCCAATGCAGCTTCAAACTCAGATATAAAACTTTGGATGCCCCAAAATAACTCAAAAAGTGGCCAAACCTACCTACGGTAGGTTTGCATGTTGTAGAGCTCATCGAGAGCTTTTGGACGATATGCAATAATATCAAATCAGACACCTAGATCAAAAGTTATGGCCCTGCGATGTTGGTCCTCAAAAAAAGTGAATTTTATAAAAAAATTCTTCCTAGGCTAGAAATCGAATGACAAGACTTTTGGTGCCAAAGAAAAAAGGGAAATTTGAAATTTATAGAACATTCTAGGGTGGTTATTGGGGAAAATAAAAAGGGTTAAGTGGGGGTTGTAGAAGGCAGCCTTGATAGTGCAAATTGTGGCTTTGAATAGTAGATTTTCTTTTCAGGAGTTGATTTTGTTGTAATAAATCAAGCCCATGAGGCTATAACATGTAAGCTTTGAATCTGTAATTTCATTTTCTAAAAATAATTGAAAGTGAATCATTTTTTTGTCTTGCATCTTTTATGTTGGTATCTGTTGCTATGATTTCTATGGGTTCTAGGCGGTGTGTCCCTCATCATTACCACTTTTCCTTCTCTTAATGTCTACCAGTTGATTGTGAATAACATTAGCTAAAAAGCTGGCATAGTGAAAGTCACTATTGACAAAAGGATGTTGTACATCAACAACCATATACATAAGAGGTGTCTCCATTTTTGAGTCCGCATCTTGTCCCAACACCTGGCATAATGCCCAATAGGTTCTTCTGAAATAGTCTTCCAAAGACAACATCAAAAGGCTCATGTTCAATATCAGGGATCCTTAATGACTTTCCATAGAAGATTTTATGTCTAAACTTAGGGAGCCATTTCACTTTGAAGCTATTTATGTCTTGCTTGCATTTTATTTTGAAAGAAGGAAGGTATATAACCTTTTTTGTGGCCACATTGAGTCTAAAAACCTCACAAATAAACTCCCTGGTTATATCCATTATGACACTTCCATCCAATGCCCTAATTACTCTGATATTTTCATCATATCCAGAAGCAAGGCATCTAATGAGTTCAACATTTATAAACACACTAGGAACAACTAGCTTCCCAAAATCATAAGTCCATGCATTGGAGACAGGGGAATGGCAGTTTCTTTTTCCATACCAGTATAGGAATAATTCCCACCCAGTGACTGTGTCATCCTCATACTTCATCTCAACATATTTGTAATTTCTAGCTATGCCTACCATCCCCTCTACTGCATTAGGGATGAGGTTATGTTGACATTGAGGTTTTTTTGAGGAACCCAACAATTAGGCCAAAATATTTCCCTCAAAGGGTCTTTTAGATGTAGAGCCAGAGAATTTGTAAACTTTATTATGAGCTTAAAGAATAACAATGGTGAATTTTTCCAAGAAGGGCGTACCTATTTTTTAGTTTAGCTCAAGTTGACATGGAACATGTGCACCTCTGTGATTTTTTCTACTATGTCAGACCAAACAAATGAACTAAAAATTTATGAAGGAAATTATGAGCCATCATTCGTCACATCCAACATTACTTCTTGTTCATGCGAGTGCAGTTCATTCATCTTCCCATTTATCGATTTTGAACATGGGCTGTCCATATGGAAAGCAATGTACAAATCTAAAATTTTAATGATGATTAAAGCCTTGATTTTCTTGAAAAGGACACAACTGTCCTCTTTGTCCAACAAATTCTCTCACATTCCATGTGCTAATATCATCACACAATGTCCTTTTGTGGTTCTGTAACCAAGAAAATGACATTCCACTATGGGCCCGTAAACTTATGAAATCCTTTATCTTTCGCCACATAATGAACATAAAATAATATAATTAAAAAAAAGTAAGTGTTTTGATTTTGATTTTAGATTTGATATTAAAGGGGAACTTCCTAGCAAAAGGGGATGGAAGACTCACGACATCGATACCCATAAGTCATAACTTAAACTTAAAGACCAGTCAAAAAGTGTCCTTTCACGGTCCTGCAACCAAGAAAGGACATTCCACTATGGGCCCATTGACTTGTGGAATCCTTTATCTTTCACCACGTAACAAACATAAAACAATTAAATTACAAAAAATTAAAGGTTTTGATTTTAATTTTATATTTGATATTAAAGGGGCACTTCCTAGAAAAAGGGGACGAGGGACTCACAACATTGATACCCATAAGTCATAACTTAAAGACCAGTCAAAAAGTGAATGATGTCAACAACAAAACATAAGAACGCTAAGATTTTAGGATAATAGGGTTTTAGAAAGCCCTAGGTTGCAGACCTAACAACCCTAATTTAATGAGTTGAGGATTACCAAGAATTTTATGTCAAGGTTTTAAGATAAAGGTTTTAGACCTAACAACCCTAATTTAACTAGTTGAGGACTACAAAGAATTTTATATTTCAAACTGTAGTTGATATTTTATATTGTATTTGATATTTGATATTGTATTCCTTGAAATTATGCATCATATTGAATAAATTAACATATTATTAATAATTTCATATTTTAATTGTGTTAAACATGTACTCAATGATTCATCACTCAAATCAATGCTTAATAACATATTAAAAATAGTAGAATATACAACAATGAACATCAACAATCATTTAATGTGTATCTAGTAGTTGAAACCAAAGTTTTTATTCAAATGATAAAATAATTAATACAAATAATTTAACATCAACATATTACTAAATTTGAGTTTTTTTTATTGATTTTCAAATGAAGGAATACATAGAGGCAATGCAAAATCTTGCTCAAAGATAACTGTACACAGAGCTAAGTTGGAACTTGGAAACTCATGTTATCATATCAAATCACTCTATCACCTTTTGTAGCAACTTCCACTATTCAGGTGGTGGAATTGTCATTTGTTCTAACTGATGTTGTTTGACTTGAAAATTTGTTAACAATTCATGATTGAAATTGGAACCTCACTTGAATATTTCAGTCAAAATTTCATTCAAGGTTATCAGTGGTTTGATGGAATCCAAATAGTTCGCCTCATCTGGGTTTTGAGGAAATTGGTCCAAATCAATCTTCCTTGCACCCTCCATCTTCTTTCTGAAATCATCCTTTCCAATGAATCGCTCATCTGTGTCAAAAGCTTTTGGAAAACCAAGCTCTATCAAGTTCCTTACCTTTTCATCTAGCTTACTTCATCTTTTTTGTAGCCAGATGCACAAATTCCACTATTTCACGCATTCTCAAAAACTTTTGAATGATAGATGACAACATCATTGAGGTAGTAAGCCGATTATTAATCCCTTTTTATTTCAATTCATTATCACATGCTTTGTAGACTATTTGTTGAACTTTATTTACAAATTTATCTAATGCCAACACATTTTTGTTGTCCATTAAATATTTGTTGAGCTTCTTATAATGCATTATGATAACATCAATCAATTGAAACAATTCACACAAATGATCAATCCTCTGCATTATTTCCTCCTAGATCTTTTGTTTCATATGCTTCATTATTTCTCTACAAAATGTAGTTAACTTATTTTGACAAGAGTTTATTTCATTTTTTTCTTTCATCAGCTCTGCAGCCAATCTTTCATTTCTTTTTCTCTCTTTCTCCAATTTTTGTTTCCACTGTTCATTTCCTTTTCCAATGCTTTGTCTTAATTTTTCTGAAGTAGATTTTTCCTCGTCATATTTATTTTTTCTCTCGTCTAACCTTTGCTTCAGTTCATTCAATTCCACCTCTGTTTGTTTATCCTCTTTTCTTATTGATGTAGAGGAATATTTTTTATTCTTTTTCTAATTCATTGCTCTTGTTATCTGCTACTTTCCTATTTTCTTTCTCATTTGCTAGGTTTGCTTGTAACTTTTCTATTTGAGTTTGCAACCTTTCTCTCTCTTTCTCTCTCTCTCTCTCTCTTGCTTTAGCAATAATGTGTACACCAATTCATTGTTCTTCTTTGATACATTAATTTTTTCAGTATCCAGAAAAATCCAATTGGAAATTGCTCACTTGAAATTCAAATCGATCCATCTGGTTTGCTGGTTTATTTTGAACTGTGGGAACAACAAACATGTACTCCATGATGTATTTATTTGTGTCAAATGTGGGTAATACCATGGTTGTTGCATGCTTTGAAGTTATAGTAGACACACTCTCCATCAGTTGCTTCCTTTCTTTTTTTATAAAATTTTGATTTCTTTTAAAACTCATCAATGTAATCAAAACCTGGGGACACAAGAATAATGGAATTCTTGAATGGCGAAGGACTAGGAGTACTTACAGTTGCTGTTGCAACCACACCAACTGGGGGAGTGCTTGGAAATAAATCCTTTGTGGTGGAAATGGTAGTTGGACTTGGACCTATCAAAATCCTTTCCCTCTTTAGTATTCCTTGATCACTTGGTGTTTGTGTGGTATCTTGTATTGTTGTCCTCTTGTGTGTAATTTTTTGTTGTAGCACATGTTCACCACTACTAGTAATACTACCCATACGATCAACACTAGTGATAGTGCTAGTTGCACTAGGTTCTCCACCATGGGCATGCCCTAGTTGTGATTGTATCCGACCTTGAGGATTAGGATTAGAAGCTCTAGCAAAATAAATTGTTTCAACTGTACTTGTACCTTGGTCTATATTATCAACTCCAAGGATGGATTTATCAACTAGTTTTCTAGACTCTACATTTGTTACCATCCAAGGGCCTCATCCTTGGGACCCCAAAGGACCACCTTCATAACCCATTTTTTCAGATATGGCTTCTCTTGAAGTATATGCTTCTTTTATGGCCTCACTTAAAATAACTTTGACATAACTTTGTTCTTCCCTATCATCATTAGATTCATCATCAATTTCTTGATCTTCACATTCATTGGGATGCTCTATATTCCATAATTTTCTAAACTCACAATATTCTTAATTATCTCCAAAGTATGCAAGAGCTCTTGGTTCACCTAGGTCCTTCCTCATAGACCAAAAGGCAGTAATTTTTAATCATGACCAATTTTTATTTGTAACTTCCTTATCTAGAGAATCTGGCATTTTAACTCTACTAGATGGTTATCAAATTTTTCATAAAAATTGTTGTACCTCTTGATTTGATTCTTTGCTCCTATCTTTTGATGCAATGCCATAATTTCTGTTGACAATTGTTCAAAATAAATACATTTCTTAGTGACACTTTTCTCCATTTCTATTTTGACCCGATCCTAAGAATCCTTGTTTCTCAAGTTTTCAAGCAAGGGTTTTCTTTGATGTTGAATTCTACTTGCAACATTCCTATTGGCCACAATCATTGATTTAATGGTGTCACATGGATCATACTGCCAGTGACTGACAACATCAAATTTTTTTTTTTTAAAAGATCATGTGCCACACTAAATTATTTTCTCTCTAATGTGACCCTCCACATGCAAAAGGTAAATAAGGAAATAAGGTCTTCTTTTGTTGACTAACAAAGTGTAGTCATCAATACTTTGCATCTGCCTTACATATTCCAATGCAAAAACCCTTTCTATCACATGTATTGGAAGATTGTATGGCTCTACTCTTGATCCATAAAATCTTAACACAGTATATTCTTCCATTAAGTACCAATCAACCAATTCTATTTCTTTTCCTAGTTGAATGTAGTTTCTACATGACATAGCCAATCTAGGCATTGGAGTATTTGTAATTGCTTGATGCAATGGAGCCAAAAAGTAGTCTACAAAATGATTTTAGTTCCTTCGAGAATAATGCATCCTTATCTTAGTGGTCCAATCATATAATAGAGCTATTTTCTTTTCCTCAACATTTGTATAGGGCTGAATTTGAATAGAAATAAATAGCACAAGTAGGTTGTGAACCTAAATGTCTTAGTGGAATTTGAGTGTGGACCTCCTTTAATCATTAAAAATTGTTTATGCATGGATTCTACAATGTGCTCAATAAAGTTATATTTGACAGATTGAGGTAGAACAAAAAAATGGATATTATATACCATTTCAAGGAGGCTTGCACCCACTTCCCAATTGCTATCTAGTCTGAGGAAAAATGCTAGCATGGAAATAGTATCCTGAACCCATGGTCTAGAAATATCAAAATCATAAGGAGGCTTATGATTACCTTTCAATTTGTTTCTAACTTCTTTGGTATCCTAAACTATTTTATTTAGGAAATATTTTTTCTCCCTTTCATCCATTGCTTCATAATCACTAGCAAGCTTTTCTAGGTCAATATGGACATTTCCAAATTCTTCACTTGTAAACCCCAACAATTTTCCAAGTTCTTATACATTAATGGATAATAGTACTTCTTTGCTATCTTTATTAATAATTACTCTTTTGTTATCATCATAATTATGGGCATAGACCATGATAAATTTCGGGCAAGGGAAAACCTCATGTAACATCATGTGCCCTAATCCACTTACCCACGGTGCACTGAAACTATTATTTTGCATTTCGTTTGCAACCTTATTCTCAGATGAAAATATAAGTTCTGAGGTAAGACTACCATAGGTTTTAATTAGGATCAAAAATATCATGTTGATCAGTAAAACTTGGGGTTTTAAGCAATCTAGCGTAATGTATTTTTTTATCCAATTTTGCTCTACCTTTCCCAACAAATTTCTTTGGTTTTCTAGTGGTATTGGTGGTAGACATGCTTGTACAATGTAAAATTATGAATTCCCTCTTAGTTCTCCTTAATTTTTCTTAAGTCTCTCAACCTTAAACCTAAACTTCAAAGTTTTACAAAATAAGATTTTAAGAAACGATGAAACATAGCCGTAGGAATTCTTTCACTTACCCAGATTTTGATTCTTGAAAAGATTGATACTGACAGGCGTGGAATAGCTTTATTGGAACCTAGAATATTCCTGGTGCACTACAATGAGCAATCTGAAATCTCCCTATGTGCTAACTCTCTCACTTAAAAATAAAATCGCTTAGCAGTAGAAAGTTCATTTATTTTTTTTGAATATTAAAGTGAATGAAACATCAATGTGTTGCCGTCAGACTACACAATTAGTACATTACATTTCTGTAATGAAACTTACAAATAAATCCTCAAACAAATTTTGAACCATTGATCTTTGTAAATCTAATGGTTATAGGGTGATTCTGGAGGTTTGAATTCACAAGCCTAGCACTCCATGCATTTCATTTTAGAATGAAACCACAACCATCCATCAAATCTTCATCAAACGGTTGAGTAGTTTATGATATAAACAATAAATATGTGTTTTACTTTTAAAGTTGTTTTAAACTTTAGTGGCACTAGGATACACAATCATAATGGAGTCATTGAGATGAGTCCATGTGTCCATTCCACGGTTCCGTGAGTCACATATAGATCTACTTGAAGCACCTTACAGACTCGCAAAATCTCTTTAAATGAAAGACATTGATTGACATCAAGGCCAAGGGGCTGGTAACTTAATGTTGCAAAGGAATTAATAAAATGACTAATGATATCGGGAACCGGGGGAGCAGGTCAATGAAAAATTAGAAATCAATAACATTTCAGAAAACCCTAGCAAGAGTGACAACTTTTAGTGTTTTTAGTGTTTTTGTCAATTTGATGGCAACTTTCTTTTTTCATTTGTATTGATTTATACTTTAAATCTGCATGAAAATATTTCATAAATAGATAATACTTAATCTCTTAAAGGAAAAAAATATGATTTTCTAAGTTTATTAAATATTTCATTCCAATATTTTATTCCATTTATATTACTTGTATAATTTGAATAGACATTGTAAACACAAAATAATTCTTTACTGTAAATGAATACTGAAGAATAACATAACTATTTATTTTATTACCACTGAATTACAATGTTACATTATTACATAGATTTTTAAAGATGAGTAGAGCATGCAAGCTCTTATTTTGTATAAACGACACATGCCACTTTACATCAGACATAATTGATTCCAAGCTATTGGGCCATTGGTTGCTTCTGCTACTGGTGTCAATACAAACCATGGGGCTTGCCGACCATGGTTTGGATCTTGGTATCTCAAATATGCTTCTTCATTTATAATATGCTCAATCTAATGTACCAGAACAACCCAAAATGACACAATTGATTCCAAGCTGGTAGTGACAACTATGGGATCCAGACCATATTATAAAATAAGTAAATTTGAGAATCCATAGGGCTTGCCTACCATGCTGGGGAAATGGGAGCTGTGAAGATACAAAATGTGCCTATCTTGTTTGAGAACCAGAGTAATGCAAAAGATGAGGGGTAGTAAATCTACTACCACCTTCTGCATGCAACTTCCATGCATCGGGATAACACACAATGAGTTTGAAAGTCCATAGTTCCTCTTCGATGGCCTCTGTCAAAATGGAGTATGAGAAGTCACCAAATTTTAATGCAAACAAGATTAAAATAATTGCGTGGGCTACTCTCTGTGAAAGCACTTATCTCCATCAAAACTCCTCATCTTGGTTCAAAACCTGTCTTAGAAGTTAGGTGAACCAGAACAATTTCTTTCCAATTCCACCCATTCTAAACTTGAAGGAAATTGGTCTTTTACTTTGTAACTACATAACTGGAGGTAGGAGAATCTATAGTATCCCTAATAATACCACATCATCTTCTTCCTTATTAACCTTGAAAAATGAAAACCCTTATGAAAATTTAGAACATTGCACTCAATATTAAAGCCTTTAGCCTTCTATGAATGATTTCAGTTGTGCTCACTATCCTTATTTATGGGCCACCAATACCACTACTAGCTTGATCCCTGTTTACTTGTGAGTCATGTGAGGTTGGGTATAATGATAATTTCATAAACCAAAAAATTAACTTAATTGTGTAACTTAAGTCTTACATTACAATGTTTATTTTGATTGACATCTAGCTACATGCAGACTGTACCTCAAGCTAACAAGCTATCAAAACCACCACTCAAATGATATGAAATCATTACAAATCTTGTTTCAATTGATCACTAGATTAATGACATCATCATCATCTATAGTACGTCGTTCAGTTTTCGATATCAAAATATCCAATCAATCACTTCAGATGTACATATGGCATTAATCCGTAGTACTGCAACCACACTTTCTTCAAAGAAAGATAATCTGGCAGATATGCGGAAATCAATAAAAAGAAAGCACATGCCATGTGCCCATACTTTCTTCCATTTTCAGTATCAAGTTATCAAATCAAACATTTTACTTGCTTCAGATTAGAAGAGCAACCTAATTTTGAATCTTTTAAAGATTTCCTAGGTACATATGGCATTAATCCATAGTACCACAACCACATTTTCTTCAATGAAAGACTATCTAGTGGATATGCAAAAATCGATAAAAAGATTGAGAATTAAATGAAAGGTAGAGTACTTCGAGGCATTGAAAAGAGAGAATTAAATGGATTGTTGTAGCTTAATCATTATCAATGTCCACTAATAAGTCATAATAAATTTCACTCACTTATGATCAGAAGTATATGATCAAATCAAACATTTCGCTTGCTTTGGATGTACATATGACGTTAATTCATGGTATCGCAATCACATTTTCTTCATTGAAAGAGAATCTGTTGGATATGTGAAAATTGATAAAAATAATGAGAATTAAATGGCAGGTAGAGTACTTCGAAGTATTAAAAAGAGAGAATTAAATGGCTTGTTGTAGCTTAATCATTATCAATGTCCACTAATAAGTCACAATAAATTTTGCTCACTTATGATAAAAAATATATGTTGATAATTACTATTAGTTTTAAAATCCACAATTTTATATTGAACAAAGAAAAAAGTATTTACAATAATGGAGCCACAAAAAGTATTTTAATTTAATAAGCTAAAGAATGAAGTACATACTACATAGCCAACTTGTCCAAAAAGCCACTAATCGTGCTAAAAATCCAGTCACGAAATACATATTACAAGAGCAGTACAATAAAATATAGACACAACTCATTACTAAAAAAAATTGTAACAATAGCAGAGGCCCTCAACTGGGTGTTTGAGTAGAAGGTGAATTGAATTTAACAAAGTAACAATAGATAAGTAAAGGGAATCACCCAAATCCTTCCTCCAAAACTCTAGACTCTTTAATGATTCATTTTTTGTATCACACACCAGACCACACCTCATATTAACCAGGGCAAGAGCCTGCATTGTAGAAGCATGTAATTCCACTTTGTTGAAGATTCCACCAATAGGCACTAACCCACTTTCAAAATTGTAATGCTCCAGTGGCAACTCCAACGAAGAAATAAAGTAAATGAAATGATGCAAATAATGTATTGCGAGCGTCTTCACCAAATATTTATTGAGCAAAAATTCCATGCAATTGGACAAGAAAGTTGAAGCTACCTCAAAAAATAGAGCACATGAGTTGTTCTAAAGCCATTCCAGGGGCACAATTATTCTTATAGCATCCTCAACCTGCACACAAGGAATTGTAAAAACCATACCTAACTTTCGTTTGTCATATGTAGTGTCACTTATTTTCTCCCAAAAACATTTGGGTAGCATGACATGCCATGAAGACTCCATATCATAGTTAAATTGAGAATAGAGAAGAAAGAAATATTATAAATAATATGAAGAACATCAAGTTGGTGAAGTATATATAGAATGAAGACATCAAATACTCAACACTTGAACAGTTAATTCACTACTTGATGTGACAATATTATTTCAAAAAAATTGAGTCATGAATTGAAGTGATTTAAAAAATAATAAAATGTCAACCATTGATATTTTAAAGTCTAACAGTTTTGGCATTATTCCGAAGGTTTGAATTCACAAGTCTAGTGCTTCAGACATTTGCTTCTAGAATGCAACTACAGTCATCCATCTTGTGATAACCGTTGATCTTTGATGAACTTAACGTTGACCATTGATTCATTTTAGACCATTAGCCATGAGTTGAAGCTCGGTCCCACTGAGGACATATGTCACAATCCAAAATTACCATGGAAAAATGATGACATCACCTTCTCAGTAGTGCAGGTGCACGAGAGCTGCCTGATTGTTAATCGTCGATCTCAACTGTTGATTTTTGTGATAAAATATTTGCCACCTAACTTTGATACTCCATGAAACTGGTAATCGCCTAGGTCGAGGGGCTGGTCACCATGATGGCTCCAAAGGATTAAGTCATAACTTAAGCAACCTTAAACTATCAGTAGCCAGTCAATGATAAAATATTATTTTAGGTGTCATGACTTTAAGTGATGTAATAAGTAATAAATGTCAACCATTGATTTTTGGAAATTTAACGGTTCTAGTGTTATTTCAGAGGTTTGAATTCGTAAGTATAGTGCTTCATACATTTGCTTCCATAATGCAACTACAATCGTCCATCGAAAATTCATCGAACGGTCATGGGTTATATTGATTTGCGCTGTCATTTGGCTTCAAACATAATGAATATGTTTACACTTGTCCCCATTCCTGACGCTTTATGAAGGAATTTGGATGTGTGGAAAATTTGTTCCAAAATAGAACAATATGTAGCATTTGATATTTTTGCCACCCATGCTATGATTTGTTATTGGCATGCCAGTTTATTTTTCCAATTAATTTTTTTATTGGTTTGAGATTATGTTTAATTTTCCATTGTTTTTTTTATTCATTTGAAAATAGGTTTAATTCACCAATGAAAATATTTTTTTGGTTTGAATTTTTTTTTGAATCGCCAACAAAATATTTTATTTGTTTGAGTACAGGTTTAATTAGCCAATAGAAATATTTTATTGGTTTGAAAAGACGTTTAATTCACCAATGGAAATATTTTATTGTTTGAAAATAGGTTTTAATTACCAATGAAAATATTTTATTGGTTTTAAAAAATTACAATTCACTAGGGTTTTCCACAAACTTCTAGCGATTACAAAAGATTCACCAATTGAGATTATTTTCTTTCCCAAAAAATGAAAAAAATTTCCAATAATTTCTTTTTTTTTTGTTGGGAAGTATACAAGATTCACTAGGATTTCACACCTTTGTCAAGGGTGGCTCTTAAAGTTATCCCTGTTTGGAGGAACAATATTTTGTACATGATTGCATTTTTGATTGGTAAGTCTATGAGGCCACATCACACTATACATTAGAGAGGAGGGCCCTTTCTTTGGCTTGTATTTGTGTGGAGATCAATTTAAACAACCTGTTACCTAATTCACTGGAACTTCAAGTTGGGTCCACATCATGGATTCAACAATTGGACTATGAGACTTTTCCTTTTTGGTGAAAAATCTGTCATGAATATGGTCACCTGCTGTGAAAGTGTCCTAAACTTAATTTTTCTAGTTCTTCTTCTGATGGGGCTTCTACTAGGATGCCTCCTTTCTTAGATTCATTGAGAGATAAAGGAAAATCCCCTTTTTTTGAAGGGGAAACTAATAAGGAGGGTTTTGTTTTAGTGAAGTCCCGTAATAAGGGAAGATGAAAAAAAACCTTAAGGAAAGAAAGATGATGCAAGTTTTAACCATTTTGAGGCCCTAGAAGAATTATACCAACATGTGATTATCCCTAATAAGGGTGTCTCTATTGATACTGTCTTATAGGTGGAGCAGTTAGATTCTCATAAGGACGGGAGTAAGAATCTCTATGTGGAGACAGGTACCATGTTGAATTTTGGTCACGCCCCAAAATATTCTATTTTACCAGTCATTATAGTGGAGTCAGAGGTGGATGTTGATCTATCCATGGATTGTATGGAATCACAATCTTTGGATCTGGCTCTAGATCCTGGTAAGGACTCCCTAGTTTCTTCTTCCTTGGGGCTCCACTAGAAAAAAATTAAGGGGAACTTAAAGAATCCTTCCAAGGTTGGGAGGAAGAAAGATTAGGATAATATCAAGTTAATGGGTGAGAATTTGGTGGAGTTAGGCTCTGTGAAACCTCTTGAATCCCATTTTTCTAAACCTCATAAATGATTGTTCTATCTTAGAATGTGAGGGGTTTGAATAACATCCCTCAACAAAAGGTTGTTCGAGAAATGATAAAGTCTCATTCTCCTAATGTTGTATTTATCCAAGAATCAAAGTTGTTTGTGGAGGGCATAATTAAGGTATCCTATAAGATTTGGTAGCATGGTCAGTGCCAATGAATTTGTGCATAGGGTAGTGTTGGTGGAATTTCATGCCTTTGAGACAAGCAAAATATTCTCCCCTATGGTGGATTGTGAGTTGATTTTCCTTATCCATGGTTGCTTCAAGTTTTGAATCTAGAGAAATCCTATTGTTTTCTAATGTCTATGCTCCAACTGAATTGCCTAGCAAGAATCGTTAGTGAGACCATATAAGGTATGTGAGATCCTTAGCTCCTTTGTTTCCCTAGGTTGTGGATAGGGATTTTAATTCTATTCTCAGTCTTGATGAAAAGAGGGGTGGTTTGGATTGTTTGGAGCCCTCTTCATCTTTGTTCAGTAACAATATAACCTAATTGAATCTAATTGATATAAAGCCTCTCAATCGGTTGTTCATTTGGAGTAATAGGAGGTGTGGTGTTGACTCTAATTTGAGAGGTTGGATAGATTTTTGGTCTCCAATTTTTGGTTAGGAAATCAATGGATATCAAGTTCTAAAATCCTTGATTGGAGAGGCTTGAACCACTAGCCCATAAATTTTTTTGTGCTTGGTTGAAAAAGTGCCAAGAATTCTTCCTTCAAATTCTAGTTAATGTGGTTGCACGAACCTTCTCTGCAGGGCCTTATAAAATATTGGTGGTATGATGGATTTCCTTTGCATGGGACAACCATGTACACCTCTGTTAAAAGGATCCATTTTGTGAAATTTAAGCTAAAGAAGTGGAACAACCCGAATTCTTTGAGAATGCCTTTAAGGAAAAATTTGTAGATCAAAATTAGTTGAATATCATTTCTAGGTAGAACAGGGATCAAGGGATGACTTGAGAGTCCCTTAAAGTTGAAGAAAATGCTTTGGAGAATCTATCTGAATGGGAACTATGGGAGGAGTTGTTTTGGAAAAAAAATCAAGGATTGACCAGATTAAGGAGGGAGACAAGAATACTACCTTTATCTTCAACTCCGTCAAAGCTAGGAGACATGGGAATTTAATCTTCTCTATTATGTCTTCTCAGGGTGCTCAACTATCTTTTTTCCATGATATCTCTTAGGATGCCACTTGGTATTTCTCTTCTTTATTCTTAGAGGATGCTCCCAAGGATTTGGAGGAACTGAGTCAAGTTTTGGCTTGTATTCCTTTTGTGGTTTCCTATGAATCTAATTTTGAACTTAATCGGCTAATTTCCCTCAATGAGTTGGAGGAGGTTGTTTTCAACATGAAAAAAGGTAAGGCCTCTAGCTCAGATTGGTTTCCTATTGATTTTTTTTAGGAATGTTGGGAGATTATCAAATGGTATCTTTTGGAGGTGGTGTAGGAATCACAAGATAGTAAACAAATGTTAAAAGCCATGAACTCCACTTTCTTGGCCCTTATTCCCAAACATGAGGGTGCTAATTTTTTTGACCTTTTTCAGCTAATTTCTCTCTATAATATCGTCTATAAGATCATATTGAAGTTGATTGCTGAGAGACTAAAGCATTGGTTGATTAATATTATCTCAGAGGAGGGGGTTTTGTGGTTGGAAGACATATCCTAGATGGTGTTGTGATTGCAGCTAAGGCTATCCACTCCATGGAGGTTTCCAAAGAGAAGGCTATGCTTGTCAAATTGGACATGGCTAAGGCTTATGATTAGGTCAAATGGTCCTTTCTTCATAAGGTTCTTGGTGATTTTGGGTTTGCTAAGGATTGGGTTAATTAGGTGATGAGCTGTGTCATGTCAGTGTTGTATTATGTGCTAATTAATGACATGTCTTATTCTCTATTTGGTGTTTCTAGGGGCCTTAGGTAGGGTGACCCCTTGTCTCCTTATCTCTTCATTATTATGGTTGAAGGTTTGGGAAGACTTCTTCAAGCCCATCTAAGTCGGCGGATTATTCATGGGTGGTATTGGGGTGAAGGATTGTCTCCTTAGACCCATATTCAATTTATGGATGATACTACACTCTTGGGTGTTTCCAGAATTAGGGAAGCAAGCAACTTCAGATGTGCTCTTGACATTTATCTTACTAATTCAGGTTAGAGGATTAATGAAGGGAAATCATCTATCTTTATCTTCAACACTCCTCTGCTTATTCAATCTAGGATTGCTCGCATTCTTAGATTTCAGATTGGTAATCTTCCTTTTGTGTTTTTGGGTGTTCCCCTCTTTGTGTCCCCTTTGCTTAGAGGAATCCAACAACATGTTCTAGATAAGTTTAGTGGTTATGCCAATTATTGGACTTGCCGATGGTTATCCTTTTCTAGGAGGATTATGCTCCTAAAGGTTGTGGTTCTGGTGCTTCTTCTCTATAGGTGTATGGTTCAAGTTGCTCTTGTGGGCTTCATTAGAGAGCTTGATGCACTCTCTAGGAAGTTTCTATGGTTTGGCAGTTTGGATACCAAGAAGTGGAGTCTGGTTAAGTGGGACTCTATCTGTTGGCCTATCCAATAGGGGGCTTGGGTCTTTGACAGATAGCTATTATTAGTCATGCTTTGGCTTCCAAGTTTTACTAGTGATGTTGTACTAGTTAGGATCAAAGTTGGGCCAAAATCCTCAAGGCTAAATATTTGAGAGGTGTTGCAGATAAGAATATTCCTAGATGCTCTTTGGGCGGTAAGGGTTCTATGATTTGGGATACAATCAAAAGAGGTGCACACTTGATCTAGTAGGGCTTATTCTGGATTTTTCACAAGGGAGATGATGCTCTTTTTTGGATGGATTCCTGGGATGGTCACCCCCCATTATTCACCACTCATCCTTATCTGCAAAATCTGGGCTTATGTTTTTTAGATGTTGGGTGGTTTAAAGTTAGTGATTTCAAAGTTGTGGAGTGTTTGGGTTAGGTGGAGGTGATCATATGGAAAGGGTGTCACATGTGGCCCCTTGGGGGTTTAGATGTGGACTATGCTGAGATAATCTAAGATTTTAGTGGAGAGAGTCTGTAGCTCTTTGCAGTAGAGGTATGTCTTGGCTTGGGATCTAGGTCCTAAATGACTGTATTCGATGGCTACTAGGTATTGTGAATTTGATAGAAGGAAGTATGGGGAGGGAAAATACCCTTGGTAGAAATATGTGTGGAATAAGTTTGCATGACCTAAGTGAAACTTCTTCCTTTGGTTAGTGTCTCGTAACATGGGTCTTACTTGGTATAATCTTCTGAAGAGGGGATTTCAGGGGCCCTCCATATGTTTCTTATATGGTAGTAGTGATGACTCTTCTTCTCATCTTTTCTTCCAATGCACCTTTTCCATATCTATCTGGAATTTATGGTGGGTGGTGTGGAGACACTCTTGTGTGCATGCCCTTTCCCTTACTAAGTTTTGGAGGACTTTGGGGAGACCCCCTGCTATATCTTTCCCTCTCCAGATGGTGTGGATTGTTGGGCCTTTGTGCATTATTTGGTAGATGTGGCTAGAGAAAAATTATGGGATTTTTTAGGATAAAAAGATGAATTCTTGGTATGCTTTAGGAGAATATTTTAGCTAAATGTGATGCTGGAGCTCCTCTGAATGCTGAGGCGGCTGTGGTGCTTTTGAGTTTGGGTCTATTTGGTCTCAACTCTAGGAGGTCTTGTTCCATTGGGAGGAGACATCCTAGCAGGAAAATTCATAGAGAAGGTAGATGGTCCTCGCCTCCTATTGAGATTTTGAAAATGAATACTAATGGCTCTTCCAAGGGAAATTCAAGTTATCCTAGTGTGGGAGGTGTGGGGAGAGATAAATTTGAGGCTTCTCTTTTCTTCTTCTCCAAGTCTCAAGACATCCAAACATAACCTCATGGAGGCTCTAGCTATTCTTATTGCCCTCGAAAAGGATTGTGCTCTTGGATGGCACAATATTATTTATGAATTAGATTTAAAGATCACGATTGATTTATTAAATAAGAAGAGTATTGATGGGGTGAATTGGTAACTTTCTTCGATTGTGCAACAAATTCATCAATTATGTAGTTTGCTAAAGATGGCATCCTTTGTTCATATCCTTAGGGAATGAAACAATGTGGCAGATTGTCTATCCAAATGGGCTTCAAAGTTTAGGGATGACTGGAAGATGGATGAATGGGAGTAGCTTCCCAGTGACTATGTTCATAAACTAAAAATGTTGATTCTTGAGGATAGGCATGGTCCTTGAATGAGCTCCATTTTTCTTGTTTGGGTGGCTTGGTGTTCATAGTCTCTTGGTGGTTGGGTATGCCTTTGTGGCTCTGGCTATTTATTTTCTTACTACTTGTAATCTTGGGCTTTCTCTAATTGAATAAATTTTTACCCTTTTTATTAAAAAGTTATTAGATATTAATAAGTACATAATTATATTTTTTAATTAGAAAATTGATATATATAATTTTAAATTTATGAATAATAAGTTAAGAGTATTAAAATTTAGAATTTTTGAAGAAAAAAAAATTCTATAAAGAAAAGAATTGATTTGAAAAAGATGTTTTTTATGGGCCTTTAATCTATAGTTTTTCATGTTAGTTTCATTGACAACTCTCTTTAGTTTTTCGATCAGTTTCAATAATCACTCATTCTTTAAGATTTAATAATTAAATGTAATTATATATTGTAAAATTAATTTTGAGAAAAGTATTAATCTAAATATTTATTAAAATTTATTAAAATGCATAGATTAATTTTTAAAATAATTTCATAGTAAATTTGTATTAGAAAGAAATATGAATAAAAATGACACACAAGAGATTTGAGATGATATAGGAAAAGTATACAAATTCAATTTTTTAAAATCTAATATGCTGAAAAATACTGGTAATACTACAATGCAAATCACACTATGAAAATTTGAATGCAAATTCAACATGTTACAAGAAAACAAAATAAACACACCAAAATTGGGTTTGTGCAATCCCATCCACAAATTTCTTTTTAAAGAAATTCAAAGAAGACCTTAAAATCATTTGTGAAAAATTCAAAATAAGATGTGTATAGATTAGTGAGGAGTTATTTTTATAATAATGTAATTTCTTTCAATTAGAATAGATCTCCATATTTATATTTTCGTAGAATAGTTCATTCAATTTTATAATTTGTAAGGGATATAATGGCCCTTTTTATGAGATTTGGAGTGCAATAGATCTCAAAAAATAAAATGAAAATTTTAAAAAATAAATTAAATCTTATTATAAATTCATGGAGGACGATTGAGTCCACCATTTTTAGTGATGGTTAGGGGAGGGGCCTATAGTGGAGCACCCTAACTTCACGTTCCTCAAAATCCTATTTAGAAATTTTAAATCACTCCCAATTTTGTACAACAGTTTATTTGGTAACTCACATGCTTCTATATTTTGTTTTAGGGCCACATCATCAAATATGATGCCACATCAACATGATTTTTGTTGAGGTATCCAAAAAGGTCCAAAAAAAAGTGAGACTGATAGTGGTGCACTTAGTCATGATTTAGTGGTGCGTTGATGTGGCATCACATGATTTGTCAGTTTATGTACTTTATGGATAAAAAGTGTTTTGCAATTGGATATTAAAGTGCTCCACTATGGGGCCCACTAAAGACTACTATCCCCACTATTGAGCCCCACTCCACTATTGGCCCCTCTCCCATAGTAAGATAAAAGAGATAAATATTTTCAATAATTTTGCATGTTATATTAATGGAGCTATATTTCTAAAAGTCATTGATTCTTCAAATGAAAAACAATCTTCATAATATATTATTAATTTCCTTCAAGAAACCACTCTATGTATGTTGGGGTGGGAAATGTAGTTCAAATTGTAGAAAGTAATACTACAAACTAATTTGGAGTAGGGGAATTTTTTTTTTTGGATCGTTAATGGGTACTTTTTAAGGTGTCTAACACTATTGCTATTCAAATTTGTGAGCCCACCAGACCAACGAAAGCACAAAGCCTGCAAGCATAGCAGCCCAGTGGGGATTTGAACCTTGGTGGTAGCGTCACCAAGCAAGTGTTTCAACCGCTACGTTATCACCCCCTAGAGTAGGTGAACTTTTAATAGATAAATATTCAATAATATTATGAAGTCCTTGTGTTTCTCATGTATTGGATCTTCTTTATGATAATTTTTAAAAGGCTACCTTGGGCATCGATGGTTGTAGAAAAAGGAAACGTCAATTACCAATTTTATCACCACTAACCACCAATTTACAATAAGAAAATGTAGAAATAAGTGTAGAGGAGGTTTGTTGATGCTAGGGGACATGACATTCTTAATTTATTACTCTTCAATGAGAGATTAAAGATAACAAAGCAATCATAAGTTCACTTGTTGCTTAAGTTTGGGTCCAAAAAGCAAAGAAATTATAGCTAATATTTTTATGCGAATGCTTTTGGGAAGGAGAAATAATGGCTAAAACATTATTTTAAATTTTTTATTCTTTTCGAATGATTGTTTTCAAGATTCATTTTATGTGAGATAATTTTGAGGTAATGGAGACAAAAAAATATGCATTCAAGTAATTCTTTGGTGGAAATTGTATAAGGGTGAATGGAAGCTAATGAGGTTTGAAAATGACATTAAAGGAGTAAATTTTCATCTAAAATGAGTTAGTTTTATTTGTGGCAATGATTTGAAAAACTTATAGATACAATAGAAACATGATGTGAAATATGAAATATATAATTTTTTTTCTAGTTTTCAAACATGTAATTTATTCTAATATTTTGATGATATGAAATGTAAAATTGTGTTTCTAGTTTTCAAATACATAATTTATTCTAATAATTTGACAATAAAATTTGGTTTTTAATAAAAGACATAAAAATCAACATTTTTAACTAATTGGTATAAAAATATGTGTGTATGGATGAGCTAAAGATACTCATGATTAATACATCCAACTAAAGTTCTATATCTTTAAAATAATCATAAATATTGATAAATTATAAATTTTTAAAGTCACTTTATTTTATAGAATAGTAAAAATATATATTAAATAGAAGTAGATTGTAGAAAATTATTTTTCTAGAGGGGATCAAATCAAAGCTTGCATACATTGGATAAAATTTTGTTTCAAAGGAATCTCTCCTACTTTTATCAAAAGAGTTTCTCTTATCCACAAGATCTCACCATTATTTTTAGGTGATCAAACACATTAAAAAAGGCTCCCAAATCCTTTAAGAGTCGCCTTCTATCTCTTGGGCCTTAGTCTACCATTATGAATAGGTTTTGAAAGTTCATGATGCATCTCCAAAGTGAGTTAATTCTATTGAATATTGTATTTAAGTGTTTTCTTGTAGGTTTTTCCATTTTCATAGAGCCTTATGTGGTCAATACACCAATTAGGAAGACCTTTCTAAGGCTACTTTTTCCATGGTCAATGACAAAGCTCCTAGATGTACTGTATTTTCTTTTGAATTCTACTAATCCTTATGGGATATGCTTGATAATGATCTCTATCAAGTTCACTTGGTTCATCATATGTTTTAAATTCCTTAAGGAACATTATTACTAAAGGATATATTAAGTTCATACGCAATTTTGGAGATTTATATTAATATTTGTAATTACTGATCAATAACTCTACTTAATGTTTACTACAAGTTCATTTCAAAGGCTATTGACCTCAAACCATGAAATATCCTTCTTTTGATTATTTGGCTAGAGTAAATTGGGTTAAAAATATCTAAATACATTCTTGATAACACCATTACTATGTTCAAGAAGGGAATTGAGTGGGACAAATGTTCTCAACAAATTATCTTTATACAAAATATTTTTTCCACATCTTAGAAGTAAATATTAATTCATGGCTCTTATGGAATGGTAATGGATTCAAGATGTCTTCATCCATATATCAATAGTTTCTTTGGTTTTCTCCGTTGGTCACTTGTTAATACATACAAATCTAGCTAAATTTCCTTTGGTTTATGAGTTAATATTTTATAATAGAGGTATTAAGACTCTCTATCAAATATTTATTTTCATAACTACTAGACATATTATTTCTTGGTCCAAAGCCAAACTAAAGTATAAAAACAATAATTAGGATCATGAGTGATTTTAGATTGTTTTTTCTTCCATTCTTGTAGACATATTGCACAAAATTGATATTGTCAAATATTTTATACCCTATTGGAAAGATTGAAAATAATATCTTGATACACCATTTTGTAACTCTAAAATTCATGAAGTTCATTCTTGTATTTCAATAAATTTGTATACGACATACAAGATTAATGAAATATTCACTCTCAAATCCTCAATAGGTACATGGTAGTGTAAGTTTTAAACCATCTGGTAGGTGATTATTGAGTCAAAAATTGGTCTTTTTTCCTAGTGCATTCTTTACTAGGGTCTTCTTATTAGTTCCAAATTGCTTCATTTATGAGTTTCTAATCCCTATTATCCATTATGTGGGAAATAGGAAAATCTCAAGCATCTCTTCTAGTTTTTTATTAGAGCTCAAGTAACTTGGCATTGGATTCATGATTTTTTCAAGATTTTTTAGGCCCAAGCCTTTTTCCTAGATATGATCATCCAAGGAGAATGACTCTAAATAATTGTAAAATTCATATAGATAATTCATGATTTTAGTGTGTGTTGGCCTCCTCCAATGATTTAATAACTAATCCCTTACAACCATGATTCAAAGATTGGACATCTAACCTGAATAGCTATTTCAATAATCATGAAGGTGCATTTAACTTGTCAACCTAGGGACGTGAACTTGAAATGGGTCAGCATAGTATGTGCACTAGGGACCCAAAGTAGCCATTTTCATTCTTCAAGTAAGGAACACACAATGCTAAAAGTAAATTGCTTAGAAAGGGATACCATAAATGCCAATCATCAATCAACAACTACATCCAACTAAAATGGATAACATAAATGAAAATCTGAGCAACAAACAGGGCACTACTCTATCTGCTTTGCCTGCAGGAACAATCACAGAATGAAATTCTAGTGGCTGTAGGAACAGTCGGTGCCAGATTTGTAACTAATTACTAAACAACAAGTAATACTAAACTAATACTAAACTAAAAGGATGGATTACTCACCAAGTGGCCCCCCCTTAGATAAGTATCCTCTAAAACTAATGATAACTTAGATGCTCGAACTTAGAAATTTATTTTATTCACTGTAAATCATGAGTACAAAAGAGTAATGTATCTGTATTACTGAAAACTTGAGAGTGCAAGTACAATATCAAATTGTGCAACTCCTAAAGAAGGAGCATCAAATCTTTATTTATATTGTCAACTAGACAAGGTAGTCAACTCCATGACTGGGAGGACGCCATTTAGGGAAAATAGAGAAAGTAGAGCAGTGGCAGTTATGTGTGCATGGAATTTGGTTAGACATGTAGGTCCAAACTTAGATTTAGCACAATAGTAACACTCGCATCTGCTCAATCATTAAAGTCCACTACAAGGCAATTACATTTGATTTGCATGAGGAATCTTCTGCTATCGACCTCCTTTGACCTTTGAGTGATTCCTTTGTTGTACGTTGCAGTGCATGCCTAGCTGGCAGTGTCTTCCTCAACTTAGCATCCTCAAATTAAATCTGCATGGCAATTTCAGTACGCACAATAACTACATATCTGTAACCACCTTAAGGAAAATTCATTAACCACATGCAAAATCAATATAGATAATCCACATAATATGCCAATGTCATTAAAACTTGTAGAAATAGGATTAAGCCCCAATGTCTATGGTTTGAGGGAAACATTATGAAAATATCAACATTTAGCATCAAAGTTCATGACAAATGCTAGCAAATAAACTATAGATTCTACCCAAAATTGGACCAAAAACTAGGCTCATCACTCCCCCTAGCCTAACATTTTGTTGGTCCTCCAGTAGGGGAAGGGTTGTTCTTTTGCTTGGTTAAAGCTCTGAAATTTACAACTAATAGCTGTCTAACATCAGTGTCTACTAAGCATGAATCACGGTCCCAATAGAATCCTCTTAATCTGTCAAGTCTGCTCCATCTCTATTTTTTTGTAGAAATGTCATACTAGTAGAACCTGAAGTTTGGCATGGGCCACATGAGAATGTGTGGCTAGAAAGTTAGGGGAAGCCAAAATCGCCCCTTCGTTCTCCCAATTTGAATATACCTATCAATCCTTTTTAGTGCTGTAGCATAATTGTGGATGGAATGAGGTTCAACCTATTTCAGCTCATCAGTTAGGTTATTCCATCTTTGTGATAGGTATCTTCTCATAATTTCCTCCTTTGCTGCCACCTTTACCTCATACTCATTGTAAATTGCCTCAATCCAAGGTATAATCTAGTTGCCATAACTAGGTCTGAGAAGCATTCTATGCCATTCTTTATAAATATCCCTTGGGTTGCTTGATTCAAAACTAATGGGCAGAGGGATGTTAGACTCCAATTGCTTATAAGCCCCATGTTTTTGACCCCAACTAATCTCATTTTGTACCCAAGACATAAATTCCCTTAATTGGACATCCCCAACATACAACAACGAATTCTAATCATGGTCTTTAGTTACAACATAATTATGCAAGTAAAACTCACATAGAAAATTCTTCATTTTAGGGGAGGCAATCCTATAAGCATTGAAAAATTCATTAGAAGTGTCAATAGAAGGATTCAAACCTAAGACAATCCTTGACAACTTAAAAAATAGATATTTCTCTTTTAGGTGTAGAGGATAGACCCTTGGAGGGGTTCTACATTCCAAAATATGTGGTACCAAGGCTGCCATATCATCCACCCTCTTCTTCAAGGTGGCAATTTATGCATCTTTATCTTCAATTTCCTCATCTCTGTCTTGAATTTCCTTCTTCAATTTCCATTTTTCCTTTTTCCATTCCTCTTCCCTCCTTTGTGTTTCTTTCCATAAATTCAAAATTTCCACATGTATTATAAAATCAGGAGAATTATGAATTCCTACTAGTATTTTTGTCGATGGTTGCTCCCCATATAGTACTATTTGCATGGACTCAGGCTATCCAGTTGTCTCTGGTTGTAGGGATATTGTTTCTTCTCCCACTTCTTGCTATAGGGTCTCTTGTTCTTGTTCTTGCTGTGTTTGCAGGAACTCCTTCTCTGGTTCTGGCTCTTGCTGCAGGACCTCTTGCTGTAGAACTTCTAATTTTCCTCAAACTCTTCTACAATGTTAGCAAGATCCAACCCTTTTACTATGGATTTTCCTTCATAAAATGTCTGGGTGAATTCTAGTGCAATGCCTTCATCAAATCCATCTAGCTTCAGGAAGTAATCTAACCATCCACAATTTTTAAATTCGGCTAGGCATTGTGCATCCTGCAATAAAACATCATGAACTAAGGGCTCATTTTGAATTAGCCCTCCTCCCATTGTTTGCAATCAACTATCACTCTACAAAATCTCCTTCCTGCAATTCATATATGAAAGCCAAACACCTTCCTATGATACCTACTAAATTTTTAGTGCCAATATCGACATAATTTTCCCTTTCTTTTGTTTTATCTTTTTACTTGCAACTCAAGATGACGATAGGGTCAATAATGGCAATAAAATGAGTGATAAAGGAGAATTATGATGGGAAGAAATGGCGGCTGCAGTTACTGTCACTTCACACATGCGAGTTGTCCTCTTACTTAGATTTCAAATTGGTTCATTTTAAATTTTCTGATGTAGCCTAGCATGAATTAACACATGGGCAATATATTCACATCTTTTTCTTCCCCCCAACCTAAATTTGGACATGTGTCCACACATGCGAGATGGAAGTGGTGATTTGATAGGGAATAATGACATGTTAGGTGAACGTCTATACTAACGTACAATGGTTAAATGAATGCACTTAAAAGATGATTAAAAGATAGAAATTAATGCACACATACCTGAATATGTGGAGGATTTGTTGCAAATATAGTGGAGAAAGTACTGTTCACCTTTTTAGGGAATAAATTGAGAAATTAATGAAAATGAAGTGGAATGAGGTGAGGTGGAATGAAGTGATGGAAGAGAGAAAGGTGGTGATGGGTGAAGAAATGGAATTCCACAAGAGCGAAAGTCTTTATTATGATAAGTACGTACGTTAATTAGCTAGAAGGAGGGACACTAGGTTAACTTCCTTCAGCTGCAGGAAGTTCAGGTGTTGAATGCTAGGTGAATTGCTGCAGGAACTCTTCTTTGGAAGCTAGCTTGTGATATAATCTGAGGTGATGACCATTGAAAAGTAACTTGAATCTGGTAGGGTTAATGGTAGTAAGCTAAACAACTCCATTAGGAAAGAACTCAACGACTTCAGATGGTCCTAGCCACCTTGTCTGTAATTTTCCTGCATTGTCCTGATATCTTGAGTCATAGAGTAGGGCCCAATCTCCTAGTTGGAATTTATTGTCCTTGATAAATTTTTCATGCCACTTGATTCTCTAATTCTACACTACCTTTGTATAGTGCAAGACTGCTCTTCTTATCTCATTCAAAGCATTTAGCTACATGATTCTTTCTCTCTATGCCTCATAAATATCCATCCCCAAATCTACTACAGTCCTAAGAGTCATATTCAAATTCAATGGGCATCATGGCTGTCTTTCCATACAACAACTCAAATGGAGTGAAGCCTGTAGTTGTTTTCTAGGTTGTACTATAGGCCCAAACAACTTCTGGTAATTTGTTTGCCCAATCCTTTCTATGAATAACTACTATTTTGGTCAGAATGGCTTCAATTTCTCTGTTGGTCACCTCAAATTGGCCATTATCCTGGGGGTGATAAGGAGTAGACTTCTTGTGCCTTATATTGTATTCATTGAATAGTGCTTTAACAAGGGTTGATGTGAATTGAGCCCCTTGTTCAATCACTATTTCTCTTGGAACTCCATATCTTGTGAAAATCTCCTCATAAAGAAACTCTGCAACCTTGTTATCTCTTGCATGCTTCATGGCATTAACTTCTACCCATTTTGTCACATAATCAGTGCATACTAAGATATAAGACTTACCATTTGATGGAGGGTCAATGGGTCCTACAAAATCCAATTCCCACTTGTCAAAGGGAGTGATTACTACTTGAGGAAAAAGTGGCATCTCATTAGATCTAGTTGGTCTACTCATTCTTTGACATCTATCATAGTTTTTGGTATACCTTCCTGCATCCTTGTGGAGTGTTGGCTAGTAATATCTTGTGTTCAAAATATTCATTGCTATCCTCTTTGCTGCAAAATGTCCTCCACATGGTTCGTTGTGGCATGCATATAAAATTTCATATGTCTCATCTTCTCTCACACATCTCCTCATAACATGGTCTGGTCCAGTATAAAACAAACATCCAACAATCCAGGAGAAAGGAAAATATTTTTCAATGAGTTCCCTTTTCTCTTTTGGAGAGAAGTGAGAAGGAACTCTACCTGTAACCAAATATTTGGCTATGTAAGCATACCAAGGTGTTTGTATATTGAGGGAAAATAGATGCTCATTAGGAAAAGAGTCATCTATGGGCTGATTGTCTTCTGATGTAGTCAGCCTTGAAAGAAAATCTGCAACAACATTGGCCTTACTTGACTTATCTACAATGGTTATATCAAACTCCTGCATCAACAATAACCATCTTGCTAGCCTACCTGTGATCAAAGGTTTATTCATGAGATATCTAATGGTTGCATGATCAGTGTGCACAAAGATTTGGTAACCTGTTATGTAATGTTTGAATTTGTTCAGTCCATAGATTATTGCTAGCATTTCTTTCTCTATCACTTTATAGTTGAATTCAGCTCCTTGTAAATTTTTGCTGATAAAGTAAATGACATTTTCAATAACTCCTTTCTATCCTAACACTGCTCCTATAGAATAATCTGATGCATTAGTATGGATGTGGAAATGTAGTTCCCAGTTAGGCCCTTTGAGTACAGGAGCATGAGTCAAAGCTGCCTTCAAGTTAGAAAATGCCTTGTCACAAGCTTCGATCCACTGGAATTCAACATATTTAGTGAGAAGAGTATACAATGGTGCTGCTACCTTGATGAAATCCTTGATGAAACACCTATAATATCTTGCATGACCTAAGAAACTCCTAACATCCTTCTATTTTGGAGGTGTGGGAATATTTGTGATTACCTCAATCTTTCCAAGGTCTACTTGAATTCTTTTGTGGGAGATGTAGTGGCCAAGAACTACACCTTTCTGCATCATCATGAAACACTTTTCACTATTTAAGGATATGTTTTGTTCTTCACATCTCTGTAGGACTCTCCTGAGATTTTCCAATGCTTGATTAAAATCAACACCATAAGTGGTAAAGTCATCCATATAAATTTCCATGCAATCATGAGAAATGTCTGAAAATATGCTAATGACTACCCTCTGAAAGGTTGTAGGTGCATTGCATAAGCCAAATGGGAGTACCAAGTAGGAATAGGCCCCCCATGGATAGGTAAATGTGGTCTTCTCCTGGTCCTCTGGTGCAATTTGGATCTAGTTGTAGCCGCTAAATCCATCCAGAAAAGAAAAGTATCACTTTCCTGCAAGTGTGTCCAAAACTTGATTGATGAAAGGTAGAGGAAAGTGGTCCTTCTTGGTGGAAGCATTAAGTTCCCTGTAATAAAAAAAACTCACCATTTCCCTCCTTTCTTGGGAACAATCACTAATGAAGACACACATTGGCTATCTGAAATGGGGTAGATAAATCCTGCATCTAGTAATTTCTGTAGTTCTCCTTTTACAATTTATCTTAGTGCAGGGTTAATTCTTCTTTGTGGCTATCTTACTAGTGTGCAATCATCTCTAATGTAAATTTTAGGGTCCAATCCCTTCATATCATGATAATCCCATGCAAATGCATGCTGATGGGTCCTTAATAATTTTTCCAATAACAATTGTTGTTCTTCACTTAATTTACTGTTAACATTCAAATATTTTTGTTTTGACACCTGTACCTGTGTAGTTAACTCTATCATGGATGCTTCATTAACACATGATACCTTTAGTTCATATGGAAGCAATGTATGGGACATACCTGTTGCTGCAGGAAGTCTATCTGCAAAAAGAGTGGCTGTAGGAAGAACATCTACATAAACAATGGCTGCAGGAAGAGTAGGAAAAATGAGAAGGTGATGCTTCCTCCACTTCACAATGGTTCTGAATGATGCTAGCCAATAATTCATCCTCATCTTGGATCTGCATGAAAGAGCTTCTGCCTAACATCATAAGCTACACCACATAATTAACTTCCTCAGCCTCTTCACCAACATGTGGCCATACAAGATTATCTTCAACATGAGATGGCTGAGTAGGAGGATAAATATTTTATTTTTTCATGCTCTTCCCATCTGAAATGGTCATGTCGCTTGACTGAAATCCAATATATGCATTTGGAATTACTAACCAAGGCCTTCCAAGAATAATGGGATACCTACCTAGTGTAGCTTTAGGAGAAAGAATCATAAAGTTTGCTGGGTACTCCCAGGAGTCTAAAACTACCACAAGATCTTCCACTACACCATCAGGCTTAATAGTAGAGATATCAACAAGCTGCATGATAGTAGGAGTAGATCTCATGCTTGCAATGTTTAGTTGCTACAAGATGTCCTTGGTCATTACATTGATTGCTGCCCCTAAATCAATCAGAGCATTCTTTACTTAGATTTCATTTATAACAACTGCTACCACAGGACTACCTAGGTCATTATACTTGGGGATAGTTACTTTTCCAAGCATGATATCAGCTAGCTGTCCCACCACATGAACTGTAGTTGGGTCTTTCTTTCTCCTACCTGGATTCTTGAGGCATGCTTCCTTGATTTCCTTGTCATAGATTGGAACATCCTTTATGGCCTGAAATAGAGTTATCTGGACACATATATGCTTTAGCTGATCCAAGATGTCAAAAGTTGCATTCTCCTTTTCTTCCTTCTTCTTGGAAACTTCCAATCTCTTAGGAAATGGTGGTTCTTGTTCAATTTGCTTGACTAGGATTGGTTCAATATTTTTAGGTACACTTGGTTGAATGGGATCATTCAGAAGTTCCTCCTCTTCCAAAGGAAGGTTAGTGATAATGGGCTTGGAAGGGGATGGTAGAGTAGTTTCTAAATGCAAGTGGATGTCACTCACACTCACAACATATGTAAGGAATTGATTTGAATTAGTAGAGTATGCAAGCTACTGCTGTGGTTTGTTATTTGGATTGAGTGTGGGCTGAGCTGGTAGCTGAGTAGGTTTAGGTGCATTTGAGCTTGGATTAGCAGGTGGAGGCATTATAGCAGGTAGCTTGGGCTAAGAAGGTGGCTGCATGTAACTCGTTGTCTAGGTAGGCCATTGCTGTCTTCCCCTCCATTGATTTGTTTGGTACCAATTTCCTAGAGGTTCTTGCCAATGCCCTTGAAATTTTTTCCAATTCCCCTGAGGTTGCTGCCACTGGGGTGGAGAATTTTGATGATTTGGCCAAGCATTTGGAGGGTTTCTCCAAGGATATGGTGGATATCCTCCATAGCTGGATGAATATGGGGGTTGCCATTGGTGACCAGATGAATAAGAATTAAAATATGGCCCAACATGAGATAGTGGATCCGGTGGCATACCTTGTCTTGGAGCCCAAGGATTCCTTTGTGAAACATAATAGACTTGGTCTTCTTCCATCTAGATTGGTTTAAACTCAAGTGGAATTTTCTCGCTTTCAAGATTAGCTACCATCTTACATCTACAATCCCTCTTCTTTTGTCTATAGTGGAAGCAATACTCTGTCAACATTGCCTCTGCCTCCTCTTGCTTCTTCTTGGCCTAAAGTGTATCTAGCTGAGAGGCTAGATTATTTATAATGTCTTGTTTGAAGTCTTCCAACAAATGAGTAATCTCCATTCTTGAAAATCCACCGGTAGTTGACTTACCCATGGAAGATTGGTAAGCTCTCCCTTTCTTTGAAGCTTCCCTAGAGTAGTTCTGGCATATCTTCTTGATATCTTCCCAAGGAACTTGGGAGATATCTCCTCCTCCCATGAGGTCTAAGGCATCGGTGTAGCTATAGTTGATTCCTCTCAAGAAAAAAAACTTTTGTGAGTCTTCATTGAGTGTTTGGTGTGGAGATTTTTGTAGGCAAAACAAAAACCTTGCAATATAATCTTCTAGGCTCTCATCTTCCTTTTGTTGCATCCTGAAAATGTCACCTCCTCTCATGTTGCTACCCCTACAATATTCCTTGTATTTCTCAAGGAATTTTGTCTTCATGTCTTCCCAAGTTTCCATAGTATCTCTGCCTAGGATCATGAACCACCTTAATGTAGCCTCTTTCCGAGTGGTAGGAAATAGATTAAGCCTATGGGCATTGGTGGTATAATCATAACTCCTATAGAGTATGTCAAACTCAAACACAAAGGTATCAGGATCTTCTGTGACAAGTACATAAAACTTGGGGAGTTCTTAAGTAGGGATGTTCTTGATGTTGTCAACTTGATTTTGATGGGCAATGGGGAAAGGAAAAGCTGGTTGGTTAGGTCTTTTCCTATTTGCATCACCCATGCCTGCTTGATGTAGTTCGAAAGCAAAGGTGTTCTCAAGCTGATTTTGGTCTTCAGAGGAGACTTCAGAGCTAGTCAGATCAAGAAATGCATCAGTAAAGGGGTGTGGATCTTTTTCTTCTTCTTCTCTTGGTAAATTCTGATATTCAACTAGCTGGAATGGACTAGGAATTTTAGGAAGAAATCTCCCATAAGCATCCCTTCTCCTCCCTCTATGCATGTAGTATCACTCACTATCAACCAACTCACACAAAGAATTGGTAAAGAATAAGGGGGCTCATTACTTCCTAAATGAGGATATACTAGGAACAACTTCCATAAACACTACAACAAGAAAAACTACCAATGACTTTGAAGAAATCCTTAGCTTAACAACATCTCTGACAATGACACCAAAAATGTGGGCCTCCTACAATGATTTAATAACTAAGCCCTTACAACCTTGATTCAAAGATTAGAAATCTAACTTGAATAGCTATTTCAATCATCATGAAGGTACATTTAACTTTTCAACCCAAGGACGTAAAATTGAAATGGGTCAACATAGTATGTACACTAGGGACCTAAAGTAGCCATTTTAACTCTACAGCTAAGGAACACACAATGCTAAAAGTAAATTGCATAGAAGGGGATACCATAAATTCCAATCATCAATCAATAACTACATACAAGTAAAATGCATAACAAAAATAAAAATCTAAGCAACAAACATGGCACTACTCTGTTTGCTTTGGCTGCAAGAATAGTCGGTGCTAGATTTCTAACTAATTACTAAACAACAAGTAATACTAGACTAATACTAAACTAAAAGGATAGATTACTCTCCAAGTGGCCCCCCTTGGATAAGTATCCTCTAAAACTAATGAGAAATCAAATGCTCAAACTCAGAACTTTATTTTATTCACTGTAAATCATGAGTACAAAAGAGTAATGTATCTGTATTACTGAAAACTTGAGAGTGCAAGTACAATATCAAATTGTGCAACTCCTAAAGAAAGAGCATTAGATCTTTATTTATACTATCAACTAGACAAGGCAGTCAACTCCATGATTGGGAGGATGTCATTTAGGGAAAACAGAGAAAGTGGAGTGACGACAGTTATGTGTGCATGAAATCTGGTCAAACATGCAGGTTCAAACACAGATTTAGTACAATAGTAACACCCACATTTTCTCAATCATTAAAGTCCACTACAACATGGTTACATTTAGTTTGCATGAGGAATCTTCTGCCATCAACCTCCTTTGACCTTTGAGTGATTCCTTTGTTGGATGTTACGGTGCATGCCCATCTGGCAGTGTCTTCCTCAACTTAGCATCCTCAAATTAAATCTGCATGGTAATGTCAGTACACACAGTAATTGCATATCTATAACCACCTTAAGGAATATTCATTAACCACATGCAAAATCAATATAGATAATCCACATAATATGCCAATGTCATTAAAACTTGTAGAAATAGGATTAAGCCCAATGTCTATGGTTTGAGGGAAACATTATGAAAATATCAACATTTAGCATCAAAGTTCATGACAACTGGTAGCAAATAAACTATAGATTCTACCCAAAATTGGACCAAAAACTAGGCTCATTAGTGTGGATATCCTTTTATTATCTAGAATATATGAGTTCTACACCTTTTTAGATGTGCTTTTTGAAATTAATTTATCTCTATATTTTAAATCTAGTTATAATGTAATGATGCTAATAAAAGTTAAAGCTAATAAAGTTATGCTTAAGTGGCTGACTTACAAGTTCTTGATCTTTGGGAAAATGTTCCTTGTATAGATTTTGTATTACCATAAAATTTTCCTTCTAATAAGGGTACATCCATTCTATGAGGGTTTTGATGTGGCCACAACCAAAAATCTTGTGGGATTGATCCTTCTCATGCTTCTTATCATAGATATTATGGTCACAATTCTCATTGCCATGGCCAAATTTTTTACATGTAAGCATACAACACAACCAATTTTTATTTTTTTATTTTTAAATATAAGTCATAACACTAATAGCAACTAGGGGAGGTCTTGCAACCACAAAACACAACTTCACACCAAACTAACAACCTTCAAGTCACCAAGCCTTCAAATTCTCACTATCTCATCATATCTACTCAATTCCTTGTAGCATAACAATCTCCTTAAATTGGGTACATATTTTTGTGAAGGTATTCTTAGACCAAGACCAGTACCATTTCAAAGACCCATCAGGGCCCTCAACAACATATTCACAAACCCCTATAGGATTCTTTGAAACAACTTTCTAAAAACAAGATTTCCACACCTTCTAGACCTCAAATTAGGTCTATTTTACAAAGGACCTTGCATCAAAACTTTCCCAAAACCTTTATAACCTCTTGGGAAATATTCTATAGGTCAGTAAACTCAGGACACTCCTTCAAAGGTGCTTAAAACAATAACCCTCCTTTTTAGCACAAAACCTATGGTTTTATTGAAAAACACATATACAAACTTACTCCAGCCCTACAACCTCATCAAACATCTTCAAAAACCTATGCACAAACTCAAGGAGTCATCAAATAGTGCTGTCCCAACCTTCTACACACTTTACCATATCAAAACATCACTATTTCACTTGGAAAACTCATTTTTCCACTCTAGGGCTTCATGCCCAACACATCTCTCAACCTCCCCCACACTCACAAATCAAGAAAAAATATAATCCTACAATATCAGTCCCATTCCACCTAGTTATAGTGATCACAGAGGGTGGAATGGGTTTTAACTCATTTTGGTAACTTCAAACCCTTGAAATAGGGTAAACAAAACTGTCTAAAAAAATCAGTCACAAATCCTTCAAAATGAATATGAAAGGCTCAAACTACTTAAAATTTTATGTTAACATAGATATCTAATAAATTTACAAACTTCTAGAGTAGTGTGCTACTGTACGATGCTATACAAATCTGAACAGGAAGGAAAAACACAGAAAATCTGTAAAAAGCAGTGCTATCTCAATTGATTTTTCTTCCAAATCTTCAGAGACAGATCACAAATTATGTTTTCCACATTCTTATACTTTTCCCTCCTAAACCAAATTTCTAACTTGCCACAACTACCTTTTGAAGTTTTGTGACCGTTTGTATTCCACAAAAGCAATTTTGCAACTTTTTTTTTTTTAATTGACAAATTTTTGTAACAATGTGCAATATTGAAAATTTAGCATTATTGACCCCCTAAATTCCTAATAACCATCTAGAATGACCTATTACAACATTAAATCATCTCCATGACCTTATTTAAAGACAAAGAGACTCCAAACCCTAAATTCTACTCAACATCATCATTAATTGACAATTTTTGTTCAAAGGTGCTCTTGCACCATAAACCCCAACTTTGAATTTTCCCAAGTCCCTTGGAAAATATGTCGCAACTTGTCCACCACTGTACTCTTCATGCCTCTGAATTTCTTGTTTTCTTTCAATAGGTTCAACTTGTTCTTGATTCATACTATGCTTGTCATCTTTGTTCTTGTCTTCTCTTGAAACATGCTTCAACTATGCACTCTGTCCTATGGGGCATCCTTCAACTCTTCCATCCTCAAACTCTAATATTTTTCCATCTTTCACTTTCGTACAAATCCTCTATCAACTATCATCACTTGCTTTGTTTCTTCATGTATAGATCCATGCTCAATACCCTTCTTTCTTTCACCCTTTTATCTGTCAGTCTTACAAAATTTTGTACCATCACACTTATTAGGCTTTGTCAGACCTGCAAACAACTTCTTCAATATCCCAACAACCCTACCATCCTCAGTGGCATCAACCTCTATCTTCCTTTTCACTTGCTTCTTTATCATAGGGCACATGACTGCCCCAACCAAGATTTCTTCACACTCTTCTTGCTTTCTCACAAGCACTTTACACTTACACTGCTCTATATTAGACTGAGACACATCTCCATCTACTTTCTTCTTCCACATGAAAGCATTCTTCTTCACAACTGATTGCAAATCATCTTCACTTCTTCTATCTACTATCCCAACTTTGTCATGCCTTGCATTGACTGCTAAACTCATACTCTTACCTACCTCAACACTCACATATTCTTTTCTCCCAATCATGATGATTTCACCTTGCTCTTTTGTCTCTTCATTCAATGGAGTTAAAATAAATGTTCTTCCATCCTTTTCAATTATATAAGTGTTTTGTCTCCCATTATACATTGCTGACCTATCAAATTTCCAAGACCTTCCTAGAAACACATGGAAACAACTCATAAGCAATATGTCACAAACAACTTTATCCTTGTATCTACCTATCTGAAACGCAACTGAAGCTTGTTCACTGACCACAATGGATTGATTATCACTAACCCATGACACTTTGTATGGATTTTCTCTAGGTACTCTTTCCAAATTTAATTTTTCCACCATTTCACTAGATACCATGTTATCAGTGCATCCAGAATCAACTATCACCTTACATATCTTGTTTTTACATCTGCAAGCTGTCCTAAACAATGGTCTTCTTTGAATCAACTCCTTTTCCTTGGATGTATTCATGAGTTGTCACTTCATCATCAAAATTTCACCTACTTCAGGAGCAACATGAATACTATTGGAGTTTGAACTCTCAACTTCATCCTCTTAAACAATTTATGCTTTTCTTTCATTCTTCCTTTCTCCCTCACTAGATGTTGAGCCAAATTTTTTAGGGAATTTCCAAGAAGGATGACCAAACTCTTGGCAATTGAAACATCTACTTGCAAAAATGTTAGGATTCCTTCCACCACCAAATCTGCCCCATGCACCTCTAAAACCACCTCTAAAAGATCTACAACTTCCTCATCTCTTTTAGGTGCATCCTCTTGGTTCTCACTTGCTTGTCTTGGAGTAGAGAAAGATCCTCTTCCTCTTGTTGTGCTGCCTCTTCCTCTAACAATCTTCTCTTGTCTTATTTTTACTTTTTCTTTAGCCTTTAGTGCCATTTGATAACATTCTTCTACACTCCTTGGATTTGTCAAAGCTAATTCATCTTGTATGTTCAATCTAAAACCACCCAAGTACCTAGCAATTTACTCATCCTCATTCTCATTATGGTTAGATCTCCTAATTAATTTGTAAAACTCTTCAATGTATTCTTTTACATCCGTTTCCTTTTGCCTTAAACTTTATAACTTCTTAAACATATGAATAGAATAATTAGAAGGGAGAAATTTACCTTTCATCTTGGCTACCATCTTGTCCCATGACACAATTTTGGATTTACCTTGCTTCCTTCTATCTGATTGTAGATAATTCCACCACAAAAGTGCATGACCTTTTAACTTTGTTTTTGCAATCTTGATTCTCTATTCCTCTAGAATGTATTCACACTCAAAATAGTTGTCCAAAGATGCTATCCAATCTAAAAAATATTCATTTAGGTTTCCACCAAAATTTTGAACATCAATTTTAACCTTATACTTGTCACCTTTGACTGCCTTCAACAATTTGGCCATTCTCTAATCTTTTGGATCAAGTTCTTCCTCAACATCTTCAAAATCTTATTCATCTTCATCATCTGAATCACTGCTTTCAACTTATTCTCTTCTCTTGTTTGTTTATAAGGTTTCCAATCTCTCTTTTAGGTCTCTGAGCTCTCTTATATACTAGCCCTTCAAATCATTCACTTCCTTTGCCACATTCTTTCCTTTTGGAGGCATCTTCTCAGTTTTTCCTTTTCACCTTCCAACCTTTTTTTCACAAACTACAATATTCTTCCTCAGTGATCTGGTACCTTCACTTTGATACCACTTAATAGCAACCATGGAAGGTCCTACAACCATACAACACAACTTCATACCAAACTAACAACCTTCTTGTCACCAAGATTTCAAATTCTCACTATCTCATCATATCCACTCAATTCCTTGTAGCATAGAAATCTCCTTAAATTGAGTACATATTTTTGTGAAGGTCTTCTCAAACCAAGACCAGTACCATTTGAAAGACCCATCAGGGCCCTCAACAACATGTTCACAAAACACTATAGGATTCTTTGAAACAACTTTCTCAAAACAAGATTTCCGTGCCTTCTAGATCTTAAATTAGGTCTGTTTTACAAAGGACCTTGCCTCAAAAATTTCCCAAAACCTCTATAATCTCTTGGGAAGCATTCTAAAGATCACTAAACTTAGGATTTCACAACTTGTTTACTGATACACTCCTTCAAAGGTGCTTAAACTAATAACCCTCCTTTTTAGCACAAAACCTAGGGTTTTATTGAAAAACACAATTACAGGCTTACTCCAGCCCTACAACCTCATCAAACATCTTCAAAAACCTTTACAAAAACTCAAGGAATCATCAAATAGTGCTGCCCCAACCTTTTACACACTTTACCATATCAAAACCTCACTATTTCAATTGGAAAACTCAATTTTCCACTCTAGGGCTTCATGCCCAACACATCTCTCAACCTCCCTTGCACTCACAAATAAAGAAAGCATCTAATCCTACCATATCAGTCCCATTCCACCTAGTTATACTGATCGTAGAGGGTTTAATGGGTTTTAAGTCATTTTGGTAACTTCAAACCCTTAAAATAGGGTAAATAGAATTGTCTCAGAAAATCAGTCACAAAATCCTTCAAAATGAATATGAAAGGCTCAAACCACTTAAAATTTGATGTTAACACAAATATCTAATAAATTTACAAACTTCTAGAGTAGTGTGCTATTGTACGGTGCCGTACAAGTCTAAACAAGAAGGGAAAACACAAAAAATATAGGAAAAGTAGTGCTATCTTAATTGATTTTTCTTCCAAATCTTCGGAGAGAGATTACAAATGATGTTTTCCACATTCTTATACTTTTCCATCCTAAACAAACTATCTAATCCACCATAACTTCCTTTTGAAGTTTTGTGACCATTTGTATTCCACAAAGAGCAATTTTGCAACTTTTTTTTAATTGACAACTTTTTGCAACAATGTGCAATATTGCAGATTTAGAATTATTGACCCCCTAAATGCCTAATAACAATTTAGAATGACCTATTACAACATTAAATGGTATCCATGACCTTATTTGAAGACAAAATACTCCAAACCCTAAATTCTACTCAACATCATTCTTAATTGACAATTTTTGTTCAAAGGTGCTCCTGCACCAAACACATTGGTGTGAAATATATATTTTTTGGGAAAAGGATAATAGCTTATATATTATATTAATGATAATAGTAAGTAATTACAAAAGACCCCAAGAGAGCCTTGTAGACATCCAAATTTTACCACTCCCATATGGCCAAATCTATCTCCTTTATTCGTCTATTTCATCGATATTAATTAAGTGATTTAGTTAATATTTCCCCTTTGCCTAAGGTTCCTAAAGTATTTAATTTAATAATTAAATAATTTACCTTTGATCCCTTCCTCTCTAAATTAAATAAATACATCAATTTATTTAATTTATTCATTTAACCTTTTGAATTTAAATCAATTTTAAATTCTCTCTTTTCTCTCTCCTTGTCACATCCTCCATAATCTTCTTCTAATCTGGATTAGTTTAATTAATCCATGATTAGGATGTGTACACCCTTAATCAAGATTAATGTCACATCCTCCATATTTGGCCACTTGTTTCTAATTCTTCATTAATCTTCTTAATCACCTATTTGCACAACCTTAATCTAATTCTCTTGCCATCTTTAGTATGTCCTCCAAGTCAACCTTTCATAAGTGCTTTCTTTTTTAAGCCATGACCTCTTCCCCATGTGAATTAAAAATTCACATTTATTCATTCAATGATCCCCTCTTCCCATGAAGGTTGTTGGGAAATTCTAAATCCTCTCATAGGTCACATCACTCACATGGGATAAGGACCTCCTTTATGAGGACCTTGTCTTATCCTCAAGGTACTTCCAATCATATGAATTTAAAATTCACATTTATTCCCCCAACCACTTCTCTCTTCCCCATGATGATTAGTGAGGAATTCTAAAATTTCTCACTTGTCACCATCCTTCCCACATGGGGACAAGAACTTCTTTTTTGAGGAAATCTTCCCCTAATCCCAAGGTACTTTCAAGTACCTCCACCTCACATGTCCTTTTGCCACCTCCTTTTCCACATGGAAAGATGTGAGGGATTGTGAGTCCTCAACTCACCATAGCCCTCCATCTTATCCATGTTGGCTAAATCCTAGCCATTCAAATCTCTAGAGATATTTCCCCTAAAATAGAGGATTTGGTCTCATTTTTCTTATAACATACATTCAAGAATTCACAAATGCAAGTCTCAAGCTCAAGCACTCTACATTGCTGTATTCAAGTTGATCTTCCATTGTTGAATCCCTAAGCTTTCATTGCATCCATTCCATACACCTATCCAAATACCCACTTCCATCTTTGCATTCATCATCCAATTTAGATAATTTTGCATATCATTGTAGCTTATTTGCCATCAAGGAGCACACATCAAGTCTACACAAAGGGCGAACCAAAAAGATCAACTTGGGCAAGGTATATCTCTTATATTATATTTATTTTGTTCAAGTTCAACTATGCTTATCTCAAAGTGTTGTTGTGTGTGTTTCTCCTTGCTGTATTTTGTTGTTTTTCATATTTTAGGATAGGAAATCATGCTGCACACATTTCTGGCACACTCGGTGGGACCCACAGACGGGTCTGTTACTTTCACATTTTTTGTTGTTTGAAATTTTGCAGGTTTAGGTTACATAGAGGTGACTTCATATCTGATAGCAGTGATTCTGCCCTCAAGAGAGGTGATCCTGCCCTCAACAGAGGTGATTCTACACTTGTAGAATTGCCCATCTGTGAAACAGGGGTAAATATGCTCCCTATTTCCTAAGAAGGCAACCTTGCTACTGAGTTGGGTGATCCTAATTCTTGCAAATAGGTGACCCTTCCCTAGAATAGGTGATCCTACCACTGACAGGGGCGAACCTGCCTTTGAGAGGGGCAATTCTGACACTGACAGGGGCAATTCTGCCCTAGAAAAAAGTGATTATGAGGTAAACAATGACTTAAAGTATTATTTCCAGAGTTTGTTTCTTGTCATTTTTCTTAGTATTGACCCCCTAGCCTATTTTGTCGATGAATGTGCTTGTTTTTACTAATGTTTGTACAACTGTTTCACATTTTTCCAAGGCTAGAGATTAAACTACTAACACATTTGCTGTAGGACGAATGAGCCAAAACCCTTAGTTTTTTTTCTTGTTGTCTTTTTCATACTAGTTAGACACATAAAACTAATTAGGGGGAGTCAATACACTTGTGTGTTGTGATTGAAAGTGGACTATTAATGTATCCAATCATCTTGTGCCATTTGGCGATCTTGGGTGAAGAGAAATTGTAGTCCACTTAGTCCTTTGTGTTACCTAGGAGGCACTAGAATGTCCAAGCTCTCCCTTTGCGCTTCGTGTGAGCCTGAGGACCACCTGAAAACATCTAGTGTTTTCTTTTAGCGGGACCTGCTTGGGGATTTCATCACTCAAGGGACAATCCCAACCACGTGTACTGGTGGGGTATATAAAGGGGGGAGAGCCAAAGCTATACCCTAATCCAGTCACGTTGTGTCTGACGAAGCATCAAAGCTAGGGTGATACCTAGATAAGATGTGAAGAGTTGGTCCAAGTTTCTAGTACCTCGTTGGGGCTTTCAACTCACACCTGTGACATGATGGTGTTCACGGTTGTGCCTCATGTATTGTGTGTATATTGAGGAATCCCTAGATCACCTTGTTCAGCCTAGTTAGAGGACCGTGTTGGCCATACCCTTATCACTAATCTTAGGATTGTGCTATTTGAACTGTCTTCTTTGTGCAAAACCAGTGCATGTCTTTTTGGTTGGGTCAGCCTTTGCCTTCTATTTTTTGTTTTCTGTGTTTTCATCCTTTTCCTTAGCTATTTTTTATCCAAGTCTAGTCCAAGTCTACTATTTGGGCAAGTTTTCCTTTGATAGGGGAAAACTTGCTGCTAATAGGGGTGAACCTGCTATCCATAGGGGGGACCTTGCCTTCTGTCTGAGTCATTTTCCTATTCTATTCTTTTCAAAATTGCCCATCCTTTACTAGTTAGGCGAGCCTGCCTTTGAGAGGGGTGATTCTGCCTCTAAGTTGGGCGAGCTTTCCAACTAAAGGGGCAATTCTTCTCTTTGTCTAAGTCATTCTGTTAGTAAAAAATCCCACCATATTTTCCTATTTCATCAAAAGGGGTAATTCTTCCTTTCAGTTGGGTGACCCTGCCTCATACTTGGGCGATTGTGCTTGCTATTTCAGTCCCTTGTCAGTCCCAAAGTCATCATATTCGCCCATTCCCTAGAAACAAGTGATTTTGCAACATAGTTGGGAAATTTTGCACTCTGAACAACCAAGCCCGCCTTCCGTTCAGTTAATCCGAGAGTCCGTTTCCCCATTTTGAGAGTCTATTTTCCCATTGTGGGAGTTCGTTTCCCCATTCCAAGAGTCTGTTTCCCTATCCCGAGAGTCTGTTTATCCATTATGAGAGTCCATTTGTCATTTCTAATGTCATTTATTGATGTCGTTTGACCATTTTAAGATTTAGACAAGTCCAAAAGCTAGTTGGGTGACCTTGCACCCATGTTGGGCGACCATCCACCCAAGTTGGGCCACCCTGTACCCAAGTTGGGCGATCCTGCACCCAAGTTGGGTGACCCTGCCCCTTAGTTGGGTGACTTTGGACCCAAGTTGGGCAACCTTGCACCCAGGTTGGGAAACCCTACACCTAGGTTGGGTGACCTTTCCCCCATGTTGGGTGACCTTACCCCCTAGTTGGGTGACCTTGGACCCTAGTTGGGTGACCTTACACCTTGGGTGATTTTGCACCTATTAGGCGAGCTTGATCTTTGTCCAAAAATTTAATTTGTTGGGCTCCCGAAAAGCTTGTTGTTTTCCAAGCCATTTGTACCTTCCGTTCACTCATAATCCTCACTTTAGTCCATCTGCATTTTCCAAAGGTCATCCATCCATCATTCGAGTCATATAGGTACATCCTAAATCATCTCTAGGTTGCATATCCATTATCGTTTTCTCAATCCAAATCCCTTGATCTTCGTTTGAGGTTGTTATCCAAATTGGACTAGGTGTTTGAAATCGATCACCATCCTTCAACATCTACTTAGGATCATCATCTGTCCTAAGTCAGTCATCATCTTCGGCCCAATCAATCCCCTTCCATCTCAAAGTGGATTCGACACCGTAATCATCTATCTGTCCTTGATTCGATCAATCAATGCCTTAAGTCACCTAGGGTGATTTTTGAACTTGGTTTAGAATCCCTTTCATCATCCTATCTCATCCATCATCCAATCTTATCAATATTTTCAATCAATTGATCTTACCCAATCTAATCCAATCACATCCCCATCTAATCGTCTGATCATCTAATCCCTCATCCAATCAAATCAATCCTTCAATCATCACTTAGGTCATCTCTGCATTGCATCTTAGAGTTTAACCACATTTTAGTTCACCTAGTAGCTTTGTACTTTCATGTCCATTCAGACCCGATCACAAGCCAAGAAACAAATGGCTGAAAAACAAGCCCATGGTTCTCAGCTGAATATCCCTCAAGATCCCAACAATGTTACAAATATCCCTCAAGATCCCAACAAGGATGCAAATATCCCTCAGGATCCTAATAACGACGCTTCATCGCAATCCAATACTGACGTTCAAAACACCTCACCACCTAGAGATGAGAACATGTTCAATCAACCCAAAGTCATGGTTGATGAACACCTTAGCAATCTCGCCAACGTTTAGATGAAAGATCGCCTCCTCAATGAGTGTGGTGATAAGATTCTCACCACTTTGATCATGAAAGGAGTCAAAATACCGCTTGAATTTAACATATCACAATATACCGACACCCAGTCTCTTCCTGTACCTCAAGATCTGAAGACTTCACAAAATGTTTAAGGAAATCCATATGTCCTCGAAGGTGCACCTATAGAGAATTGGTATCATCTTGAGTTTGGAAATGCCGTGATACATCAAGTCACAAGTTATCCTCACCTCCCATCTGCGGCCTCTACGACACCACCTGATCCTAACAACACCTACGCCAATGGCATACCATAAAACATCTTGTCTGCTCCACCACTCCCGCCTTAGCATCCTGGTCAACCACCCGTCAATACTGGGGGCAATCCAATCCTTGCATTGATGCCACTACCACGACTTGCAACTACTGGCAATCTACCACCGCCACCTCAAGGTAATATTCCTTCATTCCAAGAACCTTTTGTTAATCCTCATCACTCTACTGCATTGCAAGAACCATCACAACACACTACTATCCCCTCGCAAGTGCCACCACAACATACCGTTACCATTGTTGTCTCATCTCAACCACCTCATCAACAACCTCCATAACAAAACATCATCAACCTGTAGTAGAATGTCACAATCCCACAACAAAACATTCTGATTCCTCAACAACACACTATCGTTCCTATGCAACCCCCACATCAAGTGATGCAAGTTGCATCATAGCCTCCACAACCGCCCCACGGTGCCTCTGCAGTGATCCCACAACAACATCATATCCCATCTCACCCATCTTATCAACAACCACCACAACAACAAAACCACCCCAACATACACATGTTCCCACACAAACACAACATAATCCTCTCACACAATATCTCTACCATCTGTCTAGCACGTACACTGCTTATGTTGCTACATCCAATCCTAATCCAAATCTCCATGTGGCCTCTTAGAATCCACCATGGACTCAATTTCCACTTTACAATAATCCTCCGCAATCACACATGAATCCATACCAACAACTTTCTAATCCACAACCACCTCTGTATACTACACAACAACCCAATGTTGCATACAGTTACCAATCCAATCCATACTACACTCAACAACAACCACCTTACCAACAAGGTGCTCTATCCATGTCCTACTATCAATAACCACAGTCATACCAGCAAGGGGCTTCCATGTCATCATACTACCAAGCTCCTACACAATGTCAGTAGGGTGCTTCATCCACTTCATATTATCAACAACAACCACCAAGCAGCTTCTACCTCCTACTATTAGAATCCATCATCCTTCTATCCTCAAGTCAATCCACAACCATAATCTACATATGCCAATCAATATCAGCAAACACCTCCATATACACCTGAACCAGCCTATGATCCAACTGTTTTTGCACCATCCTCATCATATCAACAATATCCTCCATACAATTAGCCTAATCCATCCAATCCGACGCCCGTAGTGCCTATCAATAAAGATCTGGAGGAAGTCAAAGCTGCATTGAAGGACTTGCAAGTAGGGACCAACAAACAATCATTTAAATTTGAAGACATCTCTCCCTATCCATTTGATCCTTCAATTTCATTGGTTCCTTTCCCAAAGCATTTTGAAATGCCGAAATTTGATAAGTATAAATGAGAAAAAGACCCCAAGGCTCACCTTCAAGAGTTTTACGCCCATTGTGAAGAAGTTATGCATAATGAAAATTACCTCATGAGATTATTTTCTAGGAGTTTACAAGGAATAGCTCTTGACTGGTTTATGGGTCTTAAGAAGGGATCTATCAAGTCCTTTGCACAACTTTCAAAGAGTTTTTCTCCCACTTCTCCTTTAATCTCGAGAAGGATATCGATACGTTAGATCTCCTGAAGGAAAAGCAGCACGAGGGAGAAACCTTTGCGAGCTATCTTCAAAGATGGTGAGCTCTAGCCAGTCGAATGAAATCCTTATTAAGGGAAAAGGACATGGTCACCATGTTTATTGAAAAATATCATCCGAATATGGCCCATAAATTCAGACTTCACTCTATCACGACCTTTGCAGAAATAGTGGAGAAAGGTCCTATCCTCGAGAGGGAACTTATCGCCAAAGTGTTAGTCAAAATCTTTAACTTTGATAAAGAGAAATCATTCGAGGATAAGCCTCGTTATTGGAACAAGAACAAAAATGCTGTCAATGATGGTGTCACTAACACCAAACATGTCCAAGCAGTCAATTCTTCACATAAGCCACAATATCCCCCTCCACAACAGTCAATTCCAAATGCCATATCAGTGCCACAAGGGGCATCCCGTCCACCCCAACAATTCAATCAAAACAATCAAGGGGGTAAAAAATGTCAATTTACTCAACTAGGAGAACCCCTAAGTGTCGTGTTTAATAGGCTCCTACAAGCTAATTACTCGATCACATATCTTGTGACCAAGCCACTTGATGAATCCAAGCCTAAACCGACCTAGTTTAAAGAAAATGAGTATTGTGAATTCGATAAGATTAAAGGACATACACTAAACAAGTGTCAAGGTCTAAAAACATACATCCAGGATCTCACAGATCAAGGTGACATACACGTGGATGCCAACATGGAACCCTCATCCAATGCTCAATTGCAAATATATCAGAATGATTTCCCTAAGCATAATAAAGGTCCTAGCACATCAAACTCAAACCCATGACCTAGCAACAATAATAATTAGAATAACAACACTAACAAAATCAGTTACAAAATTGTTCCATTTAACTATGAGGGTCTCAACATCCACATCCACCCAGCCGCCGCCTATGAGTTCTCAATACAACATTCTTGATCATCTAGGAAAGATTCCGACACAGATATCCATTCTGGATTTTCTTAAGTCTTCTACCATACACCAAGAAATCTTAAATAATGTCTTATGAGACATCTAAGTTCCTAATGACATAGACCCTGCACATTTTCAAGCATTGGTAGGACACCTCTCAGCAACCTATCAACTAGGTTTTAGCAAAAATGACATGCCTTGCATTGACTCAAACCATAATCGTCCTCTCCACCTAGAGGTCCTTGTAAACTATCATAAAGTAAAGAAGGTCTTGGTAGATAATGGTTCTACCATGAACCTTTGGACATTGAAATTCGTAAAATTTGGTATACACCCATGCTGATTTAAATAATCAAGTCATCACTATTAAGGCATATGATAATGTAGAGCATGATTATGAAGGAACAAAATGTCTTCCAATCCAGGTTGGGCCTGTTGTGCAATACACTACATGTCACATCTTTGATTTGGAACTTCCCTATAACCTTCTCCTTGACCGTCCATGGATCAACGCGATGCAGCCATCCCATCCACATACCACCAATGCCTAAAATTCCCATTCAATGGGGTAGAAGTTACCATACATGCAAATCCTCAACTATTTGAATATTTCTATGCATTAGAAGCTTCTTTTCCTCATTCCCAATATTTTCTTGGAGTAGAAATGGGACCCCCATAGACATCATCCTCACATTCATCTACCAACGCATCAATCACCACTTCATCCACTCCATCACTTGCATTTGATTCCACCCTTACCAAAGTCTAGATCATCGACAAGGGATGTGGTGAATATGAAATGCACATGGATTTGAACATGGCGACCATGCCACCCTCACCACACACATAGAGCCAACCTTCTTAGACTACACCAAAAGAATAAGAGAAGAAGATCACCTTGAGCTCCAAAAATGTGGGACCCACCACTTTTCACTCTTTTGGGTTAAGGCATGACACACCAGAAGATGACATCAGCTAGTGGGTGTATCATGAGAAACATGAACCCTCTCTCCCCTTGAAAGAATATTTGCAAGAGGTCTATCCTTGGACTTCTAAGTTTTCAAAAAAATACAATTATCGGGGGGAGGTCTTAGTGTAGACGAACAAGGAAAACAACCAATAGACACTTCTATGCATCCAAAGAATTTGGGTTTGGGCTATGATACCAAGAAAAAGGGTCCTATGACATCATCTAGTACCTCTAACAACATCAACGTGAGCAACAATATCCTTGAAGACGTACCAGAGGAGGAATCCATCAAACACACGTACAATGATGTAGATCACACTGACCTTTCTTCCATGCTTGAATGCTTATCCATTTACAATTAGCCTATCCCTTAAACATCATGAACTCATAGAATGAGACCTACATGGAGGTGCACCTATCAATACCTTTCCATCAGTGGATATGTACGTACATCTCATGGGATTGGGGGAAAAGTAAAAAGAAAAATAAAAAAGGGTCACCTAGCGAAAACCTCTCTGAGGCGCTTCTTAACTAGGAAAAAGTAAAAACAAAGGGTGTATCTGATAGTGAAAACCTCAATGATGTGCGAGAATATGGGGATGTTCATCTTCCCCTTATAGGAACTCAACAATCTAGATGATCATCCATCCTGATCGAGGAAACACAAGCAATAAATTTGGGAATTGAAGGGGATCCCAAAATCACATATGTGTCCAAAGCACTATCAGTGGAAGAATATTCTACCATCACCAAGATTCTCAAAGAGGCATCATCAATTTCACTTGGACATATTCAGACATGCCAGGTCTTGATCCTGCTTTAGTATTACATCATCTGGACGTCCATACTGATGCCAAACCTATCAAGCAAAAGCTCCAGAAAATGCACCCCCAAGTGGCTCTACTAGTCAAGAAAGTGTTGGAGAAGCTATTAGAAGTTGTATTCATAAGATCCATTGACTATTCTAACTGGATCTCCAACATAGTGTTAGTCGCCAAACCAAACGAGGATATCAGGATCTACACAGACTTTCGGGACCTCAACAAAGCTTGTCCCAAAGATGATTTCCCTTTGCCGAACATCAACACATTAGTGGAATTAACTGTAGGGCACGAGATGCTTTCCCTCATGGATGGATTCTCTGGGTATAATTAGATCAGAATTGCACCTGAAGACCAACATAAAACAACTTTCACCATGCCATGGGGAACCTTCTGTTATAATGTTATGCCCTTTGGCCTTAAAAATGTGGGTGCAACCTACTAGGGAGTCATGACCATCATCTTCCATGATCTCATTGACATCATAATGAAAGATTATGTTGATGATCTATTAGGGAAATCAAGAACAAGAGAAGAGCACCCGGTAATCCTTAAGAAGATTTTGGAGTGTCTGGAGCATTATAAGCAATCGCTAAATCTGAAGAAGTGTGTCTTCAGGGTCACATCAGGAAAAATCTTGGGCTTCATTGTCTCTTGAAGAGGCATAGAGGTTGATCCAACAAAATTCAAGGCAATCATGGATATGCCTCTGTCACACAATCTCAAACAGTTAAGGAGCCTTCAGGGTAAGTTACAATCCATTCGACGGTTCATTGCTCAATTAGCCAAAAAATTCTAGTCATTCACTCATCTCCTGAAGAAGGATATTGCCTTTAAGTGGAATCAACAGTGTCAAATCGACTTCAACAAGATCAAAGAGTATTTGGTTCACCCGTCGATCCTTATGCCACCTATTCTAGGTAAGCCACTCCTATTGTATATTTATGCTACTTTAGTAGCATTGGGGGAATTGCTGGCACAACATGACAAGTCATCAAAGGAATGAGCAATCTACTATATCAGCTGAACCCTAGTGGGTTATGAACTAAATTATTCCTCGATGGAAAAAGCTTGCCTAGCCGTGGTCTTCAATTTGCAAAAACTTTGACATTACATGCTCAATCACCCAGTGAAGCTCATCTCCAAGGTCGATCCACTCAAATACCTGTTATCCAGAACAACTCTGACTGGTCGTATGGATAAGTGGGTCATTCTGCTAAGTGAATTTGATATAGAATATGTGGATTGAAAAGTGATTAAAGGACAAGTGATAGCAGATCAGTTGGTGGATGCTCCCTTGGTAGATGCCTATCCTCTGACAACAAAATTTCCTGACGAAGGGGTCTTCATAGTAACAGAAGCCACCACATGGACATTTTATTTTGATGGGTCATACACACATAATGAACCAGGGGCAGGAATCTTGCTCATCACTCCCCAAGGTGATTACATACTAAAGTCATTCAGGTTGGATTTTCCGTGCACAAACAACATAGCTGAATACGAAGCTCTCCTTACCAGTCTTAGAATTGCAACCCAATGGCATATCACTCACCTAAGAGTCTTTGGTGATTCCAAAGTAATCATCAAAGAAGTCAACGATGAGTTTCTGACAAAATATGATAAGAATTTTCCTTATAAATGCATGGTTGATGACTTCAAAATGTATTTCAGCTCCATCCAATTTGACCAGATTCCAAGAGTGCAGAACAAAGTAGCGAACGCAATGGCTACCATTGGTTCCTTAATTGACATGCCCAAAGAAAAAATAGAGTGTGAGTTCCTCGTTGAACAACTCTTAATCCCCGCTTACGATATCCCTGAAGGTGAGATGGTGTGTGACATTGTAGGTCCTACGTCACCATGGTACCATGATATCTACACCTATCTTCACGAAAACATCTTACCTCCCGATCTGACACAAAACCAATGCAAATATTTTCTCCAATGTACATTGCGGTATACCTTCGTAGGTGATACACTCTATTGTCATGGGTATGATGGAACCCTCCTCAGGTGTCTAAATGAAACTAAATCCCACAATGTGTTAACAGAAGTACAAGTGATGTATGTGGGGCCCACTCAAATGGTATGGCACTGATCCGGTGGACATATTTTAGTGAAAATTGAAGTGTCTCATTTCTCTCCAGAATCTGCACCATCAGAAAGATCTCAACGTCCTGGTTCCAACGCAACTCGAACGGAGCAAAAAGGAGTCCGTTTGCGCAAGTTATGGCCAGTCAAACCTTCGGTCAAACTGGGAACAAAGGGCATCTAGGAAGCGGAAAAAATGATTGTTTCATAAATAAACCAAAGCAACGTCAAGTCAAAGAGCTTGTCGAGATGATTCCGACGACGTTCGTTTCGTCGAAATCCGACATCGGAGGCTCAAGATACAGCTGGTCAAAGTTTCAGGTTTGACTTGTGGACTGAAGGTATAGTGATGACATCATCATCCATATAGCTGATGTCAGCACGTGGTACAGAATCTGATGTGGAAAAATTAGAGTGTGACATGTGGCATTTGTACGGACCAATCATAGAGTGACACGTGGCAGTCCGTACGCACAACCAGCAGGTCTAGTCAGCATGCCACGTCATCATCCGAGTTGGCAGTCCACATCATCGGCCACATCATCATCCGAGTCAGCGTCTAATCAGCATGCCACGTCAGTACTAGGGCACAGTCAGCATCCCAGTCACTGTCCACGTCAGCCTAACACGTCATTAGTCTCAGCGAATAGTTCTCTAACATGTGGCATCTAGTCAGATTTGAGTCAGCAACACGTCATTAGTATCATCGAATGGTTCTGTGACACATGGAATACGGTCAGAGCTGAGTCAGCGAGGTCAGCTTATCGTTGATGCCATGTGGATGAATCCAAGAGTGACACGTGGTTTCGGTCTATGCTCCTCTCCACCGACGGCTGGAAAATCGTTTGGTTTGTTTCAAAATGTATGGTGGGGGAGGGATTCGAACCCCCTACCATTCACTCTCCGCAACGACTGCCTACCAACTCCCCTACATACGTGCGTCTAAATATATATAGAGACAGTTTTGTTTTGTTATAGATTTGTTGAAATTTGGTTAAAAAAATGGACGGCCGGGGGTTGGAACCCCGAACCGGCCGGGTCCCAAAATACATAGCCACCAACGGGCCAATGAAGTGGTTTACAATATACGCGGGTATCAGTCGGTTTTGATACATTTTTGAAACCGAATACCTTATTTTGTTAAAACAACTCCATAATCCAAAAATAAAGCAAACAAATAATCCTTTTAAGGATTAAAAAATAAACCACCTCAAACTGTAAAAGCCCAAGAATGAGAAGTTAGGGGCTTAAATTTTAAGGGGGTTATTTTTAAAAAGATTTATGTGTAAAAATGGGAGATGTAGTTGTTTTTAGGGAGATTTTTGTGTATTTTGGAGAGATAAGGTGAATATTTGCAAATCAATTGGTTAGTAACCAATTTGAGAAAATTTTATGTATTTAAAGGGGGCTTGAGGTGAGAGTTGGGATCCAAGTTTTCTTTCAGGTGACGAAGTCTTGAAGCTGTGGAGATAATCAAAAGAGAGGTCTTGTAGAGATTCCATTCTTGCACGTCAGAGCGCTGTTATGCTGCCGAAGTGCTTGGAGAATGATTGTGGTGCTTTGTAATCGATTTTGGAGTTAATCCGATCGGTCTCTCTATTGGAGTGGACCCGAAGACGTAGTCACTTTCGTGACGAACTCTGTTATCAAACGTTGTTTGCACTTCTATTCTTCTCTCTCTTTCTGTCTCTCATTTCCTTCCTTTCTGTTAAATCACCTTGTTATTACTTTCATTCTGTTATTTCCTTAAGTTAATTTTGATTTAATTAACTTGGAATAATCATTGTAAAAGCATTGTAAAAGTTAAGCATTTAAATACTGCAATCTAGTCTAGATCCTATACAGATCAAGTTGGTATCAGAGCTCAGTTGACTTTTATTATAGTTATTTGTTTTTGAATGCTAACGAGATCCAAGATTCAGAAGGGTGAAGACAAGCTCGAAGACTTTAATCCTGAGATCAGGAAGCATAGAACATTTCCAAAGATGTCAGTTTCTGGAATGGAGGTTCCTGAAGAAATCAGTGAGCAGGAATTTCGAAGAGCATTCATCGAGATGAAGGCAAAGGTGGACATTCTTTTTCAGGAGAGACAAGAACGGAAGGAATGTGAAGAAGGTTCGTCAAAGCAAGAAGATCGCAAAGACATGAAAGGGAAACAACATGGAGATGGTGACAAGAAACCAGATCCACCCTCTTCTTCTTCTCCTCCCTCTTCTCCTTCTCCTTCTTCTTCATCTTCTCCTCATTCTATTTCTTCTAATCCTTTCAAGAGTGGGTATAAGCCTAAAATCAAATTGGATGTAAAAATTGATTTGCCTAAATATTATGGTGAACTTAATGCTGAAAAATTGGATGACTGGATTCAACAAATTGAGGTTTATTGTAGAGTCCAGAACCTATTAGATGATGTTGATAGGATCCAATTAGCTACTCTTCGTTTAGGAGGTACAACCTTAACTTGGTGGGAGAGCAAGTCTAAGGCAGAAGTTTCACAACATGGTAGAGTCAGTTTAACTTGGGCAGAATTTGTTAATGCACTTAAGAAGCAGTTTTATCCCCTAGGACATATGCAGCAGTTAATGATGGATTGGCAAATGTTTAGGCAAGGGAAAGGTCAAACTATCCAAGAGTACACCCATGAATTCAGGAAAAGGGCTATTGCTTTGGATGTTCCTTTGTATACCCAAGACACGTTGTTGAAGTACATAGGAGGTTTGCATTCCTATCTTAGGCATTCTATTTTGGTATTGAACCCTTGCAATTTGGATGAAGTGTCTGTTCAAGCTACACACTTAGAGTCAAGGGGTAAAGGATCTTTTATTGATAAGATTGATAATGATGTAAAGAAATCCTCTAAGAATGCAAAGACAGGGAAAGGAAAGAAGGCAGCTATAGTTAAGAAGGATGATAAACTTTCTTGCACTCATTGTGACAAGGAAGGTCATGATGAAGATCACTGCTGGAAGTTACATCCCGAACTGAGGCCTAAGTGGGCTCAGAGACATAATCAGAAACATAAAGGTAAGGAGAAATCCATGAATGTTGTTATGGATCTTGGTTCAGATTCAGATGATGAGACTAAGATAACAGTGATGGGTCTAAAAGGTAAAGCTCCTATTTCTAGTGTTTCTATTCATAGTTGTGCTTCTTCATCTAAAAATAATGATGTCTCTGAAGATGTGAAGAGGAATGAGCTGTTTCATTTAAGGGTTGTTGCTAAGAACAGTAAAATTGATGCACTCATAGATAGTGGTTCTCAAGTGAATTTAATGTCAGAAAGTGTTGTAAGAAACTTTGGATTAAAAACTACACAACTTAAGAAACCTTATCCACTAGGTTGGATTTGTGAAAATGATAAGCTGCAAGTAACAATAATTGCACCTTAAGGTTCACAATCACTAGTAAATTTGTGGATGAAGTACAGTTTGATGTAGTTCCATTGGATATCTATGGGATAGTGCTTGGTAGCCCTTATCTTTATGACAGAAAAGCAATCTTCTATAGGGAAAAGAATCATTATCACTTGTTTAAGGATGGCATTCAGTATATTGTACATTCTCACAAGATTAAGACTGAACGTTCTTTTGCAAATACAGGGCAGTTAAAGAGGGTAATTAATGCAAGTAAAGAGTTAACTCTTATGTCTGTCAGTACAGGTGGTTCTACACTTGAACTTGGAGTAGCTAACCAGGGTCAGATGTTGCAGGATGCACTTGCAGTACAGCATGAGAAAAGGATGCTTGAAAGCATTGATGAATCCTTGGGTAAAAATGTTACTGTTGTGAAGGATCGATTTGTTGTTGACTTATTTTCTTTCATTTCTGCATTATTGTTCAGCTTGATGCTAGTCAATTTTTGTTGGTTAGTGGCTACGACATTTGATGTAGAAGCTTATGGAAGTGATAAAGTTATGTTTATGATCAACAATATTTCTGCAGTCTTCATTGTGCTTGTGAGCCAGGTATTCAGATGTACAGAGGATACAGGACAAGTGGGGAGGCCAAGTCCTCACTTATTGTCAGAGTAAATGCCACTTTTGGAGGTCCAAAAGGTCCTCAATGGGGACGCCTGATTCGGTGGACATTTTTTAGTGAAAATTGAAGTGTCTCATTTCTCTCCAGAATCTACACCATCAGAAATATCTCAGCGTCCTGGTTCCAACGCAACTTGAACGGAGCAAAAAGGAGTCCATTTGCGCAAGTTATGGCCAGTCAAACCTTCGGTCAAACTAGGAACAAAGGGCATCTAGGAAGCGGAAAAAATGATTGTTTCATAAATCAACCGAAGCAGCGTCAAGTCGAAGAGCTCGTCGAGATGATTCCGACGATGTTCATTTCATTGAAATCCGACATCGGAGGCTCAAGATACAGCTGGTCAAAGTTTCAGGTTTGACTTGTGGACTGAAGGTACAGTGATGATGTCATCATCCGTACAGCTGACGTTAGCACGTGGTACAAAATCTGATGTGGACAAATCAGACTGTGACATGTGGCATTTGTACGGACCAATCATAGAGTGACACGTGGCAGTCCGTACGCACAACCAGCAGGTCTAGTCAGCATGCCACGTCATCATCCGAGTTGGCAGTCCACGTCATCGGCCACGTCATCATCCGAGTCAGCGTCTAATCAGCATGCCACGTCAGCATCCCAGTCACTGTCCACGTCATCCTGACACGTCATTAGTCTCAATGAATAGTTCTCTGACATGTGGCATCTAGTCAGATCTGAGTCAGCAACACGTCATTAGTATCATCGAATGGTTCTGTGACACGTGGAATACGGTTAGAGCTGAGTCAGCGAGGTCGGCTTATCGTTGATGCCATGTGGACGAATCCAAGAGTGACACGTGGTTTTGGTCTGCGCTCCTCTCCACCGACGGCTGGAAAATCGTTTGGTTTGTTTCAAAATGTATGGTGGGGGAGGGATTCGAACCCCCTACCATTCACTCTCCGCAACGACTGCCTACCAACTCCCCTACATACGCGCATCTAAATATATATAGAGACAGTTTTGTTTTGTTATATATTTGTTGAAATTTGGTTAAAAAAATGGACGGCCGGGGGTTGGAACCCCGAACCGGCCGGGTCCCAAAATACATAGCCACCAACGGGCCAATGAAGCAGTTTACAATATACGCGGGTATCAGTCGGTTTTGCTACATTTTTGAAACCGAATACCTTATTTTGTTAAAACAACTCCATAATCCAAAAATAAAGCAAACAAATAATCCTTTTAAGGATTAAAAAATAAACCACCTCAAACTGTAAAAGCCCAAGAATGAGAAGTTAGGGGCTTAAATTTTAAGGGGGTTATTTTTAAAAAGATTTATGTGTAAAAATGGGAGATGTAGTTGTTTTTAGGGAGATTTTTGTGTATTTTGGAGAGATAAGGTGAATATTTGCAAATCAATTGGTTAGTAACCAATTTGAGAAAATTTTATGTATTTAAAGGGGGCTTGAGGTGAGAGTTGGGTTCCAAGTTTTCTTTCAGGTGACGAAGTCTTGAAGCTGTGGAGATAATCGAAAGAGAGGTCTTGTAGAGATTCCATTCTTGCACGTCAGAGCGCTGTTATGCTTCTGAAGTGCTTGGAGAATGATTGTGGTGCTTTGTAATCGATTTTGGAGTTAATCGGATTGGTCTCTCTATTGGAGTGGACCCGGAGACGTAGTCACTTTCGTGACGAACTCCATTATCAAACGTTGTTTGCACTTCTATTCTTCTCTCTCTTTCTGTCTCTCATTTCCTTCCTTTCTGTTAAATCACCTTGTTATTACTTTCATTCTGTTATTTCCTTAAGTTAATTTTGATTTAATTAACTTGGAATAATCATTCTAAAAGCATTGTAAAATTTAAGCATTTAAATACTGCAATCTAGTCTAGATCCTATACAGATCAGGCACTAGCTAAGAGAATTCTCAGAGCAGGATACTACTGGCCTACATTAAAACATGATTCTTGTGAGTTTGTTAAGAAGTGTCTACCCTGTCAACATCACACGGATTTGATACATGCTCCTACACAGGATCTGCAACCTCTTATAGCACTGTGGCCCTTCTCTCAGTGGGGTTTTGACTTAATCGAAAAGATCTATCCCCCATCCTCTAATGGCCATACCTTTATGATCACTACAACTGAGTACTTCACTAAGTGGGTGGAAGCTATGCTACTCTCACAAATCACAGGTACTCAAATATCCAAGTTTATCCTTTTCCATATTCTCTACAGACATGGAATCCTATCCACCATCATTTCCAATAACGGAAAACCCTTCAAGAACCAAGCCATGAAACACCTCTGTGACACCTTCTGCATCCAAAATCATTGGTCCATGCCCTATTACCCTCAAGGTAATGGATAGGTGGAGGGCACCAACAAAACCCTGATCAAGATCCTTAAAAAGGTAGTCAATAATATTGGTCGAAATGTCGTCACTGAGAATATCCTTGAAGAATCTTATCAGTGATGAAGATGCTCGGGTCACCAGACTCAGTCGGCTAGAACTCCTTGATGAAAGATGGATCAAAGCATATGACCATCTTCAGTTTTATTAGAATTTCCTTTAGAGAAGCTACAACAAGAAGTTCTGTCCTCGCCAATTCAACGTTTGTTATTTAGTCCTCAAGGAGAATCAACACAGTCAACAAGACCGAGATAAGAAAGGAAAATTTGAAGCAAATTGACTTGGTCCCTATGTCATCACTGCAAAATATGGATCAGGAGCATACATACTTCCTACACCTAAAGGAGATCCCCTAGAGGAGCCCATTAATATCATGCACCTAAAAAGGTTTTACACTTAAGTCAGTTGGGGTATCCTATCTTGCAAAAATCCAAAAAATACAAAAAAACCAAAATTCTCAAAAAATACAAAAAAGAAAAAATCTAAAAAATAGTAAATAAAAATAATTCATCCTATGGTGAAAACCACCCTTGGTGGAACCTTGGATAAGTACGCTTGGTGAAAACTTGGTCACAAATGCCATTCATACATGGCTTAATCATTATCTACCTTGCATCCTAGTTACTTTATGCTTCCACCCATCCTAATCTATATCCCCATCATCCTATCAATCCTATCCTTTCATCCGCATCCTTCATCTAGTTGCTTGGTATATTTTGGTTGAGCATTGGATAAGCTTCATCCACTATCTGTTATTCTGAGCTTTTATCCTAATCTAAGCTTGTGTCATCAGTCTTGTCATTTTTTTAGTCCTTCACTTCCATCTAGATTCTTTCATCGTGTTGGTCTCCATTTAGTTTCCATCCTGTCGTGTTGGTCTTTTAGTCCTTTTTGAACTACGTTGCCCCTACGCTTTCACATAGGCAAGGTCGATCATTTGATCCACCCCTAGGGTTTTTCTTTTCTTTGCTTTGTTTTTGGTTTGTCTAGTCATTGTCCTCCATCACTCATCTCCATTGTCCTCTTTCCACTTTTATCCATGGTCTTTTCTTGAACTACGAGGGATCTATGCTTTCATGTAGATAAGGCTAATCTTTGATCAGCCCCCGAGCCCCTAGGTCATTAGGGTGTGTCAGTCTTGTGCCTTGTGTCTCGCGTCTCATGTCGTGTTGTGAAGTATGTCCTTATCTAGCTGGTTCTTCACAAATGAGATCCACTCGTATCATGAGATTCAATTGGTTTTGGAGTCTCTCGCGTCATAATCGGTCTTTTAGTTTAGTATCCATCTTTGGTCTCAATAGGATGCATCGTTCCTAACAGACCTCATCAACCCCATCCATCCTCTCGATCCTATGGAAAAGGATGTATGAAGTTGATTGTGATCTTTTGATACTTTTGGATTTTATTTATCATCTAAGCTTCCTATCACAACTTGTCAAGGCTGCCATGATCTATCATATTATGGTGTGTTTTGATCGGTTAACATAGGGGCATATCTTAATCTTTTTGCTTTGTTGCTGTCTTCTTGGTTGTCCCACGTAGTACCCACCAAGATCCCTGAGGCCTTTTGTTACACTGGGGCATCCTTTTGTGCTTGTGGTTATCCCAATGCCTAGCCCGACTGCGGTCTTCGTGGCTTTGGTGTGTTGGGATAGCCTTCTTGTCTGCTATGTTTGTTTTATGCATTAGACACTAATCTGCCTTGGTTTACATACTCTGGCACTTGGTGTCTTATGCTATAGCAAAAACCAGTGCTATGAAAATGGAAAATTGCATTAGGATTGCATTTCATATTCAAGATTCCTTGCATTGCATCCATACTTGACCTATGACCTATGATTTTGGTTGTGCAAAAATTCACTTTCCATCTTCTCTTCTTCTCTGGATACCTACGGTTCTTGAAAGGTGTAGCTTCACACCCATCTTCCCTTAATTTTGTAATGATTACAGGGAAGTAATTTCCATTAAACCAACAATACACCTACCATCGACCCTCATCATAATGCAAGTCCTTATTTACATTGATGTTCATGATGCATTTCATTTCACATTAGGCCATGTCACTCATATACCACACATCTTTATTTTGTATAAGCTAAAGCAAACATGACTGCAAATAAAGTCAACCTACCATCTATGTCCATATTACATTTCATTTACCTATTAGTGTTTGTAAGAAATTTAATTGCATCTCATCCCACATTACATGTTTGTTGCATTTCATCCTATGTGCATTATCACCCCATAATTATTTTTAGTTGTTTTGATTAATTATATTTGGTTATTCTAAGCATCTTAGATTCATTTTATTATCCATTCATTTCCATATTAGTTCATGTTATTAACACATTACATACATCACCACCTACATCACAAATTGGTAAGTCCATATCCATAACATATAAAGGCATAAATCATCCATTACATCTAGCATCATAAACGTTAGGCATCATACATATTATATAACTCATCCATATAAGCATAAACATACATCATCTTGAACATATACACACATCACATAATAATGACCATCCATAATAAAATTATAAAAATACAAATATGCATAAATAAATCATCCATCATATACACATAACATAGTGTCAATAAGGGCTATCACATATCATATAAAAATAAAAATACAATATCCATCCCATGGTCCATAATGATGTCCATCATATAATCAAAATATATGTCCATCCTATACACCCGTAATAATAAAGTACAAGTACTAGGCTTTGAATCAACTTTGATCTTTATTGCTCTGTATTGTATGCCCATCTTGCACCTGTCAAAAACTGGTATCCTATCACCTGTCCTCTATCCTTTCTATTGTGAGCTGCCCACATCTGACCTCTATGGTGAGTTTGGAACTCCCCCTCTATGTGGAGGGGTCTCTCTATAGCTACTATATCCGCAGGTATGTGTCCTTGCTAACTAGGATGGTGCTAGCATTTGTGGCCTCGCTCAGATGTAGGTAGGTACCCACTGTGTCTGATTTGGCACTGCTGTAAAGTAGATTTCCATATAGTAGCTGGCCTCTCGCATGTACTCATCCCTCTCAACTACCTAATATCTGGCTAAGTCTTGCTCTTCCCTGTACCTGTCTTGAAATCCACATATGAATTTCCTCTCCTATGCCCATGTGTCTTGTGCCAACCACAACTGATCAATCTCTGCTCCCATATGTGACACCTGCTCTATGGCTCTATCCCTCTCATCTCTTATGGCCTGTACCTGTTCTTGCAATCTCTACACCTTCTCCCCCATCTCACCAACCTCGCCCTGCACTACTTGTGCCTATGCCTACACTGCATCTCTCTCTCTCTCTCTCTCTCTCTCTTCACTACCTATATCCATGCCATTTCCGCATCCCTCTCACCCTATAGGGTTTGCACCTGTGTTCGTGCTGTATCTCGATCTATCTACATGGTTTGTACCTTGGACCTCATAGCCTTCTCTCTCTCCTGCATCAATCCCATCTCTCCAACTATTTGGTTTGCCACCTCGACTCTATCACGAAGCTCGTCTCACTCTCATTTCAGCTTAGTCCTATCTATCAGTAGCCCCTCCACCTATCTCCTCAAATCATCCATGTCATTCTCTGCCTCCACCAAGGTCTCCACTGATACCTAGTTTGTCACTCCTCTCGGCTGTCGCTATCCCCTCACCTGCAGTATAGTCACCACTGCCTCTAGCCTATCTCGCTCCCATCTCGCTGCCACCCCCTCATCATGGTCTTTGGACACCTCTCCCTCTAGCTGAGTCACCTTTGCTCGTAGCTGGCTCACCTCGACCTGTAGGCCATCCCTCTCTACCTGTATCTCCTCCATGTGCTGTGATGCCTCGTCTACTAGGATCCCATAATCCCTTTGCCCCTCTGCTTGTACCTTGGCCACCTATGCTCATAACATGCTCACCTCGACCTCCAGTCTACACCTCATAGCCTCTACATCTCTTAGTCTCTACTTGACAATCTGTAATCTCACCACAACCCCTCTCAATAGTACAACCAGATCCTCTAGTATAGGTGGTACCATGGCCAATGGGGAAATATCATGAATGTCTACATCCATCGCCTCCACCTCTACCTCATCTCTCTCATCCATCGCCTCTCCCTTTGCCTCATCTCTCTCCTCCTCTGCCTCAACCTCCTCTTGGGTTCTCCTCTACTATCTCCCCCTCCCTCTCACCCTCCTCTGTTGACCTCCTATTTCAGCCTCCCCCTGTCCTCTCTCCTGCTGACCTCCTACCTCAACGTCCCCCTGTCCTCTCCCTTGCTGACCTCCTACTCTAGCCACCTCCTTCCCTCTCCTCTACTATCCTCGCCTCCTCCCCCTCCTCTAACCTACCAGTCTTAGTTCATCCTCTAGCCCAAAACCAAGTGCCTTTGTAATTGGCTCCATTGGCATAATCCGTGCGGGTTGGTGATGGGCATACCATGTAGAGAATCTGACTGTCACCCCCACATTTGCTCTCCCTCTACTCCTACCTAGGTAGGGTACTTGCTGCAACGTTTCCCAATGCTGTCTCACAAACTTGGCCATAATTGGCTCCCCCCATGGTCGCTCTTGTGAGATCTGTTTGAATCTCTATGGTCCATGACAAATGTCCTGTGGAAGCCCAAACTATCTCGTCACCCGATTCGACCTATGTGCATCCACTATACGCGGCTCTCCCCCGACTATGTAGCATCTAACACAAAAGTATCCTTTGTTTCTCTCCTTATCTCTCCTCCATCCAGAGAACTGCCGTGTGATGTATGAACTCCATACTATCTTCTCCTCCTGAAGATCATCAAACATCCTCCTCCATTCGTCTAGATCACTAAAGCCCTGATAATGCCACACCTAGTTGTACTCTGCCCCATACCAATATGCCAGTGGTAGTGTCAGATCCTACAACCTTGTTGTCACCACTCCTGGCCTAGCCACACTAATGTGCTCCTAGGCCCATATTTGCAACAACATCACTTGTGTCACACTGAGAGCCCCTCGATAGGACACAATGTGCATATCTCTATATAGCTGCGCCAGCATGCATGGACCCCATGCGAACTCCCCCTCTCTTTTCTCCATAATGTGTCACACCACCTCCATGTAGCTAAGGCTACAAAAGTGCCCACTCATGTCTGGTATCAACAGTCCGCTAATCAATCCACACAGGTACAAGGGTAGTGGAGGCACCCCCAACCCCAAGCATCTATCCACATCCAACCCCTTCCTTTGCATTGGTAAGTCCTCTCGCTCGAAAAGGACCAATAGGGTTTGATCCAACACCTCACCCTCTGATCTAGTCACACTCACTAGGTGGCCTGCTATAGGTAGCCTCAAAATCCTCCACATATCTTGTAGAGTGACGGTCATATCCCCTATTGGGAGGTGGAATATTGAGGTCTCAGAGCTCCATTGCTCTATAAGGGTTTTCAACATCGCCCGATGTGCTTTGACAGTTGGGTATCCCAACATATGCAGCAACCCCAGTCGAACCAAAGCCTCATGGTCCTCCCCATTCATAACTGCTATGGTCGCCTCCAACACTTCTGATCGCCTCTCACACATCCACAAGCTCTCGAACTGCTACATCCACACCACACAACATGCTAGTCATCTCATCCTTTTCTTCATCTCTCCCTCTCTCCCTCTTTTACATTTCTCGGCCCTGTGTTATCTTCTCACCAAATTTTCCCCTTTAGATAAATTTCCCCAATTTGTCTTTTTTTCATTCTCTCGACCTATTTTTTGGGCATGTTCCCCATTTTTTGTTTCCTTTTTCCTACCTCTTGGGTGAGCCCCCCCTTGTAATGGGCGATACCGCCTGTCCTTGGGTGAGCCCACTTGAGTGCAGGCGAGCTCGCTTGTGAATGAGCAAGCCTGCCCCAGATTGGGCGAGCCTGCCTGAGCATAGGCGAACCTGCTTGGGTGGGTGAGCTCAGCCTATGGGCTCCTGCTCGCCCCTATTGGTGGGTGATATCACCCTTCTAGCGGGTAGGTCTATCCACCTCCTCGGTGGGCGAGCCAACCTAGCAAATAGGCGAGCCCGCCGGCTAGGCAGAATTGCCCCTGTCTTAGGCGTACTCGCCCTCTCTCGGGTAGGATTGCCCCTCTCCTAGGCGAGATCACCCATCCTAAGGGCATGGTTTCCTATTTCCTGACAACCGTTGTTTTGGGTGGATTTTCCCAATTCTAAGGCACGCCTGCCTTTTTTCTCATCCCCTCTCGACCTTTCTGGGCATTTTTTAAAATTTTCTAGGCAAATTTACCCACTATTTGGGCAAATCACCCCCCTTTTCCCATTGCTTCTAAACAGGTGATTCTATCTACCTGATGGGAAAAATTGAAAATTTTCCACCCACCCATTTTTCTAATCTACCCCAATCTCAAAACCCATGTTTTTAACATGCATTAAAACTAAAAAATACACCAAAAAATGCTTAAAATCACAAAGAGGTTTTTGGACCTAACTTGGCATGGGACTGCGTGCTCTTGGAAGAATCATCGTACCTTGTCCCCCCGATGGATGATGTTGTCATTGTAGTCCTCTGACATCCTCATCTCCTTCTTCTCCTCTTCTCTCTCTCCCACTTAACTGCCAGGTGTGCAAATGAGGAATAGTAATTGCTAAAATTACTATATATAACATTTCCCTCATTTTTTAACTTTTTTAAGTTAAGGGTATTTTTACCCTTTCTTTAAACCTCTTTTTAATTCAACTAATCCTCTAACTTCGCGGGGCCGCCATTTGCACACCGTGTGTTCATTTGACTCCATTGAAAATCCACTCTTCATGGTTTTTTGAGCTCTATCCAATGGTACCCTCTGTTTCCTCATATCAAGTAGTCGCTCAAGGCTCCTTTTTCTTCCCCAAGTGCCCTTTCGAGGGGGCATACCCTACCATTTTCCTCCATTCCTCCGTCATGGTCATTATCTGGCAAGATTGGGGCATCTCATTTCATTTCCCACCATTTGGGTAGCTCACACAAGTTCTCCCATGCTGGGGCATCATTTTCTAGTCGCTTCCTCTATAGAGTCATGTGCATTTTATTTTTCTTCGAAACACTATTATTCTAACAATATTTCAAAGAGGGGCAAAATGTAGACATCTAAATTTGACCACTCCCATATGGTCAAATATGTCTCCTTTATTCGTCTATTTCATTGATATTAATTAAATGATTTAGTTAATATTTCCCCTTTGCCTAAGGTTCCTAAAGTATTTAATTTAATAATTAAATACTTTACCTTTCATCCCTTCCTCTCTAAATTAAATAAATACATCAATTTATTTAATTTAGCCATTTAAAATTTTGAATTTAAATCAATTTTAAATTATCTCTTTTCTCTCTCCTTGTCACATCCTCCATAATGTTCTTCTAATCTGGATTAGTTTAATTAATCCATGATTAGGATGTGCACACCCTTAATCAAGATTAATGTCACATCCTCCATATTTGGCCACTTGTCTCTAATCCTTCATTAATATTCTTAATCACCTGTTTGCACAACCTTAATCTAATCCTCTTGCCATCTTTAGTATATCCTCCAAGTCAACCTTTCATAAGTGCTTTCTTTTTTAATCCATGACCTCTCCCCCATGTGAATTAAAAATTCACATTTATTCATTCAATGCTCCCCTCTTCCCCATGAAGGTTGTTGGGAAATTCTAAATCCTCTCATAGGTCACATCACTCATATGGTACAAGGACCTCATTTATGAGGACCTTGTCTTATCCTCAAGGTACTTCCAATCATGTGAATTTAAAATTCACATTTATTCCCCCAACCACTTCTCTCTTCCCCATGATGATTAGTGAGGAATTCTAAATTTTCTCACTTGTCACCATCCTTCCCACATGGGGACAAGAACTTTTTTGAGGAAATCTTCCCCTAATCCCAAGGTACTTGCAAGTACCTCCACCTCACATGTCATTTTTCCACCTCCTTTTCCACATGGAAAGATGTGAGGGCTTGTGAGTCCTCAACTCACCATAGCTCTCCATCTTATCCATGTTGGCTAAATCCTAGCCATTCAAATCTCTAGAGATATTTCCACTAAAATAGAGGATTTGGTCTCATTTTTCTCATAACATACATTCAAGCATTCACAAATGCAACTCTCAAGCTCAAACACTCTACATTGTTGCATTCAAGCTGATCATCCATTGTTGAATCCCTAAGCTTTCATTGCATCCATTCCATACACCTATCCAAATACTCACTTCCATCTTTGCATTCATCATCCAATTTAGAGCATTTTGCATATCATTGTAGCTTATTTGCCATCAAGGATCACACATTAAGTCTACATCAAAGGTATAACCAAAAATATCAACTTGGGCAAGGTAAATCTCTTATATTATCTTTCTTTTGTTCAAGTTCAACTAGGCTTATCTCGAAGTGTTATTGTGTGTGTTTCTCCTTGTTGTACTTCTATTTTTTTGCATCTTTTAGGATAGGAAATCATGTTGCACACAAGCCTAATTATAAAATTTCCCAAGAGGGCCTAAGTAATTACAAAAGTTCTTGAACTTCAAAGAACTGGTCTGAGAATCTCATCATGCCATTAGACTTTTTGGGAGTTAGGAGTCTCAAATCCTTCATACTGCTTCCATTAAATGTATGTTAGAAGTTATGAAGCATGATCAAATGTCGAAACATGAAAACAATAGCTTTGCATTCACCTTGTTAGTGGTCAGGGTTCGTATGTCATCCTTACCAGCTACCATCTTCATGTAGAGCTCAAGCCTCATCATCGACTCATGAAACCTTCTTATTGCTTTCCATTTTTTGGGGTTAGGGATCGAGGATCCCACATACCCTTTACCCCGCTTAATCACCGCGAGGTCAAACAAAATCAATGCCATCATTTGGCGAGATGGCAAGCAACTTCCATCTTTCCTTTCGAATGTCAGATTGGTGTGAAATATTTGTCTAGTATTTATTTCTCATCCGTACTACTTCTTTTCTAATAAAGGAATAATAATGTTAATGCATTATAGTTATTACCTAGGAACATTAATATCCTTTAATTATATCAATATTAATGGTATTACTATTTATATTATTACCATTGACTTGTAATGCTAATTTTTAATACTTATATTAATCTTATCTCTAATTTCAATTGCTTTTGAAATATTAACGTTGTCAATAAATTTAGAGTAAGTTCAGTCCTCCTTGATGAAACAGACTTTAACCACATGTATATTATCATTATTAGTATGTTTTCTTAACATTAGTTTTAAATTGTCATCACCAATCCCATTGATATTGCAACTATTTCCACGAATAGTATTAACTTTAGTCTAATTCCAATATTCAATGTGTAGTATGACTGATATAAGATTTATAATTTACTCCTAGAATATTGTAATCTATCATTGAAATTATTAAAGCATCTAGGTATTATATCATAGTATTACTTACATTCTCAATTATTAATAAGCATATTGCTATTTGTATTGACATAAATTTTAGTATTAACACCATTATCCGTTGATGCTAAGATCGATGTTAAAATTGTTATCCTTATCTAACACTAATATTGCCTCAATGTTGATGTAAATTTTACATTTAATAATGCTATTTATTAAATACTATTATTGATAATCAATTTGAAATAAAGACGTTAATTTTAAAGTAAACATCACTATTTATTTAAGTATAATGTTGATGTTATTATAACATTTACATTAGTTTCATATTAAATTCACTCTTTGCTAAATATTATTAACACTACTTATTAAATGCTTATCATATACCCGATGAGCGCTTGATAATGTTAATATTTATATTTAGATATTTTGATTTCTATCACAAGAAATATTATTAACATTTATTCACAAAGATTGACAACACAATAGAATTTATTCTTATATATAATTTTAATCCCACTTTTTCATCTAACAAACTCCTATTTATATGCCTTATAAATAACGTAATTAATTTATAAGGATTCACGTTGCATTTATATATTTCTAAAATAAATTGGTTAATTTGTAGGGTCTCATAGTGCACTTTTTAATTAATTGCAAATGTGACCCTTAGTCACAACTTAAGTTGAGGGAACCTAGTCCCATTGTCCCCACCATGGACAATTTACAATTAAGTAAGATTATTATGCAAGCAAAAATCAAACTCTATTTTTCACATCAAACACACAAATCAATAATTAGATTGCAATAAAATATCACTTCTTTCTTCACCTTATAAAAAATTCACTATTTCAAAGCCAACACAATTTTGACAATTACATTTGTCAAATTAAAATTAATTTAAATTTTCTCAAGCATGATGGAAACAAATTCAATTTTCACTCACTGTATTAACACACCAAAATTTGGTTACAATTTACATTTTATTGATTTTTTCAATATGCAGGCTAACACCTTTGCAATTCTCCAATTTATTGCCATTTTCAATCTCTTTTCAATTTCTCTATTCCAATACTCAATTTTACACCTAGTTAATTTTTGTGATTTTATATCACTTCATTCTCCCTTTACTACACAGTCTATTTCTTACACAATCTGCATTTGATCTTATTATGTAGTTTGTATTTAAATGGCCACTACCTTGTACACAACACACCCCTATTGGCTTCCTTTTCCTTTAAACATTTTCTCAGAAAATTTAAATGTTACCTTTTAATACCTACACACATTTTCTTCCAGGCTGGGAACCACTCCATGAAGCCTCTATTTTTTCTTCTCTTTCCAATGCATCGCTCTATATATTCTTCCTACATTTTATTTTGGAATGCAAATGTTTTTTTCTAATTCTTAATCCAACTTTTCTTTCTTTGAACTATGCAGTCTCCTGTACTCAGCTCCTCCCAATCAACATAACATCTCAATCTTCTATATTTGCTCACAATCACAGGCACAACTCTTACTATTTTTTACTCTGCTTGAATTTTTAAAATTCCTTCAATATGAATTCTCTAGTTTATAACATACACAACCCCTATCTCTCCTTTTTCCTCTCACCCCTCTTTTCTCCTCTATTTGCAAACTCTCTTCCCTTTATTTATTTTTTGTTGTGTAATTTCTAATGTTTTTGGCCTTCTTGTTGTTGTGCATATGTTTTTTCAATTCCTGGCATCTCTTTATATCCTTTCACATATTTCTTTGTTTTGAAATTTTAAAACTCTCTTCACTACATCTATTCCTCTCCTTATTATTCATGTGCATTGGTATTTCAATTTATTTTTAAATATTAAAATAATTTTCCTCCTGCTTGACCTTTGTAGTTGTAAGAGAGGGGGACCAACCATGTCAAGGCTCTAGGTCATAGAGAGTCGAGAGCGGAGGGATACCCTAACTTACCTCACTTTAAAGGATGAGGATTGAGAATGAAGAGCACTAAATAGTACTTCTGTCACTCTTTAGACCCGAGATTCAAGTTTAGACTAGGCGAGCTGGTTTTTGGAGTCAGTATTGCACCTCACACAACTCTTTGTTTGAGGGCGGTAGCATAGTTCTGGGATGATAGCGTGACACGCTGGCGTCTCTCTAGCATGTTGGCATCTATACAACCAAAAAATAGGAAGCACAACAAAAACTACCTAAAAACATACTAAAAACCTACCTAGTTGATGTTGACAGGGAAAACAGAATAAGGAAATATAGAAAATAAAGGCAAAAATGACAAAGCAAGTAAATAAACACTAGGGTGAAAAAGATTATCTCACCAAGGCACTAGTTCACCAGCTAGCTCCACACATACGTATCCACCTACACACAAGCAAAAGGGAAAATTTTTGGGGTTGTATAGGGGTCTGCCTTAGTCAGACCCCCACTTTGGTGTTTCCACCTCCACGGATAGCCAAAAAGAAACAAAGTAGAATATGCAATAAAGGAAAGAAAATAAAGAAAATAACACTACAACACAATACAATGCTACTCTATCAAATCATAAAGGAGAGGAGTGAAGCATTACCACCTCCATCCAAAATATCACTAGCCAATGGAAGGAGAATGCAAGGTATGGACTTGGAAAAGTCACCATAGCCGCAATGGTGATGAAGGGAGGTCTTGCAAGACTCCAAGCCCATACTTCTATTGCCTCACACTTGTCTTCAAAGCTATTGTAATGGAGTGTTGGAATGTTGCTTGAGTGTGAAAAATTTGCAAGAGAATGAAGTGAATGCCTAGAGGATCAAATGAAGTGAGAATGAATGTTTTTGAAGGTGGGATGAGAGGGAATAAGGAATTTTTGGGTCATTTGGTCGAAGAGGCACATTACAATTCAGCCCCAATCAGGTGTGTAACACCTCTGGTGACTTCAGACGTAGGAATCCATTAGGTATGATAGCGCACCACACAGACGTCCGCGTGTCACGCTTTCGTCCTTGACAAATATTCTCTCACCAACACACAAGACGAATTCCAAGTGGATGGAAGGTAGGTAGGTGATGTGGAATTTCACCTTTGGATTTGATTTTCTAAGGTGAGGGTATGTGAAAGGGGAATTTTCCTAAGGGGTGAAAATTCACTCCTATTATTTTTTCCCCCACTTTAATGAGCATGAGTATTGATGAGTGATCGATAAAGTAGATTAGAGAGATAAAAAAAAATAGAGATGTATACCTAAACCATCAAGAAAGTAGATCACGATTTGGTGAACTTGAGAGAATAGGGCAGGCAAAGGACTCCACAGGTACTCTCCCTAAGGAGTTTTGATCAAAAGGACTCCATAGCCCCACAAAATTATGAAGTTGCATAAAGTACACCGAAGGCCCTCAGACCAATGATGGACAAATCCTGCAGGATGAAAGCATCTCACAGGCCCACAAACCTATAAGAAGGAAACCTCCAAGTTCTCTCTCATGAAGGAAGCCCAGTGAAGCAAGCACCTTATAGGCCTGCAGACCTATAGGGAGGCATCCCCCATGTTCTCTCTCATGAAGGACACCTATTGGAAGGGAACTCTGTAGAGTTAGACTGGAAAGCAGCTTGATAGGCGTACCTACAAAGCAACATGTTAAGCCATAGATAAAACATGTTAGAAAAAAAGCAGCCACAAATGAAAACAAGAAGACAGTCATGCAAAAAGTCAAAGAAATTGAAAGGCTCTCAAAAGGGTCCCTCGAGAACCCTTCAAAAGAAGAGGGGTCCACTCAAGGGACAAACTATGTGAAAGTGTAAAAGAGACATTTTTTCTTAAATCAATTCATCATCAAGGAATCCTTTCGAAAGATGTTCACTTCATCAAGGAATTCGAAAGGAAGAAAATCCCCCCTCACGAGGGGAAAGTCAAGGCTTCTCCCCTAGGAAAATGTGCTCCCTCCTTGGAGGAAATTTCTCAAGCTCTTTCTTTGTGAGCCCATGATGAAGGAAACACATTCTGTTAGGGGTCCAAGTTGAGAATGCGATTTTTGAAAAAAGATTACTAGGATTTTCGAGAAAAGATTCATTGGCAATGAATTCATTTTTTGACAATCGAAGCACCATAGAAATAATGTTGTCACACATGCAAGGGACAACTCAAGCAAGGAAGAGAGAAAGATAAGAAATGAGCGAAAAAGAAATGGAAACATCACAAACAAGAGACACAGGGGGATCTAGTTTTGCCGGGTTAGATTTGTTCATGCTTATATAAATGATAGGTAACCATGGTGTAAGGAAAAAAATCATCAATCCCCACCAAATTGAGAGGAATGCATGAAAAAAAGAAGTAAAAATAAAAAAATGGGTCAACATGGAAGGGAAGCCTAAATGCCACCAACGCTTTGTGTCATCCTCAATTTGCTGAAAATCAAGACACAAACAAGGAAGAATAATGATATAGATAGAAGAAGGTTCATGACACAAAATAAATCCTGTATCCAAGCACCAACAAGGGTGACAAGGTTCATCCAGGAACATGTAACGCAAGCACATGGGAACACATCACAACACACACACACCTAATCTACAGATAAAGAAGAGACCTCCCCCTAACACTCATCGAACAAGAGGTTTTCTGCTTCCTAATCTAGATCATTGTAAGGGGAAGGCAGACGAGACTGCAGTGGTGAAATATTAAGGGGAGGAGCTTCCGACCCTCCCACAACAAGGGATAAGGAAGAATCCCCCGTAAGGTCTTCTTTGATCGGCTCTTGTGGAGCTATGGTCAACAATTTTGCAAATATCGTTGACAAGATCGGGACCTCGTCCAGAGAGTTAAACATGCACTTTGCAAGAGTGCCATGTCATACCTCAACGGATAGAGAGAATGACACCCAAGATTCATCGCTTGGATCACTGAGCGACTCGGGAGTGGTGAAAAATTCAGGGGATACCGAAGCTGGCTCCATCACTAGAATGGAGTAAGCTAGTGCAGGACCACCTTTTGGAGAAGGTGGGCTCCTCTTACACCCTCCATTGTTGGAAGGGAAGAGCTCCACTTCTTGCTTCATTGGGGGATGTGAACTCCCCACGGATGAGGCAAGAGGCGTAGAGGAAGAGGAGGAGAAAACCATGATGGGCACCACCAAAGTGTTCAACATGTCCATGGGTTTTGGGAATGGCAGGATGTCTAGAAGGGACATCAAAAGAGGTGGCTTGAATGAGGGAGTGATAAATACCTACACCCTTTTAGGGTCCAGTGCACTCACACACATCATGGGAGTAGAAAGCAGAGCTGAGTTTTGTTGAATGAAAGCAGAGGGGAGGAGAGAGGACATAGTAGGAGGCCCTGATACATGGGAAATTGACTCCTCTTCCCTTTTTATGATCTGCTCAGTTGCTAGATCCTTTCACTGGTGCTTGAACTCACACAGAAGGTAGTTTCTATGACTCTTTGATCTAGAGGTTGGGAATTGCGAAGGGAAAAAAGGCTCATACTCAGCCATAGGTGTGTCCATCACAACCATTTTCAATAGAAGCAAACTCCTGAATGGGAGTAGGAGGGAGAGATTGAGAAACAATAGGGGGAGTCAACTCTAGAGCCTCAGTGGCGGAGCCCTTCTGGTTCACTGCTTTAGGAGTAGGAGTGGTAGGAGGCGTCAAAGGTTGAGACACAGAGGATTCCCCTTGGGGATCCTTCCTTCTATCATATAGGTAGGGACAAGGTCTAGGAGGTGTAGTAGGAAGATCAAATATTTGAATCTTTGGTTTGTGCCAAGCCGGTATCATCAAAATCCTTAGGTAAAACCTAGGAGTGTTCATCCAAAACTCTTCTTCAGAAAGAGGAGTGAAAGAGGCACCTTGAAGATGAGTAGGACTTTCCTTTCCCTTTTGAGAAGAGGAGGCAACTTGCTACTGCACTAACAAAAGGGTCAAATTCAGCTGTCCCCTACCCCTGGTCTTATACTTCACATAATTTTTGTAAAGTAGGTCTATTCTTGGGGGAAGCAAACCAACCAGGGTGGGCCAAAAATGATCCAACAAGTATCCCCCATTGGAAACCAATGGAAGGTATCCAGTGTCATGCACTACGTGCAAAACACCTTCATGGGATAATTTCAATCACTTATGAATGGCGGAAGTGAATCCATTCATGGAAGCTAGCCAAGTTATGCCTAGCTTCACTTTGAACAAATCTGATTTCAGAATAACATCAAAGGTTGTGTCTACGACCCTAGGTCCAACTAGGATGAACAAAGTTATTGAGCCATATGGCTTGAGAGAAAGACCATCATGCATATGGATGGTAGACTTTGTTTCTTCGTACTCCTTCCTTTGCACTAAATTTAGCCACAATGTCTCCTCTGTAATGACATTCACTCAACTCGTTGGGTCAACTAAGACCCCTGTCACAATGTTCCCATTGAGATGAGCGAGAATGTAAAGGGGAGAGGGCTTGCTGTTCAAGGGCATGTCCTATGAAGTGAATTCCATGTTTGGTGAGCCGATTGTAGGCTGTGTGGGAGGAGTAACCGTGACCATGTTAACGTACGCCTCAGCATGAGTGGTAGAATCAGAGGGATCAATAACTAAGTTGGCAGAATGTGACAAAAATGGGTCTATGTATATCTTCAACTCACTATTTTCTTTCATCGTTGACTTGTTCACATTTTGTTTACTCCCATTGAGACAAATAGTACCATCCTCGATGTGGTCTTGTATCTCGTGATGTAGGTGCATACAACGTTCGGTATCATGTCCATTGACTCGATGGTATTGATAGAAGGTATTTGCATTATACCAATTTGGGTAAGGTTTTCTAAGAGGTGTGGGGTTCTCCAAGGTTATGATCTTATCCTTTAACAACTTCTGCAAGATGGAACAATAAGATTAAGCTAACTTTGTGAACTTTTTGTTGCATTTGAGGCCATTATCATTTGTTGCAGCTACTACATTCGCAACAACCTTTCCTTTTCCCGAGATCGATATAATGGATTTTCCTTCTGAATAGGAGCATGAGGAGGATCCCTCGAATTGAACTACCATCTACTAATATTCTCGTAACGCCACACACAAATGCGTGAAAGAAGGGTATTTCATAAGGGAAAACTTTTCCTGCCAAGGTCTCTACAGGTTCCCTATGAACACCTTCTACATGTTAGAATCGGGCAATGGGTACGAGATGTGTGAAAAGAACACTTGATACCGTGCTATGAAATCAATTATCTTCTCATTATCCCCTTTCTTGCATTGAACAAGATTCGAAAAGGTCATCTTCAGCCTGATGTTGGCTTGGAAATGTTAGAGAAATTGATTAACAAGTTGATCAAATGAGAAGATAGAGTTGTCAGGCAAGGAACAGTACCAATCGAGCACTATATCCTTAAGAGATTGAGTAAATAATTTTTCCATCAACGCATCGTGATGGAAGAATTTTGTACACATGGCATTAAAGGCATACATGTGTGTTTGTGAGTCCCCTTTGCTGCCATAGTTTTTGAATTTGGTAATCTCCATTCCTTTTGGGAAGGGAGTGCTCAAGATTGTTACCGACAATGGATTGTGTTAGAAAAAGGGCTGAAAGATAGGCTAGGAAGAGGCCTAGCAGAGACTCGCCAGTTGGTTCTACATGCGACCCATGTTCTTGAGTAGGGCATTCAAAACAGGGTCAGTAGATGATAGAGGACTAGTGGAGCCTCTAGAACCATCGCTACTAGCACCACCTTTGGGGGCACCTTTAGAACCACCATTGTGACCTCTTCCAGTGCCACCACCACTAGTAGGGCCTCCACCGGAGCCACCTAAACTACTGAGACCGCCTCTATGACCTCCACCAAGGCCACCTCCACCAGTGTCACCTCCACTACCAAAGCCATTGCCACTCATTCCACTTGAGTGTTTGCCACTAGGGGCAGTAGGAGTGAAATTGAACCCAAGGGGGGTTTTAATCACCTTGAGGGTGCGAGGATCCTAAGGAGAAAAAGAGATATTGATCATGGGCCTTGATTCGACCATGTAGAAAGACATAGTGGGTATCAAAACACCTTATTATCTTTCATAGGCATCAAGCACTTCTCCTCGGGTGGTACTTGATCTAGGCCTTTACGAAGGGACATAAGCTTCAGTTAGATCAACAAGACCATGTAGAAATTCTATGCTCGTTCGATCTTTCCCTAGTAACTGTCTCACCTCGCTGGCAAGCCTAGTGACTCTCGCCATGTTTGGTGCCTTCTCTAAGTGATGAAAAAGGTCTAGAAATCTATTATCTAATTCCATAAGGTTTTCCACAGGAATACGCATCGCATCATCCTCATCTATAGATGAAGCTATAGGGGATGCGGGAGGAGTATGCACATGAGTGGTCTCTTTCATGAAACCCATCTCTTCAGCATAGTTTGTAGGAACACCCGTGGTAAATTCATTAGTTAAACTAGTGGGAAAACTAGGGGAGAAACTAGAAGTGACCCTCATCTTCTCCATCAGTAGGTGTAGCACACTTCTCTTGACAATGTACCCGAAAGTCGTAGACTGGGTTGTGATGCTTATAAAACTTCACAACACTCAAGGTTATGACAATCAGAAGGTCGAGGGAAAAATATCAACACAGGAAAATGGATAGATGTTGCTTCATGTTGGGTTCACCAAAAATGTAAGAGAGGGGGACCAACCACGACAAGACTCCAGGTCATGGAGAGTCGAGAGTGAAGGGCTGCCCTAACGTACCTCACTCTAAAGGATGGGGATTGAGAATGAAGAGCACTTAAATAGTACTTCTGTCACTCTTCAAACTCAATATTTAGGTTTAGGCTAGACGAGCTAGTTTTTGGAGTCGGTACTACACCTCAGACAACTCTCTATTCGAGGATGACAGCGCGGTTCTAGGATGACAACATGGCGCACTAGCATCTCTCTAGCGTGTTGGCATCCGTACAACTAGAAAAGAAGAAGCACAATAAAAACTACCTAAAAATGTACTAACAACCTAGCTAGTTGATGTTGATGGGGAAAAAAAAATAAGGAAATACATAAAATAAAGGTGAAAATGACAAAGCAAGTAAATAAACACTAGGGTGACAAAGATTATCTCACCAAGGCACCAGTTCACCGACTAGCTCCACGTGCAGGTACCCACCTACACACAAGCAAGAGGGAAAATTGTTGGGGTTGTATAGGGGTCTGCCTCAGTCAGACCCCTGCTTTGGTGTTTCCACCTCCATGGACAACTAGAAAGCAATGAAGTAGAATATGTGATAAAGGAAAGAAAAGAAAGAAAAGAACAATACGACACAATAAAATACTAGTCTATCAAATCACAAAGGAGAGGAGTGAAGCGTTACCAACTCCATCCAAAATCTCACTAGCCAATGGAAGGAGAATGCAAGGTATGGAATTGACAAAGTCATGATAGCCGCAGTGGTAATGAAGGGAGGTCTCGCAAGACTCCAAGCCCACACTTGCAATGTGGAGTTGATGAAGCTTCAAATCTGCTATAATGGAGTGCCAGAATGCTGCTTGAGAGTGAAAAAGTTGCAAGAGAATGAAGTAAATGTCTAGAGGATCAAATGAAGTGATAATGAATGTTTTTGAAGGTGGGATGAGAGGGAATAAGGAATTTTCGAGTCGGTTGGTTGAAGAGGGACATTACAATTCAGCCCCAATTGGGTGTGTAACGCCTCTGCCAAATTTAAACACAGGAATCCATTAGGGACGACAACACACCACATGCTCTACTTTCATCCTTGATAAATATTCTCTCACTGACACACAAGATGAATGACAAGTGGATGGAAGACAGGTAGGGATGTGGAATTTTTCCTTCGGATTTGAATTTCTAAGGTGAGGGTATGTGAAAGGGGAATTTTCCTACGGGGTGCAAATTCGATCCTATATAGTAGTTTGGCATTGATTTAAATTATTTTCAAAGATTATCTGCACATTATAATAATTTATCTCTCCCCACCAAAACCACAAATTCAAAATTAAATCGCACTCCAAAATTGAAATATTTGAAAATATTTTTGAGTGATGCCAATAGCTAGTTCACCTGGGATGCTCTTGCATTAGACACATTGGGTAGAAAGATTGTGAGCATAGGCTCACAATGGTGGAGTTGACTAGTTGCACTACTCTTCCAAGTTGCCATCAACCTATAGCGAACTCCTTCGCTATCCAATTTCTCAAAATCAATCTTTCTTCCACTTTTTCCAGCATTGTGCCAGAACATGCACCACCTCCCTTCAAAAACACTACATCTTCCTCCTTTTCCCCTTTGTCATGGACTTATGTCCACCAAATCCTGACCTCCTCCACCAAATATTCTACACTCTTATCTCCTCCTTCATGGGTTCAAACCCACCTCTAACTTTCCACTTCCACCAAAATCCTACAACATGTTTCACTATCTCTACACACAACCACACAACTTTTACTACATAATATTTTTCTCTGTCCATCTCTTCTTCTACCATCTCATTTGAAAAAAAAATATCATTATCATAAAACAAGTTCACCTCAGCTATAACATCCACATCTTCATCAACTGCAACTTTTCATTCTTCTCTTCATTGCAATAATGAGCTTTGTCCTCCACTCTTCCTCAATCACCAACAATTGTGCTAATAGATCTTCTTCTCCATTTCCTATGAGATCTTCATTGCTCGCTTCATTATTTTATGCCTTTTCCTCTATGCCTTCCTCATGGCATCTCTTTGCTACAACTTCTTTGGTAGAGGCTTCTCTCTCATCATTCTTCATCCAACTCAGGTTGCAATACTTTTTTCTGTTGTCCTCTTTCTTCGTCTCACTCCTCTTCACCAATTTCCTCACTTTTCCAATTTTTTTTTCCAATTTCTCGAGCCTTGCCTCGATCTTTCCTACTTCTTCGTGAACTATTTGTCCCATATTTTCAATCGTCTCATCCTCCACTTTCTCCCAATACTACTCCCAAAATAGTATTCAGACGGGTCTCCTCACGCCCCAACCCATCTTGCCTATTGCAATCTCACCTCATACAATCTACCATCACACTCAATCTGCAAAACAAATTCCTTTGCAGTTTCAAGCTCTCCACTGCTTAGGACTCCTCTACATGCAACAACCCTCACAATATTCTTCTCTACCACTTCACACACTTTTCTCTAAGTGTGAACTGCCTCACAGTTAGTGATTTGTTCGCACAACACCCACAAGTCTTGGTGGATCCTCTCCACTATCAGGACTGCACACTCTAATACCAATTGATGCAAGAAAAAATCAAACTCTACCTCTCACAACAAACACAAAACAAAATAACTAGATTGCAATAATTTATATCACTTCTTTCTTCACCTTATAAAAAATTCACGATTTCACAACCAACACAATTTTGACAATTACTTTTGTCAAATTAAAATCAATTTAAATTTTCTCAAGCATGATGGAAACAAATTCAATTTCCAATCACTGTATTAACACACCAAAATTTGGTTGCAATTTACATTTTTATTGATGTTTTCAATATGGAGGCTAACACCTTTGCAATTTTCCAATTTATTATCATTTTCAATTTCTCTATTCCAATACTCAATTTACACTTGATTAATTTTCGTGATTTTATCACTTCATTCTCCCTTTGCTACATAGTCTATTTCTCACACAATCTGCATTTGATCTTATTATGCACTTTGTATTCAAATGGCTAATACCTTGTACACAATGCCCCCTATTGGCTTCCTCTGCCTTTAAACATTTACTCTAAAAATTTAAATGTTACCTTTTAATACTTGCACACATTTTCTTTCAAGCTGGGAACCTCTCCATGAAGCCTCTATTTTTTTCTTTTACTTTCCAACACAACACTCTATATCTTCTTCCTGCATTTTATTTTGCAATACAAATGTTTTTTTTTCTAATTATTAATTTGGTTTTTCTTTCTCTGAACTATGTAGCCTCCTTTACTCACCTCCTCCCAATCAATGTAGCATCTCAATCTTCTATATCTACTCACAATCACAGGTGCAACGCTTATTTTTTTTTACTCTACTTCAATTTTTAAAATTTATTTCATTACATTTTTGCAATCTCTTTCATCTTGCACCTTGTCACTTGAGCTTTATACATTGAGGTAATAGAGGGCCATCCACTTCTTGTAGAATCTTCCTTGCTATAGAGACTTGGGAGTGGTGGATCCTCTCCATTGTAGTTAGTATTGTAGAAAAATAGAACTTGTTAGACAAACATAGTAAACTCGATAATTTTCTTATGTTTCTTTGTAGATCCTTTTAGCACATTAAATATTATTGTCAGTATTGCAGAAAGAATAGAACCTACTAGAAAAATATACATCAAAATATAAATTAAGTCTTTATAGCTTGAGTACACCAAAGATTTTGTCAATATTGTAGATAAATTAGTACTTGTTAGAAAAATAAATTAAATCCTATAATATAATTTTATTTTTCTATATAGGCCTTGGTGGAACCTTCAAAATCTCATGTTCCACTGATCTAATGTCTTTACTTTGGTGGTTTCTTGGTTTTGAAATCCTACAAGGGTTCATGGTTTTATGCTATAGGGTTGGTTTTCCTTAGCATGTTTTCTTTTTCCTTAATCCTTGTTCTTTTGTTCTATTTCTCAAGTGACTTGTTGTTGTCGATTTCCGGTAATTTAAAAAAAACAACCCGAGTCTTTGATCTTTGTGTATTGACTGGTCCCATATGTCTAGGTTTACTATCTCACACTCGTATTGAAATATTTTCCCTAAATTATTATTCTCCTATGGTTGAGTTCCATTTTATTCATCCATTGTCCTAAGTATTTATTGTGGGTTGGTTTTATGTCTATTCACCTCATGGTCCTAGTTGGTCCCCCTTTTAAAACAACTTATGAGCACATGCAAATTGTTCCCATTTAAGTCATGGCCTATCGCTCGATGTATCACCTATCCTGCATTGCTTCATGACCACTAGCCTTGTATTAGTGATGAGCGATGTAATTTTTCCTTTGTATCATGGCTTTACTTTCCATTGTGGGTAGGTAAGGGACCTCAAGTTTCATATTAGCGATGCACGATGTGAATTCATTTGCTTTGTATTGCTGGCAGGTCTTGTATCACTAATTTCTATAATACTCTAAGTTTTGAATTGGTGATGGGCGATAACACTTTAGTCCTTTGTATCACTGGCTCATCACCCATCACACATTGTCTCTTGTTCATTTTCCTACTGGTGATGAATGATGAAAGTTGTAGCTCTATTATTTCAAAGTGTTGTATCACTAATTTGTTTGCTATTTGGGAGCGAAGCCTGCCATAACCATTGATCCTTCAACTAGGACACGTGGCTAAATTTTAAACTATCTCTACTTTTCTTCCATCGCTAGTGTGATTCAACTATTGAAAGATGAATCAATGATGTGTGATGGACAATGCTAATATAGGTTCTCATCATTGGGGTCCAAGGAATCGCTAGAAATCCCTTCTAAAGAACTTTCCTATTAGTGATGAGTGGTGAAGGAAGCAAGGGAAGATGATCTGATCTGATGGCCAGGATTTCATCGCATGTGTTCCTCACATCGTTGATGGTGTATGTGAAGGAAAATGAATATCAACAATGAGTGATGGAGAGTTAAGCCTTATGTCCATCACTTCATCTCAAGGCATCGTGATTACATTTTGAAGCATGGAGAACACATTGGCGATGAATGATGGGGGAATTAGGGATATTCGATGGAATATTCCTTCCATCATTGGTTTCTTTTACATCACAGATCCATTAAGGGAGGCAAAGGAAGAAGTAGCGATGAGTGATGGTCTCAAAGAACAAAGCGATAAAAGAAAAAAAGAGTAAAGTATGAGGATGAAGGAGGATGATGGATAATGTTTTTCTCGCGGTTGGTGCTGCCGTAATGACAATGATGCATTTTGGAAGGTAGGAAAAATCTTCATCAACAAATACAAATTGTTTTGTCCCGTGTTTTTCTCCCTCCCTTGAATGAAAAATGTTACTGCAATGGTCAAATAGGATTTGGACATGTGTACATTTGGGCCTGATGCTTTTTTTGCTCCTTCATTTCTATAAGAAGGAATTCATGACCAAATGTACAGGGTTCTTATTTTTAGGAAGGCTCTTAGCTTTAGGTTTTGGCCATGGAAGAGGATGTGTACAGTAATTGTTGAATGCTAAGGGTAAAGGTCCATATGCTGTAAGTCCATATATTGTAATGCTCCTGTAACTTGAATGCACAAATATGAATATACACTATTATGTAATTATCTCCATGTCTGGAATGTAATATCTTTTGAATTGAAATAACAAGGTTAAATTGAGGTTTTTCAAACACATTTGTTGTTTGTGTTATCTATTTGTTTGCTTTCCATTCAAGGAGTGGCGTAAATGCTTGCAGATAGGTAACAAAGCTATTATATTTTCAGTTGGATTACTAAGTATAATTTCATAACAAGCTTACATAGACCTTTCTGTTATAATGTGGCATAAGCTTTTAGGTCATCAAGATTATGCTATAGTATTAAGGTATTATGTGTAAAATATGTCTCTGTAGCCCAAGGTAGGCAATGGTCTTGCACAGTTGTCTTTCCCCATCCTCATAAACAATCTTCAAATACATTCAACCAGTTAATTCTTTGGTTTTACGGTTATTTTGTGTCTCAAATTCATGCCTGTAATGAAATGAGAACAAGGGGCATACCATTATTTGAGGTAGCCATACACACTCTTGTTGTATTGTATGAAGTTTATTTGCTTTACACTATATTGTATCATAGGTTAAATATCTGCATGCAGTGTCATGTAGGACCACCTTCTTAGGTTTTGCAGAGCCTAAAGTGCAGGGGAGAAAAGTGTAGAATATATCTCTTGTTTGTTGGCCACTAATCTTGAAGTTCTTAAGCATAAGGTTTGGCTATCCTTTAGAGGATTTTCAAGGTTCAGCTAGAAAAAACACCAACAGTTTGTTGAATCTACTTGGGGAGATCAAAAGAGTGTCCATTTGGAAAGAGTCAAAGTATTTGATGATTCTAAACATCTAGTTTAGATATTGGAGTTTCAGACCTGAAAGGGGTTTTGTTACAACAGATTTAAAAGAATTCATATGTGACTTTGCTATTAGAGGAGACCCATAATGAAATTCATCTTTGGAAGAGCTTCATATTGTTTGAAGTTTAGTCCTCTATGAAGAGAGGTGGTGACTCTATGAAAAAAACCTGATGAAGATGTGAAAAAATATTTCAGATCTACACAGATTTCTAGTCAGGAACGAAAATTCACAATAGCTACAACATATCCATGTATTTTTTCATATTTTTTTTTTCAAGAAGGATAAGCTTGTATGAAAACCATGTTTGAAAGTCTTAAAAAAACATGTTCCCTTATTTAGTGAATGTTAGCACCAATAGAAAGGGAGTTAAGAAAGTTGAGAGTTAATGGTTGTAAGTAGGATAAGCATGAATCACATAAATATTTGTATACGGATTGTTATTATGAATCTCTTTCTATATTTTTAAATCCTACAATGCAACAACAACCACAATTCCAACTATGTCCTCAGAGAAGGCCTTTCTCTATGGGAAGATATAAACTGTTAAATTTTAATGGTATTCAAGGTTTCTCAAACCCTATTCCTAATGAGGTTAAGGAACACTTGCCAAAGTTCAAAGGGAAAATCTCAAAATCAACATCTCAGCACACAATGATGGGTGAAGCCACAATAGTGGTTTACAATTTGATGGAGGAAGGAAAACTAACAAAAATGACCCCATGGAAAAAAATTGGTTTTAGGGGTTTGAGCGAACCCATTTAATTCTTGCCCCTCATTTCCCACCCAAAAAACCAAATAAAATGCACATAGAAAGGTGGTTCACTTGAACCCCTAGGGGTTCGTTTGAACCCCCCTTATCCCTCATTCTTCCCCTTAGAGACACAAAACAAATCTAAATTTTTTCACTTCAGAGCTTGGGTTGAAGATGAAAATGGTGGAGACTTCACAAACCCAACTAAAATTAGGTAGTCCTCAGAATGAGCTATCCAACGAATATAATTTTAATATGTTTTGGTTTTATTATGTATTTGTTTTTTTAGTTTTATTAAACATAGGTTTTTCACCGAAAATCAAGATGATCTTTGTTTTGCACATGTGAAAAATAACAAATTGTCATTTTTTTTTTTGAAAAATATGAGTGCACTAGATATTGAAGTGCTTGATCCAACAAAAAAAATTGAATTTCAATACATACAAAAAAAGTTATGCATTATATGGTTGCGCTATGTCTGAATTGTAATTGGTTTGACTTTGAAACTTGATTAAAGAAAAAATATTCAATAAAAAACTATCTAACCAAGTGGAAGCACTAGATACCAGAGTTACAAATCTAAATTCAAAAGAATTAGAATTTTATCCTTCATGGAAAAAAAGTTATGCATTATATAGTGAGTGTCAATTTTTAAAAATGATGTTTTCTAGAAAAACTAGTTTTCAAGGGAGATGGAAAAAGAAGTGCAAACTAATTCCAAAAATTTTGAAAAAAATATATTTGGAATCTATAGACAAAATTTTATGAAGCTCTAGTTTGCATCATCTTCAAATTCCTCACGGTTTAGCCGCTATAGGTGCCTGAAAGTTGTTGGTATGTGGTGACTGGTCATGCTATATTGTATAGCCCATGGTATACTGTACACCCTGGCCCCCTGTCCTTGCTGAGGTTTGGGGTTGGGTCGGGCCCCGGGCGGGGGTTCAGGGGCGGCAGCCCCCGAGAAAAATTTTCTTCCTATTTTTTCGCGTGATCACCGAAAAAGGGAAAAAATCAATGGAAAAAGAAAAATCCGATTTTGTAGAACCCAAAAATCTGGAAGCTTCTAAGCTTGTTAAAAAGGGGTTCGGATGGGTATTACAGGATGATGAAAAACGTGATTATTTGCAAGATTGTAATAAGTTTCACTGGATAATAAAAGTATTGGATGGCTGCGGTTTGGTGGATGTAGCCCAGATTGGGTGAACCACGTTAAATTCTTTGTGTTATGATTTATTCTGTGCATGTTTTAGTTTCTCTGTTTATTATATAAATATGCATTTAATTGTTAGATCTGCCATCTCTAACCCTAACAAAAGTGAAGATTGAGTTAAAAAAAATATTTTAGTGTCTAGTTTAGCCAAAAATTGTAAACCACTATTGTGGGATCACCCTGATAGCACACACATATTCAGGTAGTAGTAAAACTTGGTTTTAAAATTAAAATAAGAAAGAGAAAGAGATATCTTAAGCATGCTTGGATTAAAATGGCTAAAATCAAGTTTCCTGCAACTCCTTGCTCAATGCACTCAATGAATTAGTCTACTGCCTTCTCTATTCTCAACTCTCTTCTCTTCTATTGCTTCAAATGATAACCACGACTACTCAAGTTAACCTCTCCTCACACTTAAGATGAAATTGAATATAGACTTCCAATGCATTGGCACTCAAACTATGGTCTCCTCACAACCTTCACAAATACTCTATGCTCTCTAACTCTCAAATATACTGCCTCTTAAATGAAAAAGTGAATGCATGTAAAATGAATTGAAAATAAACTACAAATGAACAACCAAATAGTGAGCTGCTATTCCTCTTCTATATTGCAAAGGAGAAGTGGTTGATCCCTTAAAGAAAGCTATATTTTTGCTTATTTACTGCCACCGCTCAAACCTCTTTGCTAGCCGTGGGAATTAGTTTTGCAAAAATTAGTTACAAAATTACTTTCAAACCAACTTTAACTCCTTCCAATTTGACATGGCTCGTTGGGCGTAACCTTTTTCAATTTGCTGATAGTTAAAACATGGGAGAATAAGTCTTACTACTAGCACGTTGAAAAGCCAATACAAATGAAATTAAAACTCTTATACCTACAACCCATTTGTGTGTTGCATTATACCTTATTTTACTCAATAAAAAATTATTATCTTGGTGTGGCAAATTAGCATTTATACAATGCAAGATATGGCACATAGTTCTCATGTTTAGCAACAACTATGCATAATAGTTATATCTATTGCCTTTTATGTGGAATTTATGCCACCTTAACATGCCCCTCGTGACATAAAATTTTCTAACTATATAGTAGTTTTAGTGATCATTTGAATTAGTCAAGGTTCCCTTTATAAGGCTATTTTAACAACTATTAACTTGGCCACCGTGCATGGAAGCATTGTCACTATCTTAATGCAAGATATGGCGCCTAAAGTGGCAACCTTAAATGGTTTGAACAACCATTAAAAATTAGTTATCATTCTTGTCTTTTCGTGGCATATATACCACTATATCACATGGCTTAACTTGCCATTTAATATGTCTACCATCCTATATTTAGAATAACAATAATATGCATAGTGTATATATATATATTTATTATAATACGTTTACTTCATTTTATTATAATATATATATGTATAGTAATTACTTAAATATATATATTAATGTATATCAATCACTTAATTTTATATATATTTATATATACTACCATCATTTAAACATATATATATATATCGATGTGAATGTTTGCATATGTATTACGTATCTACATATGAGTATACATAGATATTTATATCTACATATTCTCATACCAACATACATACATATATATGCACCGCCACATATACACACACACACACACACACACACACATATATATATATATATATATATATATATATATTCATTATATACATATCCATATATATTTAAATACACAATAAATAACATATGCTCAAACAATTTTACTTTAATGGCGTCGAGTGGAGGGCAGAGTAGGTTGGGTGGGAGAGGTGTTTTTGAATGTGTTGAGGGTGTGGAGGATGCAGAGGATGATGGGGAGGCAGATGGATGATGTGTTCCTCCTAGACATGTGTTGCCTTGTGCTTTGGTCACGTGGGTTGGTGTTCGCTTAGCGATGGGATTTCTTTGGTGTACTATCTAGGCACTTTGTGCTATTTGTGGTTGGGGGATGCGGTCCTTCTGGGTTGTGCCTCTATTTTGAAAGTTGAGATTGGGGAGAGAGTTGTCGATGGGCTCTTTTCTGAATCTCTTTTTTCCTGTCACTGCTTGTGGAGTGTGGTTCTTGTTGGCCTTCCTCTCTTACGGATTCAGCTTTGGTTTGACTTGCGTTCTTCTGAGTGATTTTGGTTTCTTGTTGAGTGGAGAATGCTCTTCGTGCAAGGGTCTCTTGTCTCTACTTGTGTGGGCTTGGGTGTTCTTGGTGGGGGATTGTTGGTGGAGTTTGGTGGCCTTATCTCATACCCTAACTAGAAAGTAGGGTTGGAAGTGGTTTTGTATTGTGGTGCCTCCTTTCCTCTCTCACCTTCGGCTAGTTGTCCCAGCTCTCTTTGGATTTTTTGGAGTTCTTTTTCCTCTGTGAGGGTGGTTTGGTTGTTTGGGGTTGTGATTTTTGTTAGAAACCAAGATCAGATTTGCAAACCAGAATAATCATTCCACAGAAGAGAAAAAAAGAAAAAGCAAGAGATTTGTAAGAAGATGTGCAAATATTATTATTCTAGAATTCAAAAATTACATGATAATGATTTTCTTTATAAAAACAAAGATGCAAACCCTAATCTTATCTTGAGCAACAAGATAGCTCAAAAGATAAAGATAAGAACCTAAAACTTAGGAATTAAATAAATCCTAAGTAAACTTATGCAAAGTGTAATTAAATATTAATTACACCAACACCCCCCATAAGTGCAACTTAGGGAGAAGCAAAATTATTATGCAAAGATGAGTCCCACAAGAAGACTGTCGGTACTCATGTACAAATGAAAAGATGAGGTAGAGAAGGAAAAACCAGTGGGACAAAACCCCCTACAATGAGATGACTGCAACAAAGCACTAGAAGAACATTGTGGAGTATCACTGGAACTGATTTTTGGAAAGAAAGGAAAATATTTCTATTTACTGAAACCATATGAGAGTCACTGATTGACTCAAGGAATCATGATAAAGCAACAACCAGATGCCGAACAGGAAAACTCACAAACTGGAACAACCAAATCGTGAAGCAATAGGAGGTGAGATGATGATATAATCGGAAGCCATGTATCTCGATGTCGATGCCAAACTGTGACTAAAATCTTCCATGGGAAGGAGTACTATGAAGACTCTGGAACATTAACCATAAAACATGGCCCTCAAACTGAGATGGATTCAATGTGGATCATTAACCATAGGCTCTCAATCTAAAGTGTGAACCGGATGTGAATCTGATATGTGTCAAGTAAGAGCAAAAAGTGGCCAAAGAACATGGAGACCAGATAACCCATGCGAGTTGCCATCAAAACAAAATGAATATGGAGATCAAAGTGCATGCACACTCTAATCAGATTTATTATGCAAGAAACCCCCCTGATGGAACTTTATATCAGTTCATTTATTACAATAACCCAACGATTGTAAAAGGAGAGCATGCAAAACATACATAAACAGAAGAGAAAATGCAAACATAGTGCATGAAAACAAAAAAATGAGTGCATGCACAAACCAAGGTTTACATCTGCCTCCATGATGAAAAATCTTCAAATTTGATTTCTAAAAAATCTGTTTATAATAAATAGACAAAAAAACCCAGAAATTTTTTGAAGCTGAAAATAAAACCCAGAAATCATTTTTTGATTCAACAAGTAGAAGATGAAGAAATAATTTTTTTAAACCTTTAGCCAGGAGAAAAAATGATGCGTGATAGTTTTTGTGCAGCTATTTTCTTCAGATCCATGAAAGAAAAAAAAAAAAGATACCCAGATCAGATTTCGACCCTGGCTACAAAACCCAGAAATAGTTTTTTGATTCAGCAAGCAGAAGATGAAAAAATAATTTTTTTAAACCTTCAGCCAAGAGAAAAATGACGCGCGCCAATTTTTGTATAGCAATTTTCTCCAAATCCGTACAAGATATCAAAAATATATAAGATACCCAGTTTAGATTTTGACCCTGGCTACAAAACCCAAAAATTATTTTTCCTACAATTGAGTGGAAGCTAAATTTATGAAGCAAAACTAAAAATGGCTCCAATGAAAAATAACTTTCATCAAACCTCAATTTTTTCTAGTGCTCTGAATCGAATGGAAAAACTCGATTTGATCCAAAAACGCTGCATAAATGTACTCAAGGAGAAAAACCCTTGAGGGACCTCAAACGAACTCTGCAATGATTTTCTCAAAAATTTGAGAAGGGGCTACAAATCAAGACTTTGATACCATGTTAGAAACCAATATTAGATTTGCAAATTAGAATAATCCTTCCACATAAGAGAAAAACAAAAAAGCAAGAGATTTGCAAGAAGATGTGCAAATGTTATTATTCGAGAATTCAAAAATTACATGATAATAATTTGCTTTATAAAAGCAAAGATGCAAACCCTAATCTTATCTTGAGCAACAAGATAGCTCAAAAGATAAAGATAAGAACCTAAAACTTAGGAATTAAATAAAGCCTAAGTAAACTTATGCAAAGTGTAATTAAATATTAATTACACCAACAATTTTTGGGTTGCCTCGGGTGGGGCTGTTTGTGGAAACTTGGCATGTTTCAGACCTTGACCAATGTGTAGGGTTGGAGGTTGTTTTTCACTATCTTGTCAATTTTTTTCTCTCTGTTTGGAGGTTTGCATTGAATTTCTCCTCCTCATTTTGGACCCTTGGTATTTTCTTTGGTGTAGGTTTCTACTTCTATGGGGGTGCTTTCTTTGTTTAGGGTGGTGGTTGTCGGTCTGCCTTTGGTGGAGCTGTTTGTAGTTAGTTTTTGGCATGTTACAGACCTTGACTGACATGTAGGGTTGAAGGTTTTTTTTCATTGTCTTGTCGGCTTTCTACTCTCTTTGCTTGTAGGATTTCCTTGCCATATCCTTCTTTTTTCAATCCCCCATGTCTTTTTGTTGTTTATGTTTCTTGACCGGCTGATGTGGCTGTTGGTCTTGGTTGTTGCCAAGATTCTCTTGGGTTGCCAATTTTGTTTTTTGGGTTCTTTGTTCCTCCCCACTTGGGTCCTTTTGTTGTTGGTTCTAAGTGGTGATTTTCCTTTCTTGTGGCTGTGGCTTTGCTAGGTTGTCTTTTCTTGGGCTGCTCTAGTTATGTTGATTGGTTTTTTGTTGGATTTTTGGGTCCTCTTGACTATGATTCGGGTTGGGATTATGCTGCTCATGGAGGAGTGCTCTATTTTCCTATCTATGCTCCATTCTTACTCTTTTCCAAAGGAGGTTTTGGTGCTCTCTACTATGGGTGTAGATGCTTCTTGTTGGTTTTTTAGCTATGGTCTTCTTTGGAGGTGGAGACTACTTCTATGGAGGTGAAGCCCTCTTCTATTGAGGTGGAGAGGTGGGTTGTGGATTGGGTGGGAAGGTCTATTTTTTGTAGTTTTGCTCTTCACTTTTTCCTCTCTTATAAAGGGGAGCCCCTTCTTATTGAGGTGGAGGTCGGGCTAGTGTTGTAGGTTGACTGGTGTGGTGTTTATGTTGAGAATTTTTAGTGTTTCTACCTGATTCCCAACTCTCCTATTGAGGTCGAGAGTTTGGTTTTGTTGGATGGTGATGTCATGTGGTGTGCTTCTGGCTAGGTGGTTTTGGCTGATGGTTTCTTGACTGTATCTGGTTGTTCATTGTTGGTTAGTGCTAGCAAGGGGTTTGTTGTAGTCTGGATGATTCAGGCTGATGGTTGCCTGACCATCTCAAGTGGTTCTTGGTTTCAAGCTCTCTTGTAATTCCTAGTTACTTTGAGTTTAAGGTGCCCATCAAAACCTTCTATTTCGAGTATATATGAGTAGTCATGTTGTTTCTCTGTTGATCTACTATTGGTTCACTGTTGGTTGTCTATGTTGATTCCTAGTGTAGCTTTTTCTTCTTTATGTGGGTTTCAGGTCCCTATCAAAACCTATCTGTAAATGGTTTCGGGTCCATTCAAAACCTATGGTTTTAGGTCCATTCAAAACTTGCTTTTCCCCCTTAATCAAAACATATGCTTGGAAACATAAGAGTCTTAACACTTTAACTCAAATTGGCTTAAACAATCAAGGAAGGTTAAAAGACAACCAAACTTAGCTTTCTTAACAACCAAGAAGCTAACAACCTAGGCTTAACACTTACCGACACAAAACTAAGACTAACCTAACAAGGTTCCCCTATCTTGTGCAGTGAGTGTGTGCGTCTACTTAGATATATGCCAATGGTTCCCATACCAACCTCTTCTCTTGGGTGATACTCTCCCCGCCTCTGGAGGGTTCAAACCCTTCCTACATCCAACTTAAATCAACATGTACATAGTTAGCTAAGAACATATAAATCACATTCATCTTATGACCAGGACTGAGCCCTACCGGCGATGACACCAATATCCTAGGGAAGCTGTGTCGACTATTGCCAACAAGCTACAGGTGGTATCCTTAGGTAATGTCTATAGTGCTGTATTTATTTGTTTTTCAATTTATTTAAAATTTTCAACAAATTATTATTTTTAGGTTTAAAATTGATTTTAATTTTAATTTTATTATTTTATTATTTTATTCTGCAAATTGTGACGGTACGGTTGTACGAATAGGGCAGATAGGGGATTTTTTTCTGCATTTTTTACAATGGCCAAACATAGGGAAAATTTTATATCAACCATCCTAGATCCAATGGTGAGGTCTATTTTTTTCTCAGAAGGTCATTTGTGAAATTTTCTCTACAAAACCCTCATATGAAACCACAATACAATAAACCATTTTGACCCAAAATTTTTAATCCTTAGATCTACAATAAACCTAAAAAATCCACAAACCCCAAAATCCCACATTTGCAAAACAACAATTGCACATGTGTTTCATATCTTGTAATTCCTTAGATCTATCATGCATAGCCATGTATTCAAATTTGCACCAAATCTACTCAAACAATGGTTATAACAAAAAAACTTAGGATCTCACACCTCCCACAACCATGAAAGCTTTGTTACCATTTGTTAGGAAATAATGCATCAATAACCAATTTATGAATTCATTTTCTGCATTGATCAAATAGACAAGCCACAAGATGACACAAGATATACCTTGGGAAAAACTCAAGAGGGAGAAACCTAGCTTCCAAAAGAATCCATACTCCATCTATTATTCAACAATAAAATAATATATGCACTTACAGAGTTACCATGAATACTTATGAATCATCAAGTCTTTCCAATGCATCTTTCATGTGTTCAAACATGAATCCACACATCCCATGTCATGCTTCACAAATGCACTCAGAAAGACTCAATAATGACAACCCACTCACCCAACCAACCTTAACCACTAAACATGTGTTTTATTTTATACATACAAGATCACACAAATATAACAAAGTGGTAAGATAAAACCATGTGCCACAAAACCATGTAAATAGATAACCATTGACTGCTCCTTTAATATTGGGTACTAAGTTTTCACTTTATTAAATTCTTTCCCAAAATATTAAATTATTGTCCTATGTCCTGTTAGTGCCATTTCTGGTTCTCTCATTGTCTAGCTGTGTACCCTTGTTTTTCGTGATAAAAATTTGGCTTGGGAATTTTCTATCATTTTAGAACGTGGGGTAAATGGGCTCCCACTAGGGTTGAGCTCAGCGTGCTAGGGGTTCATGTCTCGAATGGCCAGATCTTTCTTTTCTTCCTTGCCTTGTGTTTTTCTTTGTCTGGTGGGGGCGGAACCGGAATGGAATCAGAATTTGGATTTTGGGCTTTGGTTTCTCTTTCGAGTTCCATTCCGGCCCCGGCTCTGCCTCTTCGCTTGTCTTTTGTTTTGTTTCCTTTGGCGGGCGCGGGATAAGAATGAAAACCGGTTTTAGAACCTTTCTTATGCTTATGGTTTAGGGTTTTTCTCTGACCCCGGCTCTGCTCGTTTTGTTTTCCTTTTGCTTTTGGAGGGGGCGGAACAGGGTCGGGGGTTTGTCTTGGAACTTTTTGCGAGGTTCCTGATTCCATTTTTCCTCTGACTCCGCAGCTTCTTTGTTCTCCTTTTGTCCTGTCTCCAGCTTCGTGTCTTTCCTATCTCTGGCTCTGACTTGGTCTGGTTCCCTTTTTGCCTATCTTTTTGTTCATTGACCTACCTGGCCGGTACACGTGCAACTTAAGTTATCCTCTATGCCCTGTTTCTCATCGGCAACTAGCCCCTGGTTACCTTTTCCACTGGCCCCCCGCTGTGCCTTCAGTGTGACCTTTGGCTCTCGGGGTGACATCTTCCTGACTTTGTGATGTCTCCTCGAGACCCCTTCCTATCGGCCTGTATTCTTTGTGTCGGGGAGATGTCTCCTCGACTCCTGCTTGTCTCATCAACTTTGGTGGCCCCTTTGGTGCTTGGTGTGACCTCCCTTCGGCCGCGGTGACTTCGCCATGATGTTTCGCTGACTTGGTGGCCTCTTGCTGACTATGATGAGCACTCGATGTAATATACGATTCTCGGCCTGTGGTCTCCCCGACCTCTTTATGTCTTGCCGATGGTGGAGCCCTTGTTCCTCCCAACATAGATCAACGGTCCGCGAGCAACCATCATTATGATTTGATGGCCAGTGCCTGAGCGCTCATGTGACTTGCCTGATCTTTATGCTTTGCAAGGAGAGAATCCGCCCGCCATGTGTCACATGGACCCCACCTCTGAACTCGCGCTGAAGTGCGTACATTGAAATGGAGATCAACGGTCCTCGGATGACTGGCATCTGATCAACGACTATCACCAGCCTCGCCGATGCGAGCTGCAGGGATGATAAACCTTGCGAGATGTGCGAGGTGCCGACACATGGCTAGGAGACTTCACGAGCCCGGGTGTCAGTTGGGAACGTGGTTTAATGGATTTTGCAGATTTTAAACGTGGCCATCCGATCTATGATGATCGACGCCCAGGCCAAATTCAATTCAGTTGCACGTGACTAGGGTTTCAGTTGTGCATTGAGCGCGAAGACCAGAGAATTGAGACTTGATGGCGGTAGATGGAGGGTTGCTGGATCCGTCGATTTTGCATTCATGGCGACTCTGAGGACAGGATGGCGTGTTCAAAGGTATGGGCACGTAGATTCTTGGGCTGATTTGATGTTGGTTGACAGACTTGTTCTGGTCACCATGGTCGCCCATGTCTATCCTGCCTGATTTGACCTGATCGGATCTGCATCGAGATTTCTCATGGATTCACTTGACGTGAACATTCAATGTAGTCTTGATGTTGGTGGTGGACTGGTGACTCAGCTTGTGAGCTGTTTAGGGTTTGACCTGGTGGCCTGATGACATGTAAAGTCACCCTGGCCAGTTGCTTGTTGCTCTCCCTGTTCCTATAAAGGGAGATTTCATGGCTAGTGTGAATGGTTCGGTCCCTTGGGTTTGGTTCTTTTGGTTCAGTTCCATTTTTATGAGTTTGTGGACCAGCTTGGGATAGATTAGGGTTTGGTCTTAGGTCATTTTTGAGTCTGTAAACTATAATGTTGAATTTCTCTGTAAATGCAATTAGTTAAGCAGGAATACATGAAGATGCTTATCTTTCATGCATATCATTAGATTGTCTCCACATTTGTAGGCTTTTAATCATTTGAATAAATGCATAAGGTGTTTTTGTTCATCTTCTCATACTTCATGGGACTGTGTTATTTGTTGATAGGTCCGCTTCAAGGAAGCAGTTAAATCCTTTGAATAGATAGCAGTGATTACTTGTTTGCAAGTTGGATTTGGTAAGAATAGTCTAGTTGATACAAGAGCCAGATTGTCAGTGTAAGGCATTAGCAAAACAAAATTCACTGATTGAGTCCTGTTTGCAGATGAATTCCATCTTTTGTGTGTGACTCCATGACCCCGGATTAGGCACTGATTTGTTTGCAGCCTAGTTCCTCTCAGAAACCTTTTAATCTACAAATTATTGAATATCTTTTGTTTAGTATGTGTCTTTCCTCCTAGTTGCTTCAAGGTTGAGCTACTAAGAATCTAGCACCATTTGAGGTCCTCAACGCTTGACATCAGGAGTTATCTGCTATAAAAAGCAATGTCTGGTCTTATTTGAGGCATTGTGTGGGTATACCCGCCTTGGTTCTGCAGAGCCTAAAGTGCAGAAGATTTTAGTCTAGCGCTAAATCTTGTTAGTTCATCCAGGTCCTCCGAGCTTCCCTTGATTGGAGATGGCTACCCCATAGGTAGAATAGGAGACAAACCTGGTTTACAAGAAAAATCACCAACATGTCCCACACATAAAATAATAACCCAATATTATAATACAAATTTACAAGTGACCCTAAATAATCATCTAATGTGGCTAAACTATCCTACGTGCACCACAACTAAATAATTATTTAATTACATTATAATATAAAAAATTATGCAATGGTGTACAACACCAAATCCTAATAAATAGTTGGTTTGTGATTACACTTAGCTTGTGTGAGCAAGTTGATGGTGGAATTTGGATGCAATATTGCTACAGATAATAATTGAATTGAAGACGAATAAAAATGATTGAAATTATTTCAAATGAGATAGCATTAAGCTGATGTAGTATGAGTGATGGAAAATAAATATCATAGATAATAAGCACTAAAACATAAGATGGATTGATATCATTGCTATCACAATATTAAATTTGTGAAAATATAACTATACAATCAAAACCAATATATTTAAATATTTTTCATATAATACTTCATATTATATAGTTCCAATAATATAGAAATAATTGATAAGTATTTTATATGCTTTTTAATCCATTTAAGAATATTTTTGTTTTCCCCACTTTTCTATGGTTTGTTGAGAATGTTGTACTCTTCATGTTGTAGAGTTTCTAATTTGATGGGAGATTATGAGATAAGCCATGAAGATGTCATGAAGTTCTTTGTTCAATCTTTGAAGTAAGATGCCAAAGATTGGTTTTCATATTTGCCAGTATGTTCTATATCTTCATGGAATGAGTTAATGGAAACATTCATAGAACATTTTGGTGAAAGAATTGATCCAAGATCAATAAGAAAATTGTTCATGGACATTTAGAAAGATGAAGAAGAGTTAGTCCCATCTTTAAATCTTAGATTTGCAAAAACATTAGGTGACATTCCTGAAAGTATGAGACCAAATAATGTAGTGTGTTTGGTTGTATGTACTTAGATACATTTGATGAAGAAATGAGCTATCTGTTAAGAGATAAAGATCCTACAACACTTCATCAGGCATATCAAATTTCCATGGATATTGAAAACAACTCAAAATATTCAATGATGAAGGGACACATGGCTGCAAGTGTTGGTTATCCTAGCACACCTCATTCAAATGGAATTCATGGATTAGGAAATAGAAATGATTGTTAATGTGATAATGCTTCTACTGTTCTGATTTTTCCATCAATACAACATACAAATCACAATGAACTCCAAGTTGAACACCAACAAAGTTTAAGCAATGTTGATCAGATGTCTTTTGTTCAAGAATTGTATGACATGAAGAGACATAAGGGAGAATCACCATATGATTTGTTCACAAGGTTTTTGGATGCTTTATTGGAGGTCCCCAAAAATTTCAGACCTGAGGATTCAACACACATTGATTTGTTTTGTGAAATCTGAGTCAGGGCTGAGTACCTTGCCAAAAGAACTGAAACCTCATAGTTTTGGTCAGATACTTGATTGGATAAAGATTGTTGAAGGAGCCCGATGTAATTATGGACAAAATATGATGTCTCAAAATGCTAGTGGAAGCTATCCTATTGAGAAAAATTAGAACACAATGCACACAAATGAAAGGGGTATATTAGAAAATGAACATCCATCTTGTCGTATGGATGACGATAATGATTGTAATCAGCTCACAAGTAACATATATGCAGATCCATATATTAGTGATGAAGATAAAGATACATGTGCAAGTGCTGCAGATATCTCATTGCAACTCAATAATCATGATTTTGAAAATGAAATTTTAAGATCATTCCTTCTGAAGATTCTGAGCATAGTTTATATAGTGATAGGTTTTCTTGTGATGAGGATCACAATGACAACAAACCTAATTGCTTTTCTGAGGATTGTGAATATTCCTATGAGGATGATCTAGAGGTGTTTTCTTCACATGAAGGATGCAATGATATGAATGTTCATGAAGTCACTTGTTTAGAAGTGAATGGAAAAATTTCATATGATTAGTACTTTAGGTTTTCCATCTATAGAGCATACTAACTATGTGAATGATGATGACTTTGAGGATAAAAATGTGTGTTCGATACTTGGATCTTAAGCACAGTGTCAAAGATGATAAGGATGTTGATGATGATAACTATGATGCTAGCAAACATGATTATGTCTCTACTACTTGTGATTGCTTATGTGAAGAAGAGATGGAAATTTTTGTGACACATGAAGAGAATGTTGATGTGCAAACATTGGGAAATGTGTTGATTCAGATCTATATGTAAAGCCACAAGCTCATGAAATTAATGGTGAGATGGAATATGCTTGTTTATTTGTAGAAATGGACATGCTTTCATTCAATGAGGAATGTATTGATGTAAAAGAGAATGAATATGCTTGCTCAATTGCTAATGAACAACATTCAAATTACAATGAATCTTCCACATTTGGGTCAACATACCTATCAATTGATGATGCGCATGAAGTTACCGGTGCATATGAGTGTCTTTCTACTGACTCTATTTGTTTTGAATTGCTTGAGCCTTCTTTTGAAGTATTTTGCATTGAGCTAAATGATGATTTGAAAAGTGAATCAAACTATGTTATTAAACTTGAGATGAGTGCATTTACCCAATTTTGGGATGTTGATGATGTGTATGATCTTCATTTCTATGACACCAACGAGTGTTCTGATGTGGCTAAGTGAAAATGCTTAGATGTGTGCTCATGTTATGATGTCCAATTCAAAGAGGTTCTTGAATATGAACTCTTTCTTTTCAATGCACCTAAAGGTTGTTTGCATTAGACTATTGAACAAACTATTTATGACAGTTTCAAGTTTGATATGCAAATTGAATATGATGTCAACATTTATGATGCTGACTATCAAATAGACTATGAGTGTTTCCAATTTTTAGTTCAGTTGGATGAGAATTTAGTGGAACATGATAATGAGTAAGATATGGAAAAATGTCATAATGATTATGGATTTCAGTTAATGTTTGATTGCCAATATCTGATTGACAAGGTCAATGGTGACATCAGAAAGCAAAGTGATATGGTTCAACATGCTAGTGATGATATTGGTTTTTAGGTTTTTAGTGGCAGTGTTTTTTTCCTTGGCCTTGTGCAAATAATGGAGAACAAAGTGTTTGATAGAGGTCAGTACTATTTCTACACTTTTTGGGGGCTTGGGGCCACCAAATGAAGTTTAAAAAATTGAATAAAGGAGAAGCTGCAAATCTGGTCAATGGACTTGGCACTTGGTATACTCCCTAGAGATATGGAATCTAACCAATGCCCACAAGGGGCATGCATCCTTGAACATGAGCCACTGGTGAAACCTTAAGAATTTCATGTTCCACTGATCTAATGACTTTCCTTAGCATATTTTCTTTCACCTTAATCCTTGTTCTTTTGGTCTATTTCTCAAGTGAATTGTCGTAGTCGGTTTCTGGTCATTTTAAAAAACAACCCAAGTCTTTGATCTTCGTGTATTGACCGGTCCCATATGTCTAGGGTTATCATCTCATGCCTATATTGAAATATTTTCCCCACGGTATTATTCTCCTATGGTTGAGTTCCATTTTATTCATCCATTGTCCTAAGTCTTTATTGTGGTTTGGGTTTTATGTCTATTCGCCTCATGGTCCTAGTTGACCCCCCTTTTAAAACAACTTATGAGCATGTGAAAATTGTTCCCATTTAAGTCATGGCCTATTGCTCGGTGTATCACCTATCACACATTGCTTCATGACCACTAACCTTGTATTGGTGATGAGCGATGAAATTTTTCCTTTTTATCACTGCTTTGCTTTGCATCATAGGTAGGTAAGGGACCTCAAGTTTCATAAAATTAGTGATGCACGATGTGAACTCATTTGCTTTGTATTGCTGGCAGGTCTTGTATTGCTAATTGCTATAATTCTCTAAGTTTCAAATTGACAATGAGTGATAACACTTTAGCCCTTTGTATCGCTGACTCATCGCCCATCACACATCAACTCTTGTTGTCCATTTTCCTATTGTCGATGAGCAATGAAAGGTGTATCTCTATTATTTCAAAGTGTTGTATCACTAATCTGTTTGCTGCTGGGAGTGAAGCCTGCCATAACCATTGATCCTGCAATTAGGACACATGGCTAAATCTTGAATTATTGCTACTTTTCTTCCATCGCTAGTGTGATTAAGCTATTCTAATACAGGTTCTCATCATTGGGGTCCAAGGCATCGCTAGAAATCCCTTTCTAAGGACTTTCCTATTAGCGGTGAGTGGTGAAAGAAGCAAGGGAAGACCATCTGATCTAATGACCAAGATTTCATCGCATGTATTCTTCACATCATTGATAGTGTATGTGAAGGAAAATGAATATCAATGATGAGCGATGGAGAGTTAAGCCTTATGCCCATCGCTTCATCTCAAGGCATCACGATTACATTTTGAAGCAAGGAGAACACATTGGCAATGAGCAAGGAGGGAATTAGGGATATTCAATGGAATATTCCTCCCATCACCAGTTTCTTTTGCATTGGAGATCCATTTAGGAGGCCAAGGATGAAGTAGCGATGAGCGATTTTCTCGAAGAACAAAGTGATAAAAGAAAAAAGAGTAAAGTGCAAGGATGAAGGAGGACCATGGATGATGTTTTGCTTGTGGTTGGTCCTACTGCAATGATAATGATGCATTTTGGAAGGTGAGAAAAAATCTTCATCGACAAATACAAATTGTTTTATCTCGCATTTTTCTCCGTCCTTTGAATGACAAATGTAACTGTAATGGTCAAATAGGATTTGGACATGTGCCTATTTAGGCTTGATGTTTGTTTTTCTCCTTCGTTTCTATAAGGATGAATTCATGGCTAAATGTACGAGGTTCTTATTTCTGGGAAGGCTCTTAGCTTTAGGTTTTGGCCATGAAAGAGGCTGTGTACTGTAATTGTTGAATGCTAATAGGGTAAAGGTCCATATGTTGTAAGTCCATATATTGTAATGCTCTTGTAACTTGAATGCACAGATATGAATATACACTATTATGTAATTGTCTCCATGTCTAGAATGTAATATCTTTTGAATTGAAATAAGAAGGTTATTGAGGTTTTTCAAACACATTTGCTATTTGAGTAATCTGTTTGTTTGCTTTCCATTCAAGGAGTGGTGTAAATGCTTGCAAATAGGTAATAGAGGTATTATATTTTTAGATGGATTACTAAGTATGATTTAATGATAGGCTTATGTAGACCTTTCCGTCATAATGTGGCAAAAGTTTTTAGGTCATCAAGATTATATTATAGTATTATGGTATTATGTGCAAAATATGTGACTCTGTAGCCAAAGGTAGGCAATGGTCTTGCATAGTTGTCTTTCCCCATCCTCAGAAACAATCTTCAAATACATTCAACCTTTTAATGCTTTAGTTTTATGGTTATTTTGTGTCTCAACTTCATTCTTGTAATGAAATGAGAACAAGGGGTGTACCATTATTTGAGGTAGCCATACACACTCTTGTTGTATTGTATGAAGTTTATCTGCTTTGCGCTATGTTGCATCATCTAGGTTAAATATTTGTATCTAGTGTCATGTAGGACCACCCTCCTAGGTTTTGCAGAGCCTGAAGTGCAGGGTAGAAAAGTGTAGAATCCATCTCTAGTTCGTTGGCCACTAATATTGAAGTTCTTAAGCATAAGGACTAGCTATCCTTTAGATGATTTTCCAGGTTCAGCTGGAAAAAACACTAACAGGCCCTTTACAACTTGAGCACACCAAAAAATTATTAGTATTGTAGAAAAATGAAACTTATAAGACAAATGCATCAAAATCTATTTTTGTCTTATTTTATGGGCCCTTATAACTTGAGTGCACCAAATATTTGTCGATATTGTAGAAAAATAGAACTTGTCAGACAAACAAGTAAAAGCTATAAAAGTTTCTTTTCTCTATAGATCCTTTCAACTCATTAAAGATTATTGTTAGTATCTTAGAAAAATTAGAACCTATTAGACAAATACATTGAAATCTAAATTGAGCCTTTATAACTTGAGTGCACGAAAGATTTTTCAATAGAAAAATTAGAACTTGTTAGAAAAATAAATCAAAATCTATATAATTTTATTTTTATAAATAGACCTTTTATCACTTGAGCACACCAAAGATTTGTTAATATTGTAGAAAAATAAAAACTTGTTAGACAAATGCATCAAAATCTATTTGTCTTATTTTTCTATATGAACTCTTTACAACTTGACTGCACCAAAGATTTGTGAGTATTGTAGAAAAAATAGAACTTATTAGACAAACATAATAAAATCTATAATTTTTTATATTTCTATATACATTCTTCCAACACATTAAATATTATATAATAAAATCTATAATTTTTTATATTTCTATATACATCTTTCCAGCACATTAAAGATTAATATAACAAAATCTATTTTTTTATTTTCTATATACATCCTTCCAGCACATTAAAGATTATATAATAAAATCTATAATTTTTTATATTTCTATATACATCCTTCCAGCACATTAAAGATTATATAATAAAATCTATATTTTTTTATATTTCTATATACATCTTTCCAACACATTAAAGATTAATATAATAAAATCTATTTTTTTTTTAATATTTCTATATACATCCTTCCAGCACATTAAAGATTATATAATAAAATCTATAATTTTTTATATTTCTATATACATCCTTCCAGCACATTAAAGATTATATAATAAAATCTATTTTTTTAAATATTTCTATATACATATATACATCCTTCCAGCACATTAAAAATCATTAAAAATTATTGTCAGTATGGTAGAAAAAATAGAATCTATTAGACAAATAGATTAAAATCTAGATTGAGGCTTTACAGCTTGAGCGCACCGAATATTTGTCCGTATTGTAGAAAATTAAAGCTGGTTTGACAAACACATCAGAATCGATATGTTTTATTTATCAATATGGGCCCTACTTTAGAGCTTGAGCGCAGAAAAATAAAATAATGTACAAAAAGCTGTAATTTGTACACATTCTGAGCAATCTGTTTTTTAAGTCGTTCTCTTCAATTTCTTTTATCCGCTTCCCTCTTTCACAAGCTCACTAACAGAATAATGGCTACTACTTCCTGCTGTTGCTCATCTTCTCCTTCCCAAGAAGATTATCAAAATATTATGAGTGATATAGTTGCGGTAGAAGGAATGAGCCACATTGATGATTTGATTTCTTACATTGATCAGTTCTTATAAGAGGTATGCATTAATTCAATCACCCTTTATTAAATTCAGTGTTCTCCTACAGATTTACAATAAATTTCAATCTTTGTAAGCAGGAAAGACAAGTTACCAAGACAGATCGGGTGGATTCTTCTATCAAGGCTGGCGGTGTCTTACTGAATAAGATATTGAAGCGATCTAACAGACATCTATGCAAGGTATTCAACCGATTTTTTTATTGTTCTTTTAAATTAATTGATGCAACTCATTTACTTATTATTGAACTTCTTGATCCAGACATTTAAATATTATTAGGAAGAAAGTATTAACCTGGAAATAAATTTTTGTCATAGGAGTTAACAGTTACAATTCTGAAACTATCTCTCAATGTCTTTTTCTGCAGAGAACATTTAAGCGAAAGCTTAACCGTGAAACCCGCAAATTAATTATTGATGTAGCAAATCAAGGAGCGCAGATTAAGTGGCTAGGAGTAGCTCTGTCAGTTGTAGGCTTTGTGTTGGAACGAATTGAGCAAGTTTCTTCCAACACAAAAGAATGTATACAGCTGCTCAAATACATGTGTGACCTCGCTAAATACACCAAGCAGTTGGATAGGCATTTGCCTCAACAGAAGTCGGATCGGGTCCTTCAATTCATTGTAGAAGGATCCGCTCTATGCATATCGCAAATCAAATCTGATGCGTTTTCCAAGTAAAACCAATTCATGCAATGTGAACTTTTCTTTAGTCATGTGATATTCGTATTTCGATTATTCTATAATGCTAAATCTTTATTTAATTTTGATGGCTGAATAGATGTTTGGCTGCTCCGGTCGCGGCTGAAGATTTGCGGAGTTTACGAGCAGAACTTGAACATGAGTACTCAGATCTGTCATTGGAAGCGATAATCGCTGTTTTGAATAGTATTCCAGAGGTCCTACCTCCCTCGCAAGGAATAACTCCTCGAGCAGGTATTAATATTTCTTTTATTTGGGGTTTTGCTTATGCTAGAACCAACCAAAAAATATAATTATGATATTAAGAAAAGAATCGTACCCACAGGAAAATCTTGAAGTGAATTTAATTGTTTGTAGTAGAAAAAGAGTTCCAAACTACTAAGATTTAGATTTATAAATTTAAGGATGCTAAATTTGTAGTCAAACCGTACATTCTTCCTTTTCTCCCTATATCACGTAAATAATAGCATAGACCAACTCCAAAGATTTGCATAGGATATATTACAAAATACAATAAGATACACTGACCACTCATTAGGGGGGCATCTTTAATGTAAAGGAAATGATACAATGAATAGAATGTATCGATTCTTTGAGCACTTCCATTCAATAGTTATATAATGAGGAATAATTTAACATTACAACATATATTTTATAATTGTATAATATAATAGAACATTTTATAGGAAAAAAATACATTATTTCTAATGAAACAGTCATATTAATAATATATCTATAATAAGTATGTATTTGGGTCAATATCTAAATATGATTTACATGTTCTAATTCTTCTTTTTATAATATGGTTTAATAACCAACCTAGTAACTACTAATTTCTCCCCCCCACTCATATTATTACACCCCAAGTAATATCTTTAATGAATCAAGCAATTTTTATCCACCTTAGAAGTTATAGCTTCGTAACCTTATCATCTGTATTAGCCATGACAACAACTATACACCATAATCTTGCATACTCACACTAAATATGGTAAGCTCCCAAAAAATATTAGGGTCATCCCTAGACCTCAATGTATGCCTCAAAAATTCATTTGTAATAGCATTGCCTATGTATCCCTTTTTACGAATCTAAGGTTCCATAGTTTGCACACCAATAATAGAGAGACTTTATCATCTCCTCCAACATGAGGCCTCTAAAATCACATTTGAATCACAACCATTACTCGAGCTTAGGATTCCAATTAAATTTATACACAATAGTATGATAGTAAATGTTAGTTTGATGCCAACATCAACACACAAAAACTCACCAAAATACATGTAGGAACCATCTCATACAAAAATCACATGTTAACAAAGTGGTTGACTGGAACATTCATCATCTATACACAATGTCGCTAGTTCTTTCTCGTGTCACATATAAATTTTGTGACCAACTCATATATAACTAGCAACATTGTGTATAGATGATGAATGCTCGAGTCAACCACTTTGTTAACATGTGATTTTTGTATGAGATGGTTCCTACATGTATTTTGATGAGTTTTTGTATGTTTTGATTATATTGGAAAAATAGGTTTTGAAGGGACCCAAAACCCTTTACAACAAAAGATACTTAGGGATGCTAGAAAAATACACTAGAATGACACCAACAACATCCCAAAAGCCAAAAAACACTACAAAAAAGGGTGTTTGATGAAATATAAGACAATAAGCTAACAACAACACCCAACAACATCAAAACATCAAAACAACCAAAAAAACCGACACCCAACAAAAAAAAAATAGTAATTCAAACTACTCAAGGTGTTGGCCACCTCAAGCTCCTGGCTTCTGTGCTTTTTGATCATGTCCAGTAGCTCTTTCTTCCCAGCATCAAAGGACGTTTTCCAATCAACCAACCCTCTAACAATAGGTCCTTTGTCATCATCTTTAGCACCTTTTTTTCCTTTACCTTTAACCAAATGCTCTTTCTCCATAAGCTCATAAAAATAAACATGATCCTCTTTGAGCTCACTTATCTTTCTGAAAAGGACTTCCAAGGAGTTTGCACTGTTCTTCACAGAGATGTGACATGCCTGTAGAAGCTTTTTTATGTCTATGTTCGTTCCCAAAATTTTGGCTTCCAAAGCAGCCAACCTATCTTCACACAGAGATTTGAAATCATGGAAAGAACTCTCAAGGTCCACCATTCTGTCAATAAGAATGCATGACACCAACTCCTTTGAAACAATCTTCAGATTCTTTTTCAAACCTCTAATTTTAATTTTAATCTTATTGAACTCTTGAAGAGTCCACTTAGCTAACTTAAAAGTTCCAGTAGCCCCAACACTACCCATTTCCAACAAATCAAACATAGAGGTAGAATCATTATCAAGGTAAGAAAAGTCCTTAGAAAGAGGATTTACCTTCAAAGGCTCCTATTTAGCTCTCTTCTTCTTAGAATCCTCCTCATTGAAACCCTTAATCTCCTCATCTGGCTCCACATTGGGTGAATCCTACACTGGGGAGTCCCCAATAGCCACCGCCTTTTCACTATAACCCATGCCTTCACAAGACACATTGGGGTCCTTAGCCGATACATCTGAGGCCTTGTTCTTCAAGTTGGCAATACGCTTAGAAGACCGCCGCGGCTTGTCCTTGTCCTCTGAACCCAAAACATTCTCTTGTGACCCCACCTCAAAGCCACCGCCAACAACACCATGACCAATAACCACCTCCTCGATCTTGGGAGGGGACCAATCCGAGCTCACTTCCGTGTCCTCGCTGTTAAAGAGAACAAGGCATTTGGCTGCCCTGTTACTCTTAGAACTACCCAAATTCCTCTTCTTTGAAGACATGGTCACAAGGGCTGGAGACACATCCTCATCATCCGTACTGGAATCCAAGCACGATGACCTAGAAGCATCACTCAAAGCCTTTTCCTTACCCTTAATGGTAGGGATAAGGAGAAGAGTCTTGACATGCTCCATGATTAATAAAATAAGACCTTCATGGAGGACAAGATCCCTCTTATTCTTCAGGTGCATGTAAACAAAAACCTCCATAGATGATAATAGAAAAAATGGGAAAGAAATGAACAAACCATGTCTAAAATGGTTTAGAAGAGTGAAGTGATGACCGAGAATAGCAGTAAACCTCCCCTCTAGAGTCACATAGCACATATAAGCACCCCAACAACACTTGCCCAAATCTTCTTATGGGATTTCCACTCATAACCCCAACTTTCCATTTTGATTAATTTCTTCTGCTTTTCATCCTTGAAGAATTGGGCCATCACTTCCTTATTACTCTTCCTGTCCTTGAAAAACTTATGGCCAACCATCAACATCCTAGTAACTGTAGCTACGAGCTCCTCATTCACCTCCACTTCTAGGGCTTGTATCTTGAGCCTACAATTATGCCAGTAAGACACAAACTGCGCTGAGGTGTTGGGGTCATGCCCATGCAACCTCTCTAAGAAAGGAGTGAAATTACCATGACACAAAATATTCCATAGCTTCTTCTTTTTCCTAATGCCCACACAAGAATGTGGCTCAATTTTGCTTCTATCACCACCCATTTTAGACAACACCAGAACAAGAAAGCCCTTGTGAAAAAAAATAAATTGAATGCTAGAGAGAAAAAGGAAACCCACAAAGCGTGCAAGAAGGAAGAAGACACTAGAAATTAAATGCCACATCATCTCAATCCATGCCATCATTCCTCAATAAGCTCCTAGCTTTCTCGGGAAGGATTGAGCCCTCCTCCCATGAACAAAACTCATTTAAACTGACAACCTCATTGGAAAAAATATCTGCCAATGAGTTTCCTTCTTGATAAACATGAGGGACGCGGGTCTCTTCACAAGATCGTAACATGATTATAGTATCTTTAATGAGATGATCCACATTCGAACTTGGTGGATGGGTGCCACATAGATAGTTAATTACATTTAGAGAATTTCCTTTAACCCATAATTTGGAGTAACCTTTGTTGACAACATATTTGACACTAATAAACACAGCCTCCGCCTCTACACAATGATTGGTCTGAATTCCCAACGGGAGTCCCACCGCACCTAGGAGTCTGCCATTATCATTTATTAACACCCCCCACAATCTGTAGGCCCGTGATTACCCTTCACTGCCCCGTGAGTTTTTGTATGTTGATGTTGGCATCAAACTAACATTTAAATAAAAAAAATTTACTATCATACTATTGTGTATAAATTTAATTAGAATCCTATGCTTGAGTAATGGTTGTGATTCAAATGTGATTTTAGAGGCCTCATGTCGGAGGAGATGATAAAGTCTCTCTATTATTCAAATGTGTATGTCACATATGCATAATGTGACTAGTTTATACAAACATAACAAGTACAAATAGTGAATATCACAAACATACATTGCATATACATAGTGTGAATTGTTCACACATACATAACATATACACAAAATAATAACTTGTCCATGTATTGTATACATAGTGTGACTAGATCATTCAACAACACATAAATATAATGTGAATAACATAAACATCACATGTTTACATATTGACTAGTTGGAAAAAAAGGAATTCATTGTGAATTTATTGTAAGCATCTTCTCCTTTACCCAATTCATAATAGATAAGCCCTTAAGTACATCCTAACCAATAAGAGGAATTCCAATTTATCCCATGCTACACCATGGATTGTATCTTTAATTCCAATCCACATTTGGATGTATGATGTCAAGAGAGTATCTTGGATTACTTATTATTGCCATAGTGCAATGTCATAAGTATAAAAATGCATAAACATAAGGCCATTTTTATAAAATTACATAGTGATTTAATCACAAATACATAGTGACCAATTGATAATAGGAAGGGAGTGCAACCCCACTACAGGTATCTTCCCATTACTTAGTTCACTAGCTCTTACCATTTAAGTACATCCCAACTAGAAAAGAAAAATTGATGCATCCCATATTACACCATGAGTCCTATCCTAAATTTCCTAATTTAATACCAAATATGATGACAAGGAAGCATATCATACTACTTGTGAAATTATCACCAACTAAATTATAATTCTAACAACCTACTTCACATGAGGTCATTGATAAGATTTCTATATCTTGTTAAACCTTTCAAGTTGGTACATCCTAAAATCTATCACCTCCATTCTATTAGTTAATGTCAAACTAAACTTGTATGGGGTAGCTCCTGACATCTATCACTTGTAAGGTACTAGTGCCAATTAAAACTTATGATATAGTAGGTAGCTTCTAATATTTGTCACATCCATGCTACTATTAAAAAATTGACTAAACCCTAAGATATAATGGATAAGACTTAACATCCATCACTTGCATGGTACTGTTGACAATTGAATAAGTCACTCCTATATCATATACATGGATATCTCCTACCATTATTCACCTCTATGTTACTAGTGAAAGATAGATAATCATTAAGATATGATAGAAGCACTTGGAATCCATTACTTGCATGATGCTGGTGATAGTAAACTATCTACACTTGTTAGATTTATTTTTAACATGTGGGGTCATCTTATATCTAAGTATACATAATATAGATATCCCAAGGATTCACAAACACAAGGGGGATTGAATAGGTTAGATACCACATAGAGTGATCCATAAACCTATACACATGGTCCTATAGGTGTTGAAGTCAAATTATTGACACACAAATGACACAATGAACCCGCATGAGATAGACTATCTACATTTAAAAATACATAAAAAATATTGACTCATATAGTAACCCTTTCCATTCACTTCATTCAATTGTTACTCACAAAAATATCTATTTGACAAAAATTAAACCTGAAGTAGTAATATTAAAGTATTATAAATATGATATATAACATTTTTTATATTATAAATCATTAAGTTCATCATATATTTATTGACTATATATATAAAGGTAAAAAACATTACCATATTAAGTAATATTTACTATTAGTTACCCATAATTGGCGAAAGTGGTCATAATAAACTTTGTCCTAAACTCAAGAAAAATCTAGGTACATATTTAGAGTAGGTAGATCATAGATACATAATAGGAGTTGTTCAAACCATCAGATCATAATGGATTAATTTTACATCATCATTAAGTACTAAGATGGTAGGTTTACTTAACTTATTCATGATCATACCTTCAATACATGTATCATGTCATTATTCCCTAGAGAAGAATAAACCTCACTAGTGTCTATAGGATAGCCTATATCTTCCTATTCTTATCATTGAACCAAGACACCATGTTATATTATTTCACACACAAAGCTCTAATTATTTTAGTTTCAAATTTAAGATGAATTATCACACATTCACATTAGAGATAAACCATGAATGTGATGAATCTAAAAGGTTCATCTAAGATTGGAATAGAATTTTAGATTTATCTAAATACCAACAAACCTTAGAGTACATAAAATTAATGATGATGGATTACCTTTTATCATCTCATACACACATATTAGAGAAATATTAATTGGAAGGTGAGTTAATAGCCATTTAATGCTAATTTTAGCATCAAGCTAAACCATATTGAAGAGGGAATATTGATTAGGTTTAGGAACACCCTAAATATTGAAAAAATTACTAAAGCCCTCCGCTATAGACTTTGGTCATAGGGGGATCATTTACCTGAGGATTCCTACATAGCCGTGCTTTTAAATTAGATCAAATTCTGATTTATTTATCTTAACCTTAATCTCTCAAGGATCAAACACACAAAATTTCCTACACCCAAGCTTTTATAATCACCAAAAATAAATCCCTCATGACAGTGAAATATAAAGAATACTCTAGAAGAAAAATCATAGAAAGCATTGAAACCAAATATTATAAAAAAAAAACATTGTACCAATACCCATTCTAAAACAAGACCATAGCTCATAGAACTCCATTGATTATTATTGCATATCTCAACAAGGTTTCTTTTCATGAATCCCATTAATTAATGATTCTTAATTGTAGGAAAGGGAACCCAAATAAATTCACAATATATAAAACCTATTCTAAAGAGCTTCCACCCAAGGACAATAGGATCTCAAGTTTAGACTTATCCCCCATTATGACTTGGTTGTAATAAATTAGTTCAATATTTTAAGATAAAAATTAGAATATAACAAGTTTCTTGGATTGCCTCTACATACAATAATCCTAATAATAATCATTAGTATACTTATCTAGCTAATAAAATATCACCCATCTTAAATTACATACCTTAGACAATTATGTCTTATAAGGATGAAATGTCAAAGTCAATTCCATACATAGAAACCCCCTCCAATTAAGATATAGGGGGGATGCAATTTTTTGACAGAAGAGAAGTTACATTGTCTTACCAATATAATAATCCTTTTGTATTTCATATACACTAAAGTTCTATACACATTTAAGCTTATCTTAAACATGACAATAGGCGTCAACTGGGTTTTGACAATAATAATATTATCTAAGATATATCTTTCTATGCATAGAGATCCAAACATACTTAATTAGAAAGATGCTAGGCAATCCTAACTCACATAAGAATAGGATATCAATAAAGGATGTATATCCCTAGAGATAGAAGCAATTGACATGATGTTAGCAATTATCTTTATACAATAATCCCATTAGACACAATTACATATATAAATTATAGAGGTATTCATAAATCTAGTGAAATAGTTAAAAATAAAATATTTTAAATAATAAAATTCCTATATATAAATTTGTTTGATAACTTTCATTCTGTACTTATTGTGAAAACAACAAGAAATGACTCCTTACTATTGAAAATCAAGTCAAGATCCTTTAAATTAGACCATACTTAGAATAAAAGGATTTCCTAACAAGTCACCCTTTATTTAGAGGTTTGAAATTAACTTGATAGGGTGTGCTTTCCTATTCATAGCTTATAACTATAAATCTTAATAAATATATTTAGAAGCAAAAAATAGTATAAGGAAGGAAATATTTTAGCATTAATAAGAACAAAGTTAGTAAATAGATTTAATAGCCAATCAAACCTTCAATAAATAAAGAAAAAAATCATTTGCAAACACTTACCACTCTCCTTCTACTAATTCCTTTAAAAATAATTTAACCCCTTTAGCATAGTGGTTGTCTTGTCCCAAATCAGAGCCAATAGCCTACAATGCCAATACTAGGCATATTAAACTCAACTAACACAAGTTTTTTAGAGCTCAATGTATTGGACTTAAAATTTGAGGAACAAAAGAAAGCATTTTGGATGAGGACCCATATAGAGATTTTGTCACATACACCTCTACCACTAACATTGCTGCCCACATCCATCTCCACTCCCATTTCACTCTACAATGACCATCTAAGTCTTATTATTATTGTTTTGGATTGGTGAGAGCTATTATCATTATATATTTTTACTTCATAATGGAATGCAATCGTATTCACTTGAGATTGTTTCAATCTTACACATGTGGTCAAACATTTGTATGACTCCCTTTATTGTCTCTCACACCATACCTTAAAATAACTACCAACAAAGATCTATAATCCCTCACCAAACATTTATCATTATTTTATGCATTCATGTATGTCTTTACCTTGTTCTAAATCTACCCATTTGTCGCATCATACTCCCCTGTCCTCCTACATTCTATTATTTCTACTTTCCTTTACTTAAAGTTCTCCCATATCTGCCTAGTTCAATGCTAAGTAACAATTCTTTTTATTTCTTGTAGTACCATCCTCCTTGGCACATTAATTACCAACTAAACAAATTCCTCCCTCTTGTATGCTTTGATGAATATTCATATCTATGCTTGCCCCCACCAAACTTATGTTCAAGTCCAAAATATTTATTATAGGTGACCCATGCTTCTTGCAAATGGACACCAATCCTTCTTCAATGATGCTACAAGAGATCCCTCTCTTTGTCATGGTGTCCATACCTACACCATAGAAGTTTTTGTCTCTCCCTAATTCTCATTCCTTCATCGAAGACTCTCTATTTTATTTTTATTTACCTCAATGTTTCTTTTATTTATTTTCAACCATACCATATTCCTTTTCTACTCTTTCTATTATTATTAATATGTGTGTGTGTATGTGTTTATATTTATTTTATAATTGTAGTTAACTATTTATATTTGTTAAAATGTATTGTTTAAAGTTTCAATTATTATTTGGCATTAATTATTTAAGTAAGGTATTCTTTTGTGATGAAAAGCTAATGTCATTTATATTTTCAACGAATTACCAAATCTATATCATCTACACCTCGCCATTGGCTAATCAATTAATGCATTGATCAACAACAAGATCGAATAAATGTCTTTGAAAGACGTGGCACTTAAATCTAGAATATTTTATTAATTTAATAAAAACAATCGAAAATAAAATATAAATATATTTTTTAATTTAATATAAGTTTAAATTTACAACATTTATACTAATCAAAGAAAAAATAATAAAATGAAATATTATAATACTTTTTCTTTAAAAATTAAAAATATAATGTTAAATAAATTTGTTCAGTAATTTAGTTCACTTCTCATATTTGTGCAATTGTTATGAAGCTTTCTATTTTTGTTAATGTTAAATATGTGCAGAAACACGATTTCTAATAGATTTATAATTGGGCTTGTAGTTGGTACAGGGGAACCCAGAATGCGTGTGACTCAGCTTCTACATATGGAAAGCAAATCAGTTATTGCGGTATTTACGGACAAGGTGGCATAGGAAAGACCACGTTAGCCACTGCGGTCTTCGCCAAACTCAACCTCAATAACTACAAATTTTGTAGAGTTGATATGCTACAGGATTGTTCAGAAACGCATCTTAAGACTCTGCAACACCAAATTTTAAGAGACCTTTTTGGCCGTAGTATTGAGTTGAGGAGTTTTAATGAAGGTCGGGATGAGTTGTGCAAGGAATTTAAAAAAGCCACTGCACCTCTCTTCATTTTTGTTGACAACGCACTGAGAGAAAGCGACCTTGAAAAGCTTTTGCCTATAACTGCCCTGGCCTCCCTTCCGCCGCAGAGCAGGATTCTCTTAACAACCAGAAATCTGAACGAGACTCGTATAATTTTGCAGGCAGGAATTCAACGCTGTCAGTACCTGGTACCTTTTCTTCCACCAGAAGAGTCACGGGAAATCTTGTGCGAGTTCGCTTTAGGCAGTCGCCAGGGAAGTTTTGACCCCACCATAGATATTGGGGGCCTTCTCCAAATATGCCAAGGAATTCCGCTGGTTCTAAAACTGGCTGGAGCGAGATTACGTGAACATGCTGAGAACGTGCCAGCTTGTAGTGAAACAGTTGAATATCTCAAGTCGTGGCTGCTAGGAGGAGAGGAGGGCGATTTAAGCGAACGAATGGTGGACTTCGTGTATAATCGCTTGGAAGCCTCGTGTAAAGAGGCATTTCTAGATATTGTTTTCTTTTTTTGTAATTGGGATCGATACATAGTGGCCTGTAGTGTTGGAGAGACAGAGCTTCAAGAACTTGAAAGGTCTGCACTTGTAAATATCACGGATAGACGGCTAGTGGATGGACGCAGCGTGAATGTTCACGATATAGTGCAAGCACGAGGCAGAAACCTGTCGTCAGATGGGGACAGAATCACCGACCAACAATCTCTCATCGATGTTCTGCAAAATGAAGAGTTATGTTTTGTGTCCCGCCGTTACCAGAATTCTAGATTCTATCAAACTCACTCTTTCAAATTTCGTAGAGATTTATGTATAACCAGTGGTTAGGAAAAACTTAAAAAATCAACCAATTCTCTATATTTGAATGCACTTTTGAGCTGCGAACATTTTTGCAGAGGATTAAGAAAATAAAGGGGATTGTTCTTCCTGAAAAAGTCGAGCTTGAAGCTCGTCATCTCAACTTAATGAGCAGATGTTTAAGAGTCTTGATAGCAGAGGAAGATACAGCAAGAATAATAAACGGAGAATGCAAAGGAATCTTCAAAAATCTAAGGTTACTCAGACTCCACGGCGATAATTACTCGCTGATGGATGTCAGTAAACATCTGAGATTAGCAGTACTTATAACAGGGAGCTTCAGATTTTTTGAGGCAAATTTGCTCTACGAAATCTGTCTAGTTTTTTATTTTATTTTTTCGAAATTTCCCTTTTTACTTAATTTATTTATATTTTTCCCAGGACCTCGCTAACTCGAAAAGGTGAAATTGTTTTGCAGTTCTCGGGCGTCGCATCTCCATTGAAATTTATTACTTTAGGAGATGGTACATTAGCTAATCTTAGCACCACCACCTCGCAACTTCAGTCTTTGCGTGTTCGAAAATTGTGGAATTGTAAAGGGTTTGATAGCCTCCTTGAAACCGTCGGGAACCTATCTGCTTTGGAAAAGTTGGAGGTACATGACTGTAATAGTTTGGTGAGCCTTGGAGACAGCTTTGGCCAACTTCGTTGTTTAAGGCATCTGAGGTTAAGTGGTTGTCATCAGCTATCTGCGTTGCCAGAAAGTTTCGGAAACCTCGCTTCTTTGGAGCTGCTAAAGTTGAATTTGTGTAACGGTCTCTCGAATCTACCTCAAAATTTTGGTCAACTGAAGCGTTTGAAATATATGAGCATAGCTATGTGCCGTAATTTAAAAAGCCTCTCTGGTGATTTTGAATGTTTGAGTTCACTGATTGTAATTGAGGCTTCTAGATGTTCTCGACTGGAGGAAAATACAATGGACAAGTTAGCGAAGATGAAGGGGTTGATGGTTGTGAAAATAAATAAAAGCCCCCTTTTGGAAAAGCGGTGGGAACAAGTGAAGGACCAATATTCTTTAGCAGTATGTTCGGGGAGTGGGGTAATCGTTGTAACACTCACTCTTTTGTTTAACTAAGAATTTAATTTCACTAGTTATGCTCATCCTTGTTCTTAATTGGGAGTATTTGTTGCATTGCAGTTCAAGATGGTGATTGACTATGAAGATATAATGTGTAGAGCATTTTTTCAGAGTCAGTCAAAATTCCTACATGTTGACGAGAATGGGCACTTTGGGGAGTCGCCCTCTCCGGCAGGTGGAGTAAAGTTGTGGATCTTGTTGACATTGTGTGATCTGACATCACCAGCAAATAGCAGATATTTGGAAACAGTGAAGAAGAAATGGATGGAGGTTGTTGGTTCAGAGGGAGGCGAGATGGTGTATGTGGATATGGGAGGATCGTGGGAAGAAAGCGAAAGACGTGTGAGGGGAACCCTGACGTATTTACCGAGGGGCACCACTGCCTGGATTGCTCCTGACAATAGGGCCAGCCTACTCTTCACCTATTCTCTTTTCACGGCTAATAGGGTTCCTGAAACTGAGCCTACTCTTATCGCCAGCATATCAACACGTGAATGAAGAGGGAAGGAGGAAAATGAGGCTTCATGACTACTTTATTATCCCTTACTACACGACTGATTTTGAGTACGCACACATTTTCCACCAATTACTCTCCCCTATTTTGGAAGCCAGGACATTCTTGACAGAAAAATTAGAACATTTTTATTATTATTAAATGAAGATGTTTTATGATTATGTCATTTATCAACATTTCAAATTTTCATAAATATATATATATATATATATATTTAATTTTTTTTTAATATATTAATTAAAATTAATTATTTTATTATTAAATTATTTCATTAATGGTTTTGAATTTTAAAATATTTAATTATTTTTTTGAAGTATTATAAATTTACAATTATCAAGAATAAAAAAATTTAAAATTAATGTAATGTAATTAATTATATTTTTTAATTTATACGAATTTAAAATATGTGATATTTATTGTGTAATATATTTTCATTTTTTAATCTATTAAGCAAGTTTTGATGCATTTAGGAGATGTAGTCATCTTGAAGAATGTGTTGCAATACCCAAGGTTATTGTACACCTAAATTTGACCACATCCTTACAATCAACTAGTTATATCTCTTTCTAGTGTTAATTAAATAAAGTCAATTATTTAATTAACCTTTCTAATTATCTTCTTACATTAACTAGATAAATTCTAACCATTTAATTAATTAATTATCCATTTAATCTTTTTTCTCTACAATCCACCCTTAATTAAATAAATTCATCATTTATTTAATAAAGTCCACCCTTCATATCCCAATATTTTAAAATTATTTGATTCTCCCTTTTCCCCCTCAAACCATCGATTGACTAAAATCAATTATTTAACTAATAAATCCATTTGTACATGTCATGCATATGCATGGACCATGCTTCTCAATTTTCCATAAAGTCATCTCATCAAATATTGTCCATCTTTTCAATTTAGAAAATCCTAGCGCTTCACATGTCTAAAAAGAAACTTTTTGGACTTTCAAAAAGGTCATTTTGATCCTTACCATCCATATTTATCCAATTTTATCTCCACCATCCAAATCCCTTGGATCATGAAACTCCTCTTGTGCACCAAGTACAAGTGTCACTTTGGAGCTCCTCATGGCTGTAATTCTTTCAAGCAATCCCCTCCATTGATGTTCAAAATTAATCTTAGCCCTTGATCCTTCATCCCTCAAATATGCAAATAGCTTATCATACGAGCTAGTTTCATAAGAACATCATGGCCATGTCATTGAATTAAGCATCAACATCTTATCTCTCATAAAAAATATTGAGTGCAGCCACATTTTGTGCACAATAAAAGACTTTTGGTCAAGGACTTGTTATAGTTATTAAAATAGTTCATGCTTATTTCTTATCCTAATCAGAGGTCATAATTAGACATAAATAAATGTATGAATTTCATAGTTTAGTTCTATTTTTGTTCTATGTTTATTTGATCATAGTTGCATTCATGTACTACTCAATACATCTAGACAAACCATATGATTAGTGAACCTTTCCTAACATTTAGTATTGTTTTGTGAAATTATTCTTTTTTCATTGATTTGAAGTAGTTCTTTAATGTTTTCTAGATTGTACATCACCCATCTCTATAACTCATTTATTTGGCGGATGTGTAGCTTATATGCAAACACATTTATTTTGATTGATAATTTGAAGTCTAATATTTGGCTTTATCACATGCACCATTTTATTTCCAATCAAGTAACTTTTTCTATGAGTAGATTCTTAATATTTGTAATTTTATATTGAGTGGTGTTTTTGGGGAGATAGTAGAGTATACCAATATTAAAAAGTCTATTTCTTTTCTTTCAAATAATTCATTACCCCCTTTTTTTAGTCTTTTTTTAATTAAGGATTTGAGAGGGATGAAAAGGATGAGGGACATACCATGTCTCAAATATAGTCACCCCTATTTTGGCTTAGAGTTCAAGAAACTGTAAGGTGTTATATATTATTAAAGCTAATGTTTTAAAAAATAATATTTACACTAAATATAGGGGAAGATGGGGAAGAGGGGAGATGAAAAATGGGTTATGTTATGAACCTCTTATTAGTTATTTACCTTTCCATGATGCTCACCCCACATGAGTATATGCTAGTACTAGCTTTGGTATTTGTTACAGTAATTGGGATATGACAATATAGTGTTATAAATAATTATTTTGGTATATTTCATTATCTTTTTCAAGGCACTCTCACATGATTGAGTTCAAATATTTTTCCTTTTTTATCATATTTTCGTGTTCTTAAAAAAATTAGGAAGATAATTCTATAATATTGCATCTAGAATTATTTATTTCTACATACAATACTATTTGTACATGTTTGAAATAGATGTCATAGAAATGTTATGTTCACCTATAAATATACTTGTATTTATATTCATTATAAATTGTCATTTTCTATTTGTCTAGGAGGTTTTACACAATCATGTATTGTAAATATACACTAATGGTAAAGTGTCAAACCTATTGTAAATATACACTAATGGTAAAGTGTCAAACCTTGTATCTATTTGGGGGGAGTTATACAATTTTTGAGGGGATTGTAATAATGAACTAAGACAAAGTTCCATTTTGGGGGATTGTAAACATATTTTTTGGTACTATATTTCATTATTTAATAGCTAGATTAAATTTAGAGAACTATTTGTAGACATTGAAAATTGACCTAGGCCTACAAGCTCCATTACTCGCCACTTTCGTCCTAGCATAATTAAGATAATTAATTATGTTATTCGATCCATTTTCATCTATTAATTAAATAATTTTAATTATTTAATTAATTCATGCCTATTTATTCTATCCTGATCGATTAGATAAACTAATTGTGTCACTAATTTCTTCCTCTTCTTCAATAGTTAAATAAATTATTATTTATTTAATTATTTTGTCATCTTTCATCTATAGTTAAATAATTACCATTAATTATTTATCTATTCATGGTCCTTTAATTCTTCCATAGTTAAACAATTATTAAAATCATTTAACTATCCCATGCCACCTCCCCTAATTAAATAGTTAATCTAAATTAATTATTTAAGGTCTAATTTTCATCTCTCCATTTAATTAAATTAATAAATTTAATTAAACACTCCTCTTGTCCATTTCCTCCATTTTCAAATAAATAATTTGAACAAATTATTTATTTTCCACTTGTCCATTTCCTCCATTTTCGAATAAATAATTTAAAATAAATTATTTATGCACCACTTGGTCAAAGATTCCCTGTCATAATCCCTTGTCATAACATTCATTTCTTGTCATAGTTTGCATGTTTGTCATAGCCTGCATGTATTACATGTCTATCATAGCTATCGGTGTCATAGTTTTTTCCATGCATGGCATATTCTTGGTGCATCAATTCTGGATCGTCGATTCGACCTTCAATCTCATCCATCCATTCAAAATTGCCTTTTCTTATAAAATGGAAATTTTGAATTCATTTGGTCTTCTTCTTCCTCCTCTCTCTCTCAGCATTCAGGCGAACTTTTGATCTTCATTTTCACAACACATTTTCATGCATACTTAGAACTTCTCTTAGGCACTTAGAGTCATCTTTGCATAGTAAAATCCTTCAACACTTGTGTAGGACATGGCATAGTCTTAAGTTGCTTGAAGAATCTGAGGGCACTCTTCAACTTGCAGCAAGCTAGAAGGTGTAATGGAGGTCAGCCATGGAGATTGAAGATTTGGGTAACTTTGCTTTATTTATTTTCATGTTTTCTCCTTTGCTCTCCATTATTTTCTTTGGATTTTTAGATTTAGCAATTCTAACCTAATCAAACATAAATTTCCAGAGATACATTTGGTGAACCCGACATTTTGTAGAGAAATTTGTGTGTTCTTGTTTGTTTTTGTTATTTTGCAGGTTACAAGCCAAGAATTCATATCAAATCCCGTCATCTTCTTTTGAGCATAGAAAAATGGGAGCATAAGTTATTTTAATTTTTTTTTTGGGTTTTGTAGGCCTCATTCTCAGCTTTCTGAAACATTAAACAGTTTGAAATTTCATTAAGATTTGAAAAAGTTATGGCTATTTTAGTGATCGCAACTTTTTAAGATTTAGTTATTAAGACCCGAATTTTATTTTGTTTATAGCATTTTTGTCTTGTAAGATTTTACAAAACATTTTCTGGGTTTTGAAGCTCTATGTCTTAGCTTTCCATAGATATCTACGATTTAAAATTTTGTTTAGTTTTGAAAAAGTGATCACCATTTTTAGTTTGTTGTTTTCATTCAAGTTTTTTTTGGTTTACTAATCTTTTGTTTGTAGCATGTGGCTTTAGAATGGGGCTCCCAAAAATTGTTTCTTTTGGAGCAACAAAAAAATTGAGCTTTTATTTTTTTAGTTTGCTTTGATTTCCTCTTCTTAGTTTAGTTTAGTCTTTTCATTTTCTAGTTTAGTTATTTACTAACTTTTAGTTTGGTTTTTAATCTCTTGTTCTAACTTAGTTTTTTGCAGCTTTTTCATTGGTCCAAGACATTTATGAAACTACTAATTTGTGGTTTTGTAGCTCCGTTAGTCAAAGAATCATTTCTCAAACAATGTGTTTGCAATTTCTAGTTTAGAAAACACTTCCATTGGTGCATTAAAATGAACATGTGCTTGATTTTGTCTGATTGTGCTTGAAGGTGGTAGGTGATTATGCTCTCACCTTGTGAAAACTAGGTGATCAGAAAACTAGGCCCACCTTATTTTTTTGTCACCCTCATGACTTAATAATCGAAGTATCCTCTCCCCTTGTGCTTTCGAGTGATCCTGGGTGTAAGAGAAATGGTTATTATTTCTAGAAATGGGCCTACCTTAAGGGAAAAAGTACTCACCTTAAGGGATGACCCGACCGGTAACAGGCTAAAGCCAAGCCACTTCCAGCTGGGATATAAAATGGGTGCTTGAGGAAAGTTCAAGTACCACGAGTGCGGATGTGTCACACAGACAGATTAGTACTCCCATAAACCCTGTTGAGCGTAACCTCTTCAGGCTAGAGTGTCGCCTAATTGGTGATTAATCTCTCGCCCCATGTGTGGCCACTCGAACAGATGCCCTAACTAGACACCTTTTGTTTTAGAAGCCAACCATTTTCAGTCGTTGCTTGGTATAGTGCAAGGTATAGTATCATGCCCGAAGATACTCACTACTGACTCCCTTGAGTAGAGATAATAGTTCTTGGGAAGTGATGACCCAAGAATATAAATTTGGTGTGCCCGAATGACGTTAATGAGCCGTGGAGGGGAGCCAGTGCCACCAAAATTCTAAGCTATCCGCTCTCGAGAAGGAAAGGTGTTTAGCACTAATCCAGGGTATATCAGTGGGCTATATCAAGTATACAAACCCTTGGCCTATTGGCCTATTAGGATTGTGCTTGTCTCATATGTGTTTGCATACACCAAAACATCGTGCTTGTCAAGTGTTTTCTAGATTTTTAAACAATATACACAACATTCACAAATCTAGACACAAAACCTCAGACAACTCAGACTTTTTAATAAAACATCAAAACAACAGTCTCAGCCTACTATCAAACATATTCTTCCAGAAGTCTTCTGTCAAAACCAAATCATGAAATTGATCAAATCTCTCATTCCTTGTACATTTTAGCTTGTATCTTACCATAGGGTCATCTTTGCAAATATTTAGCTTCATCCTTAGGCTTCACCATTTGCATTTTCGGTCATAAACCAAAAACTTAGGTCCTCATCTTATTTTGCATATTTTGGATTAGGACAACCTTACCTCACTTTGCAAAATCTTGACTTTCAAAATTAGGTTATCATTGGACTTATACATCATTATCTCCTTTAGTCATTGTCCTTTTGTGAGATCCTTTTGACTCAAAAGTCTAGTTAGGAAGACTCACTTGCCATTTTGTCCTTGTCATTTAGTCCTTCAAACAAGTCCTTTGATATTCCAAAATTGAGACATAGATCAAGCATAGGGTGGTTAGGAAACCTTCTTCCAAATCATTTTAGACCTTTGAATTTGCATACCTTAGACATTCAAATCATTTTAGTCCTCACCTTGCATATCTTTAAAATCCAAAATATTGTCATCATAGTCCTCATTTGGCATCTAGACTTTGCATTGGTCATTTCCTTAACCAACATTTTCACATTAGTCCTCACTGTCACCTTGGCATTTGACATCCTTTCTTAACAATTTATCACCTTGCATTAGTCATTTTCTTTAGGCAAACATCATTATCACCTTGCATTGACATCCTCCAAAAATACAAAAAAAAAATTAGTGTCATAACTTGTCATCTTAGTCTTCATTGTCCTTTGGCATTAGTCATTTTCTTTAGACAACATGATCATATTGCATCCTTTATTGTCAAAAAATTCAAAAACATAGTCTTGCATTGTCATCCTTTATCCAAAAATTCCAAAAACATAGTATTGCATCATCATCTCTTTGCATCGTCATCCTAGTCACCTTGGCTTTTGGCATACTTGCATTATCATCTCTTTGCATTGTCATCCTTTATCACATAAAAAGAAAAAAACATAGGCTAGTGTTATATTTGCATTGTCATTATCTTCATTTGAGCAATTTCCTTTGATGGTGGAGACAAGACTTCAACAAAAGGAAAAACAAATGGAATACTTTGGACAAGAATTTAACAACACAAATATCAACACCAATCCCAATGATTGGATCTTTGATGACCCATTTGTAAATTTGAATGCACAATCTTCCATGAACATGTCAACTTCCTTTCAAAATCCACTTTTCGAACAATTCATACAAAGAGATCAAAATGGACAAGTTTATGTTGAAAACTTAGAGGCAGCAACCCAAAATCTTGAAGTCACTTAGTTTGTAGAAGAATTGGTCTTGAACAATCCCTATAGATACCTTGCTATGCTTTTAGACCAAGGTGCAAAATTACCAAAAGGCTTCGACATTAATACCATACAACCTGTCTCTCCTAATAATATGACACAAAACACAACATCCCAACATGACACGAACAATACCTCAACCAATAACATTGTTGTTACTACACAAGTTGCTACTACCGCCATTAATGTGACATCTAGTGGCACCATAAATCAAAACACCTCCACATCAACTAATATGACATCTATTGGAGGAACATCTACTATGACCATGCCTACAATATCCACATCATCTTCACAAACGATAGGAGCTACCTTTTCACAGTCCATGCCTACAACATCCACATCATCTTCACAAATGATAGGAGCCACCTTTGCATCTACATTAGTAGGCACCACCTCCTCAAATCCTATGATTGGTTCTTCATCTATGACAATGGGGGAATCTTCATCACATCCTTACAGTGGAACCTCATTTAATCCCTTTGGATGAAATTCACGACGCGTTTTCTTCCAATGTCCTCAACACAACATTAACACATCATCACAAATGAACATCCCACATGGACAAGGGCACAATACACATATATCACATGGACACTTTCAAGGACCAAACACTACCATGCCACATAGACAATTCTTTCAACAAGGACAAGGAACTCAAATGACGCAATAAATGCATACCTTTGGACATCAAACAAGTCAGGGACCTCAAATATAGACAAACATGGCTGGGTCACATATTCCTACGTACTCGTCCTAGATTCATACTCAATAACATATCCCCAATCACAACTGGCAATATCAACAAAACATACCTTACTTTCAGGAAACCAATGATCCCGTTGTACACACCTTGCTAGCAAAAGTGGATGACCTTCAAAAAAAGATGGAAAATATGAAAACCTCTGACAAGAAGACACAAATGCCATATGACTTATGACCATATCCTTTTGAAACAATGTTGTACATGCCACCATTTCCACATGGTTATGTGGCTCCAAACTTCAACAAATACAAGGGTAAAACAAATCCACTTGACCACATCAGAGAGTTTGTAACAAGTTGTGTGGATATCATTCATGAGCACACATATCTAATGCGACTGTTTCCTAAAAGCCTCGTAGGACTAGCCCTAGAATGGTTCTATACACTGCAACTTGGAATTCAATCATGGAAAGAACTTGCTGAAAAATTCATGAAAAATTACACATACAACATTGACACAGACACCTCCATTACCAATCTATGCCAGCTCACACAAGAAGATTCAGGTGAAACCTTTTTACCATTCTTTCAAAAATGGAGGGGCCTAGCGAGTCGCTGTCATATAGACATACTTGAAAAGGAAAAGGTTGACATGTTCGTACAAACGTTATTAGGCCCACTGAAAAATGGCTTGCGTGCTCATTGTTGCACAACTTTTGCAGACCTAGTTGAACGAGGTGTCCAAGTTGAACAAGCCCTCATTGCCGAAGGAAGACTAAAACATGGTCCTAAAAGCACAAATGCAAACCCTCCTTCTGTTGACAAAACCAAATTTTGGGTTAAAAACAAACATGTCACCAACGATGGTGTAGTTGATGCTAAGGTTGTCAACACTATGGGTCCTATGATTACTCTAAAAGGGACACAACCACAAAACACATAGATGATGACACAAACCTATGCTGCTAATGCTATCCATACAAATAAGAATAACCAAGGAAATCAAAACAATCAAATTCAAGGGAAGCCTAGACAACCAAGAAAATTCCCTAGAAGTCGTACATATACCCCTTTGGGTGAACCTATTGACGAAGTCCTCAAGAAATGCATTCAGAATGGTGTCATCACACTTCAGGACCCCAAACCATACAACCCTGGGCAATTTAAACCATCTTGGTGGGATGATAATGCATTTTGTGACTATCACCAAATAAAAGGACACAAAACTTCTTCTTGTAAACAATTGAAAAATCTGGTATAGGACCTCATTGAAAAGCGCATCATTGAAGTTGACGGACCATAGTTTGCTTCTAATGCGGATCATACAATACACAAAAACCCACTGCAGGATCATGGTTCTGGAAACCCTTCCATGTCAAGTACAAACAATTGAGCCAACCATGTTCGTATTGGGTACAACTATTCTGGGGGACCTATAATACATCACGTTAGAACAATCGATGACCATGTCTGTGAAATCACTATTAGAAAGGCCCCTGAATGCAATGTCACCACCTGCGGCAGAAAGGTTACCATAGCCAGACCTCCTCCCCCTAGACAACCAAAGGTAACAATAGCTGGCCCGTCCACTTCACAGTCACAATCGCGTCCATAAAATAAGCAATCCCAACCTAAAGAAAACTTTAATCTTATTGAATAGCATGGAAGAACACCTGCACAAATCTCTATTCTTGAATTGTTACGCATCTCACCTACCCATAAGGCCATCCTAGACAAAACGCTGCAAGAATCCTCTGTTCCCCAAGATATTGATGTCAGCCAATTTGAAGCCATGGTAGGATATCTCATGACACCCCACCATATCACCTTTTCTGACCAAGACTATTCATCATCCAAATCCAACCATAATGATGCCCTTCATATCGAAGTCCTTGTTCATAAACATAAGGTCAGACGAGTCTTAGTAGATGGCAGAGCAAGACTAAATATATGTTCTTTAAAATTGGTCAAGGCACTAGGATTTTCTGATGCTTGTGTAGACGCCACAAGAAGCATAGTTATCAAGGCATATGATGATGAAGAACGTTCCTCTCATGGCGTTACACTCCCAATTCGAATCAGACCAGTCATTGTTGAAACCACTTGTCAAGTTCTGGATTTAGACCTGCCATACAACATTTTACTCAATCGACCTTGGATCCACGCTCTGAAGGCCATCCCTTCCATGTATCACCAATGCTTGAAATTTCCTTTTGAAGGCATTGAAATTACTATATATGGAGACCCTGATCCATTCCAATATTGTACCAACTTACAAGGTGTCTTAGAACGCCAAGTGCCTATCAATAGGGAAGCTCTGACGTCATTGTCTTCCAAATTCATTGATCCCTCAGCACTCATGAAGTCTCCTGCCTCTTCATCGACCACATCCGCTTCTGCTTCTTCCACCACCACAACCATCTCCATAACACCTTCCACTTCATGTATCACCCCAAGCTTCGACTTGAGGTTCCAAATTCAGGACCAAGGATGTGGAGAGTACAAGCTGAATACGGCCTATTGCATAACAAAGATGCCCAAGTCTCCCCAGGTCTATGGCAAACCTTGTTTTAGAATACAAGCAAAAGAAACTTTCAGGGTTCCTCCAAATACAGTTTTCATAAAGTGGGGTGAAATGAGTCAAGAGGAAACAGATGATATACTATCCTAGATTTATAGAGAACCAGGAGACTTAACTCCCTTGCCAGTAACAATATATGGAAAAGGATACAACATGATAAAAGCAAAAGGTTATGATGGAAAAGGTGGTCTTGGCAAGGATAAAAATGGAAGGTGTGAGCCACTATCAGTTTCAGAAAGACCAAAACATCTTGGGTTAGGGTTAGGTCCACGAGAATCTGGTGATTCAAGTACCAATGTGCTTCCATGTGAGTTAGTGTATGCTTCAGACTGTGTTGAGACAACTGAGAACACCTCCTCTAAAACTGACTCTCACGAATGGGAATTTGGCTCTCAACGATCCTTAAGTGACTGTTGCCTTGATGAATTATTCCTTGAACCTAGCGAGCCTACATTTGAGGAACGATTCTGGAAAATGTTTAAGATCGATACAACACCAAATGATGTCAAGTCCAGATCATATTCTATTCCCATTCGTCCTAGCCCCAACATACTAGCCTAGTCATCCAAAGCTGACAACTATCATTCAAAATCGCCTGAGCCATCACTTGCCACTACTGATCTTGACTCTAATACTACTCCCTTTGTCCCTTACTTCACTGGTGAGTATGAAACAAGCAAAGGAGAATATTGGATAGAATCTGACATAGATCCAGATGATGACAACTTCATTTTTAACATCTTGGCATCCATTTGCATGCTCTCTGTGTCATCTCCTCAATTTGCAAATGCTAATGATGGAATATCCTTAGTTTACCCTGACCTTATTGACTAGAACCAACAAGGCCCACCAATAATGGACATTTTTCAAAATGATGAGGCTTTAGCATAATTTCTAGGACTACGTAAGGCATTCCAAATGGGGATCACAAAGCAAGATTTTCTCTTGACTTGAATTGTGCTGCTTATTTTGGGGAGACTGTACCATCCTGTAGTCGCAAAATTAAAAAGAAAAATTAAAAAAATTGACATGTCTCTAGGTGAAAATTGAAAGGCACCTTTTGACGAAAAAATAGTAAAAATAAAGGACGTACCCGAGGGTGAAAACCTCCCTGAGGCACCTAAGGGTGGAGGATTGGACTTTCTCCCCGTAGACAGAGAAAAATCAGCAATGCTTGTAGAAGACACCATACCAGTTAATATAGCTACTGTGGAGGACCCCAAAATGGTTCTCTTTGCGGCATCATTGACAGAAGTTGAACATCCAGAATTTCAAAAGTTCTTCTCAGAACGCAAGATAAACTTCGCATGGTCTTATGCCGATATGCCAGGGTTAGATCCTGAGTTAGTGTTACATCACTTGCCATTATTGCCAGATATCAAGCCAGTAAAACAAAAGCTAAGAAAAATAAACCTACAAGTTGCATTGTTGGTTAAAGCCGAACTAAAAAAGTTATTGGATGTAGGTTTTATCAGGTCAATTGACTATGCTGAATGGATATCCAACATTGTCCCTGTCACCAAGCCTATTGGACAGATTCACATATGCACAGACTTTCGAGATCTCAATAAAGCATGCCCTAAAGATGATTTCCCTCTACCAAATATCAATATCATTATGGACCTTACAACTGGATATGAGATGTTGTCCCTTATGGATGGTTTTTCTGGTTATGATCAGATTCATATTTCCCCTGAAGACCAACACAAAACTGCTTTCACATGCCCTTGGGGTACATACTATTGGACTGTAATGCTGTTTGGTCTTAAAAATGCAGGTGCTACATATCAAAGGGCAATGACAACAATATTCCATGACATGATGCACACATTAATGGAGGACTATGTGGATGACATTCTAGGAAAGTCATTGACAAGAAAAGACCACCTTTCAGTATTAGATAAAGTTTTCAGGAGGATGGAAGAGTATAAGGTCTGGTTAAACCCAAAAAAGTGTGTTTTTGGTGTAACATCAGGCAAGTTGTTGGGATACATAGTCTCCCGTAGAGGCATTTAAGTTGACCCCACCAAAGTTATAGCTATATTGGATATGCCTCCTCCTAAGGGAATCAGTGACCTAAGAACATTATGAGGTAGGCTTCAATCTATTAGACGGCTCATCACTCAACTTGCGGATAGGTGTCAACCATTTCAGTATCTTCTACGCAAAGGGATCCCCTTTGTGTGGAAAAATAAGCGTCAAGAAGCATTCAACCAGATTAAACAATACTTATTGTCACCTCCAATTCTCATGCCTCCCATCCAAGGAAAACCATTAATTCTTTACATCTCTAAAACTACTTCAGCACTGGGGGCATTACTAGCACAAAATGACTATGAAGAAAAAGAATGAGCTATATATTATATTAGTTGAACACTGGTGGGGTATGAGCTAAATTACACACCTGTTGAACATGCTTCTTTGGAAATTGTATTTACAGCTTAAAAATTAAGGCATTACATGTTAAATCATAAGACACACTTGGTAGCCAAGATCGATCCCTTGAAGTACCTCTTGAGTCAAGCAGCACTGACAGGACGTTTGCAAAATGGGTCACAATCCTCAGTGAATATGATATTCAATATGTCAAGCGGAAAGATATCAAAGGATAAGTAATAGCAGACCAGCTTACAGATGCAACAATACCATATAGCTATCCTCTTATAACCAAATTTCCAGATGAGTTCATATTTCAAGTGGAGCCTCAATAGCCTTGGCAATTATACTTTGATGGATCTCACACTAATCATCGCTCAGGAGCTGGAATACTATTCGTTACTCCACAAGGAGATTCCATCCCAAGGTCATTCTGCATTGCATTTCGATGCACTAATAACATGGCAGAGTATGAAGCACTAATTACAGGACTCCGAATGGCTATCAAGTGGAAAATCAAGAATTTGCAAGTCCTTAGTGATTCTCAGTTAGTTATCAACCAAGTCAATGATGAATACAAAACCAAAGATGAGAAGCTAATCCCTTATAAATGGATGGTTGATAGTTTATTGACATATTTTCATAGGCTATCCTTTGAATTGATTCCAAGAACACAAAACAAGGCTGCTGACGCTATGGCAACAATTGGATCTTTGCTTGATATTCCCAGTAATGTCCCACAATTTGAGTTTTTGGTTCAGCAGTTATTGGTTCCTGCTTATGATGTCCCTGAATCCGAAATGGTTTGTGAGCTTGTTGGTTCCAGTTCCCCCTGGTATAAGGACACTTTCAACTACCTTCATTCGCAGATCCTTCCTCAAAACCTTTCTAATAACCAAAAGAAGTCCTTTATCCACAAAGCTGCACATTATACCATCATCAGCGACACCCTTTACCGCCATAGCTTTGACAATACCCTTCTCCATTGTCTTGAAACTACTGAAGCAAAAATTACCTTACAGGAAGTGCATGCGGGTATATGTGGGTCCCATTCGAGTGGCCCGACCTTAGCTAAAAAGATTATGAGACTTGGGTACAATTGGCCGACACTAGAAAAGGATGCACTAGAATTTGTAAGAACATGTTGCCAATGTCAGATTCATAGTGATTTAATTGATGCTCCAACACAAGAGTTGAGGCCAATCACTTCTCCTTGGCCTTTCGCACAATGGGGACTTGATCTCGTGGGCAAGATTCACCCTACATCCTCCAATGGACACAAATTCATTATCACCGCCATTGAATATTTTACTAAGTGGATTGAGGCCATTCCACTCACTTACATTACCGACAAACAGATCTCCAAGTTCATCCTCAATTACATCATTTGTCGGTATGGCATTCCACAATCCATCATCACAGATAATGGTTGTCCCTTCAAAAATTAGGAGGTCCATGAACTGTGACAACGTTTCCATATCAATCACCACTTTTCCACACCTTATTACCCACAAGGAAATGGTCAAGCTGAGGCATCTAATAAAACCATTATCAAAATTCTTAAAAAAATTGTCAATGATGCTAGCCGTGACTGGCACATCCAACTCAACCCTGCTTTGTGGGCATACTGCATGAGCATCCGTACCCCCACCGATGCTACACCTTTCGCCCTTGTCTTTGGAGCCGAAGCCATCTTGCCCATAGAGGTTGAAATTCCATCTTTGCGAGTCTCCATGAAAGGCCTTACCACTGATGAAGAACACAGACAATCAAGACTGCATGAGTTAGAAATGCTAGATGAACGCAAACACAATGCATTGAATCATTTGCAAGCATACAAAAATTGTCTGTGCAAAAGTTATAACAAAAGGGTGATGACTCGAAAGTTTGACATTGGCGACCTACTTCTCATGCAGAATCCCAAGAATCAGTCAGATAGAGAAAATCCAGGAAAATTTGAGCCCAATTGGTTGGGCCCTTATGTCATCATAGCATCATTTGGTTTCGGAGCATATCAGTTAACTACTCCTGAAGTTGAATAATTGACAGAGCCAATCAACAGTCTACATTTATGCAAATTCTATGCATAGCATCAGAAAGCCTATCTGAAAACTAGTAAAAATACAAAAAAAATTGGAAAATGTAAAAAATTGTCACCTTGATGAAAACTTGGCAAACAGGTGTCCTGGTGACAAAAAAAAGAAGAATAAAATGACAAAAATAAAGAGAAATAATTCATCCAATAGTGAAAACCTGGTAAACAGGCACTTTGGATAAGTACCATGGTGAAAACCTGGCAAACAGGCACCATGTGTAGTCAGTCATTATTGTGCCATCTACTGTCACTCTATCTACCTTTGTCCCTAATGAACATACTCTTTTCCGACATTCGTCATAACACTTCGTCCTGATATCATGATATTTTTGTCCATGGCTGACAATGGTTGAAATCAAGTCTTGCATACTGTCCACTATCCATGCTAGTCATGCCTTTTATTTACATTTCATTTTTCCTTGGCTCATACTCAACTTGACTAGGGGCAAAATTTTAGCATGAGACTGCAGTGGGTACTGCATGTGATCCTAAAAACTAGAAAATGTCTTTAAAAAAGACCTAAAAATAAGAAAATGTCCTAAAAAAATACCTAAAAATAAGAGAATGTCCTGAAAAAAGACCTAAAAATTAGAAAATGTCCTGAAAAAAGACCTAAAAAGCAAAAAATGTCCTAAAAAAAGACTTAAAAATCAGAAAATGTCCTAAAAAAAGACGTAAAATTAGAAAAATGTCCTAAAAAAAAGACTTAAAAAAAATGTCCTAAAAAAAGACCTAAAAATAAAAAAATGTCCTAAAGAAAACACAAAACTTCCAAAACATAGTCATGTCAGTCAACACAGGCACGTCAATTCAAGTCTTGATTAGACTTTTTCATTGTCGAACTATGTTGTCTCTGCACATTTGCTACGTAGGCAAGGCTCATCTTTGAGCCCCCGAGACATTAGGTCAGTCCTATTAGGTTTGTCAAAATAAATCATGACTTAATCTTTCTTCAACAAGACAAAGTCTTTGGTCATGTCGAACTACGAGGTCTCTGAGTGCATGACATAGGCAAGGCCATCTGTCGATGGGCCCCCGAGGCCACACTAGGTCAGTCCATTAGGGTTCATTGCACATTTTTTGCACACACATGAAATAGTCTTTAAATTTGAAAGAACAATATATACCCAAGTGAAGTTCGACAATCTGTCAATGGAACATGTCAATCATCTTGACATATCAAAATTGGTCAATCTCAGTCAAACTTAGTCAAGCAAGTCAAATATTTCTTACTCTTCAGATGTGTCCTTCTGAAGGGTAGCCCATCATTTAATCATGCCCTAGGATGTGTCCTTCCTAGGCATCGTCATCGTCATCCGACATTTTGAGCAATCCTCTTGACTTTTGGGGTTTCTCCTCTTAACATCAACATTATTCAGGATGTGTCCTTCCTGAATTTGGAAATATTTGGCACTCATCATCTTGGCGTCGTCAAAACCTTGACACCCTAGCATCTCAACATCAAACCAAACATCTCGACATTAAAACACTTGGCAAACACTTGGCACTTGTCTATTTATTTTTCATCATGTTACTAGCTTTTCAGCAAGATCCCGAAAATAGGATTTAGAGAAGCAACGACGTATCATGACATTTGTCTTGTCATTTGACACTCATGTTACTAGTTTTTCAGTGAGATCCCAACAACAGGATTTAGAGAAGCAACGACATATCATGACGTTTATCTTGTCTTTTGACATTCATGCTACTAGTTTCTTAGCGATGTCTTGACTCTGGGATTTAGAAAAGCAGCGACATATCATGATGATGGTTTTGGCTTTATTTTGTCCTTTTTGGAAATCATGTTGCTAGTTTCTCGAGGATGTCCTGGAAGCAGGATTTAGAGAAGCAACGACATTTCATGATTTGTCCTTGCCTTTTTTTTCTTGCGGTTGGTTATGACAAAAAGACTGGGGCAAATGTGCTTTTTTGTATGAGTCATGATCATCCTTGTTTGTGACTGTTTAAGTCAAGTGATGGTATGACCTTGCACACCTTGATTTACGTCATATCATGGTGTTTATTGGCCATCACGATAATCTACCCAATGATGATTAAGAGCAACAATTAGTAGTCCTATGGAAATGTGTTGAAGGATCTTTTTCATCTTACTAACATGCGTCTCTTGTTTTGTCATCTTCCCTTCCCCAACTCATATAGGCATTGCATCCATATCATCATCCATATCTTTTGCACTAACATTTGATTGTCTCTTCATATTCTAGTCTTCTCATCAATTTCAAGAGCACACCCGTGTTCTTGGAACCCGTCTGTCCTCTCGAGGGGGCATACCGTAACCCTCCTCGTCATTATTCCTCATCTTATTTTGCACCGGGGCATATTTTTGACTTATTTTTCCTTGTCACAATGCGATGGACTGCATTATGACAAAGAGGGGCAAAATGTAGACACTAAAAATTGACCTAGGCCTACAAGCTCCATTACTCGCCACTTTCGTCCTAGCATAATTAAGATACTTAATTATGTTATTCGATCCATTTTCATCTATTAATTAAATAATTTTAATTATTTAATTAATTCATGTCTATTTATTCTATCCTAATTGATTAGATAAATTAATTGCGTCACTAATTTCTTCTTCTTCAATAGTTAAATAAATTATTATTTATTTAATTATTTTGTCATCTTTCATCTATAGTTAAATAATTACCATTAATTATTTATCTATTCATGGTCCTTTAATTCTTCCATAGTTAAACAATTATTAAAATCATTTAGCTATCCCATGCCACCTCCCCTAATTAAATAGTTAATCTAAATTAATTATTTAAGGTCTAATTTTCATCTCTCCATTTAATTAAATTAATAAATTTAATTAAATGCTCCTCTTGTCCATTTCCTCCATTTTCAAATAAATAATTTATTTTCCACTTTTCCATTTCCTCCATTTTCAAATAAATAATTTGAACAAATTATTTATTTTCCACTTGTCCATTTCCTCCATTTTCGAATAAATAATTTAAAATAAATCATTTATGCACCACTTGGTCAAAGATTCCCTATCATAATCCCCTATCATAACATTCATTTCCTGTCATAGTCTGCATGTCTGTCATAGCCTGCATGTATTGCATGTCTATCATAGCTGTCGGCGTCATAGTTTTTGCCATGCATGGCATATTCTTGGTGCATCAATTCTGGACTGTCGATTCGACCTTCAATCTCATCCATCCATTCGAAATTTCCTTTTCTTATAAAATGGCAATTTCGAATTCATTTGGTCTTCTTCTTCCTCCTCTCTCTCTCAAGCATTTAGGTGAACTTTTGATCTTCATTTTCACAACACATTTTCATGCATACTTAGAACTTCTCTTAGACACTTAGAGTCATCTTTGCATAGTAAAATCCTTCAACACTTGTGTAGGACATGACATAGTCTTAAGTTGCTCGAAGAATCTGAGGGCACTCTTCAACTTGCAGCAAGTTAGAAGGTGTAATGGAGGTCATCCATGGAGATTGAAGATTTGGGTAACTTTGCTTTATTTATTTTCATGTTTTCTCCTTTGCTCTCCATTATTTTCTTTGGATTTTTAGATTTAGCAATTCTAACCTAATCAAACATAAATTTCCAGAGATACACTATTCATCATGGAAATTTAAAGGAGAAAGAAGGGAGAAAGAATCATTGCCTTGAGTTAAATGTCCTGCACTATCTACATTAACTTGTTCTTGAGCTGAGTGAACATAAATAGAAATGCTCTTACTTAAACTACAACTACATGACCTATAGAATAATAGGTATATAGTTTTGAGGGCATCCTATATCTCATAGAGAATGATAATTTCCCTTTCACCACGATGACTATTATCAAGTAATCGTATCAAGATATTGAAACTTTAATAGATTATGATGCTCCCTTACTAAACCTTGTACATGTGGATAAAAAATAAAAATAAAATAATCCTCCTAATACCCCATCTAAATTCATTTTCATTTTTTTGATGTGAGCAATTCATGGGATATGTAGTGTAGTCATTTGATATGCACTAAGATTCCAATAGTGTTGGTATTTTTTCCACTTGTTCATACTCAAACATTTGATGTGGAAATATTATCGAGTGAGAAATGTACGTAGTAACATGACACACTATGATTCCAATACCAGCTCTTGCTAACACTATAGAGTTATAATTTGCTTCATTTAGAGATTTAAATAGTTCTTTATAAGAGGATATATTGTGGGATGTGTAGTGTAGGAACATTACAATAGGGCCATGCTACTCTTTGCCTACTCCCTTTTCAAGGCTAATGAGGTTCCTGAAACTAAGACTACTTTTATCACAAGCATATCAACATGTGTGGATAAAGAGGGAAAGAGGAAAATGAGGCTTTACAACTTCCCCTCCATAATCCCCAACTATACACCTAATTTTGAGTAGGAACAAATTTTCCACCAATTATTCTCCCCTATTTTGGAAGCCATTGCATTCCTTGACAAAGAAGAACTCGCCCAGAGAACATATCTCGGTGCAACAATATGATTTCGATGAGAATTTAATTTTGAGAAGATAAGTTATTTTACTAATTTTTAATTTTTAATATATTAATTTGAGAAATTTATTTTAAAATTATATTATTTTATTAATTATTTTGAATTTGCAAAGATTTAAATCATTCATTTGGAGTATTATAAATTTATAATTAGAGAGAATTAAAAAATTAGATTATAACTTATAAGTAATACAATTAAATTATTTATTTATTTATTTTAAAAATTATATCCATCTTAAAAAAAATGTTTTCTCATTGCAAATGATCTCATCTTTTTTTTTGTTTAATTAATTTCTTAAATTGTTTTTGATGATAAAGGAAGGTACAAGTGATATTTTTGAATATTTAATATTTTTTTTTTCTAATTAAAATCAATTTTTAATGTTCTAGTGATTTTTTCTAAGCATCCAAATGATAAGTCATATTTTTAATGGATTAAAATTAAAATTTTATTGTAGACTTTTTCCAACATTAAAATAGTCATAAAATTGTTTGTAAATTTTTAACTAAAAAAGATAATATCTTTATTTAAAAATATGATAGCTAAGGTTGGTAAATTTGAATTATATTTTTAAACTTGGCTTAGGATCCATTAACCAAAAAATAACATACCAAGAAGCTACCAACCAATTTTGTCAGGACCCACAAAATCTTAAGTCAACCAATGGTTGAACTAGTTGAAGATACAAACCAACACATGTATATGGAGTAAATGGTCTATAAATTCACTAAAGAAATTTATCATACCCTACCAATAAAATAAGAACAAGAAATAATGCATGCCACCTAGTGAAACTACCAACTAAAGACTCTTGTGTGAACAATTAAAGAAAAAAGGAGGGTTGGGGAAAATAACACAAGTCCCATGCCACTTTGCTTAACTTCTTGAATTTTTTTTCACAAGGGACAATTGAGCTCGCAAGAGCTTCCTCATTGTCATAACATATGGAAAAAGAAGGAATAACTTCCAATAGTAGTGCCACCTTCAAATTCTTTCAAATTTCTTCCATTGCTCTCTATAGAAAAAGTTGATATTTTTTAACATGAATGTATTCCAATAGACTATCAAAGACAACCTACACTAGATGAGTGAAATATTCAATATCATCATAGGGCCATGCTATTCTTTTCCTACTCTCTTTTCGTGGTTAATAGGGCTAGGATACTCTTTGCCTACTGTCTTTTTGAGGCTAATGGGGTTCTTGAAACTGAGCCTATTGTTATTTCCAACATATCAACATGAGTGGATACAGAGTGAAAGAGGTAAATGAGGCTTGATGGCTTCCCCTTCATATTCCCCAACTATAAACATGATTTTAAGTACACTCACATTTTCCACAAATTATGTTCCCCTATTTTGGAAGCATGCACATTCCTGGATAAAAGGATTTCATCTTTGGAAAAAAGCTTTCATCCTTCAAAAAATATATCAAGATTTTGTAATTAATTAATTAATTTAATTTAAATACATAAATAAATATATAATACTCATTGTGTAATATGAGGTCTTTTTTTATCTACTAAGAAATGTTTGATGCACATAAGGACCCTAGCCACATTGAAGAATATGTGCTGCAACACCCAAGGTTATTGTACATGCCTAAAATTGACCACATCCTAACTACACCCAATTCAACCAATTATATCTCTATATAGTGTTAATTAAATAAAACCATTATTTAATTAACCTTTCTAATTGTCTTCATAGCATTAACTAAATAAATTCTAATTATTTATTTAATTAATTATCTAGTTAATTATTTTCCTTTGCAATCCATCCTTAATTAAATAAATTCATAATATATTTAATAAAGTCCACCCTTTATATCCCAATCTTTTAAAATTATTTCATTCCTCCTTTTCTCCATCAAGCCATTAATTGGCTAAGATCAATTAGTTAACTAAAAAGTCAACTTGCAAATTCCTAAAGATCTTTAATATAGGTCAAACTTACACGTCATGAATGTACATGACCAATATTTCTCAATTTTCCATAAAGTCATCTCATAAAATATTGTCCATATTTTTAATTTAGAAAATCCTAACACTTCACATGTCTAAAAAAATACTTTCTAGACTTTCAAAAGGGTTCTTTTTAATCCTTACCATCCATATTTCTCCAATCATATCTCTACCATAAAATTCCCTTGGATCATAAAAATCCTCTTGTGAACCAAGTAGAAGGTGCCACTTTGAAACTTCTCATGGCTACAATTCTTTCAAGAAATCTCCTCCACTGATATTCAAAATTAATCTTAGCCCTTGATCTTTCATCCCTCAAATGTGTAAATGGATTTTTACATGAGCTATTTTCATCAAAAATTTGAATGCATGGGCATGTCTTTGAATTAAGCATCAAAATCTTATCTCTCATCACCAATCTTGAGTACAGCCACACTTTGTGCACAATAAGAGACTTTTTGTCAAGAGCTTGTTATAGTTTTCTAATCTTTTATGTTTAGTTTATTAAATCTTAATCAGAGGTGGTAATTAGACATAGATTAAATATTTGAAATTCATAATTTAAGTCTTCTATTTATGTTATATGCTCATTTGATCTATTGAATGCATAGAATATTGAGAGGGGGGGGGTGTGAATTAGTATTCTTTGAAACCACTTAAGCATTTAAACATTCATTCCACATATCATATTCAATTTGCAGTAAGAAAAGAAAGCATAAAAGAAACCATCAAAAAACATAACACATGAACACTATATTTTTATGTGGAAACCCCAAAAAGGGAAAAACCATGGTGAGGATTAGCTCACAATATATTATAACCGGTCATAGTTCATATTATAGAAGGGCTCACTACCAGGTCGACTCATTGCCCATAGAATAAAAGAAAAATAGAAGAGAGGGGTGGCATACAACCAAGATTTGAACTATTACAAATGCATCTATAATATGTTGGAATTACAATTATGTTGAAGCTTAAAATACTAAATTCACACACTTCATACCACTCTTCTCTACATTCCCATCATATTCACACTTTGATTATTAGGAATTCACACATTTATCACAAAATTAACTTGTGTCACTTTATATAACTACTCCTCAACATTGAAAATGAACTTACATATATATCCATCATATTTGCAAGCAGCTAAAACATCAATTAGGTCATCCTAATTGGATGTACCATGTAAAACAATAGCTTGTTGGCTCAAAATTCAAACATACACACTTCACGCCACAATCCAAAACTTGTAATGCATCAAACAGGTTGGGGTGGACCTATAATAACTCCTAGATAAAGGATCAACACTTATTTAAACTTTGCACAACCCTAAACATTTTAGGTTGGCATTGCTAGTGACCTAACATCAAATACATCAACTAGTTACCCAAAAAATTACATGCAGACTTCTAAATCACACACCACTTGGAACATACACTCTTTTGACACTTGTAAGCACTCCCAAAAAATTGCAAGATCAAATATTCTTCCATGGTGGGATGCAGACCAATCAAATATACACTTTGCATTGACAAACATTGTCACTAGTAGACCAGATACACTGTGACTCATAACTTTTGCACCAGAGGGAAAAACAACATGAAAGTTTGGATTTAGACTCCTCTGAAATCCAACAATATTTATTTAGAACCACAGACCAAAATACTTCAATGCAGACCAATGTGGACCAAAAAATTGATGCTTTATACCTAAAGCCTATGTTCTGACACTTAGCTAATTCTTCAACTCAACTGTTTGCATTGGATCAAAACTTCTTGCATCTACACACTGGATTATTATCTTCATGCACACTCAAGATTCACCAATCAATCTATAGATCAATATTCATATCAAACCATAATGTTGAAATCAATGGCAACACTGTATTTGCACATCGTATATCTCATGATCATACTCATACTCATGTTGACAATAGGCATATCAATGAAAAACTCCTCAAACTTCCTACATGATCATTGTTACATTTACTAATTATTCAATACATATTGAAAAACAATACACTATTTACAAAGGTTAAAGGATTTATTTAAGGAGCTTATATGAGTAGTCATGTTCATGACCTAGAGTTCTTTTATATTGCACACTCTTTTATAAATAAGTGTTCTTGAGAATAATAATGAGTGATTTTCTTGTGCACCAAATTTTTGGTTGGACATAACAAGATGATTAGTGACCCTTTCTTAACATTTAGTGTTAGTTTGTGAAATCATTCTATTTTCATTGATTTGAAGTAGTTCCTTATTGTTTCTCTTGATCACATCACCCATATTTAGAACACATTTATTTGGTGGATTTGTAGCTTACATGCAAACATATTTCTTTTGAATAATAATTTGAAGTATAATATTTGGCTTATCACACTCACCATTCTCTTTTCAACCATGTGGGCCTTTTTTATGAGTAGATTCTTAATATTTATAATTTTATATTGAGTGCTAATTTTTTGGGAGATAGCGGAGTGTGCTAGCATTGAAGTGTGAAATGGTGGAAAATGTGGGCGATGGTTTTGAATGGGGGTATGCACCTACACTTCCCTATTTCATTAGGACAAAGAGATCCCCTAGGGAAATATTGACTTTCAACCCTTAGGTGAGTCAATCTTAATGGAGATCTTGTTGTTTTCCTTATGACTTTAAAGGATAGGGTAAATCTGCCTGAACTGCACTTTTGGGAGAAAAACTAAAAAATAGTAAATAAATCCAATTATGCAATGTAACACTTGAAATGCCAATTTAAAACCTTAATCTAACATAATCCACAAATTTTTGGTAGATCGAGAAAGATATGATTTTATGCACCTATCACAAAATACTCCTGCTGAGTGTCCTTTCTAGGCCTTTATGAAAATTCAAAATTTTTATTTGTAGCTTCTGATGTGCTCTTCTTGCATGTACCTTTCAATCTTCACTTTCATATCTATACCTGCAACAAAAACTAAAAAAAATGGATTTTTTGTATGGGGGTTTGCCTCAATCAAACCCCAATTTTGGTAATTAAACCTTGATGGAAAACGCAGATCTAAAACCTCAAAGTATGTGTGAACCCTAATATTAAGTGTTTCTAATATTGTTAAGAGCTAACATGCAAAGAAACCTTATTTAAGTGTGTTAGGATAAGACCCCTAAATGAATTTGAATGATGAACACAAGACCTAGTTAGGAAGAATTCAAATCCCCTAATAGATAAAAAATTTGATTATATAGTCTATGCAATAATTGGTATCAGAGCTTGGGTCATAGGTTCAAACCCCTCACTTGCGTTGGGGGGGACTGTTGCAGGGTGTGCTCCCTTGGTCTCCTTGTGTTGTGTTGTGCAGTGTTTGGGTTCATGACATGGCTTAACCACCTCTCTGGATTCATTAACTTTGGAGGTTGTATCAGGCATTAACGTCAGGTCAATATTTTGGTGCAATGGAAATCCTCTTTGTAACAATTGGTATCAAAAATTGTTTCCTTCTAAGAAGCCTAACAACTTGAGGAAGATCTTGGAGATTGAACACATGGCTAATAGAAAGTATCCTACTCCTCTGGAAGAAATTTCTATCTTTGAATACATAGAAGATTGTTGCATGATTGACAAAGAAGAACTTAAAGTTGATCTTGAAGATCTTGACAAGGTTGAAGGAAAAAATAAAGATCTAAAGGAAACTATCAAGGAAGCAAATGAATACATAAAAAAATTAAGAGAAAAAATCAAGAAATTTAGAGAAAGACAAAAAGAAGTCAATGAAAAATTGAGGCAAGCAAATGAAGAAATCACTAGACTAAAAGTTCAAGTGGAAGAAAAGAAAATAGTTGAGGAATTTATGAATGCAATGGTCAAAAGAAAAACTAATGAATGCACAAGACTTGAACAAGAAGTGATAACCCTGAGATCAGATCTAGAAAAAGAAAGAATTCATGAGGAAAAATTCAAAACAAGTTATACAATGCTTGATGAACTAATTGTAGGGAAAAAACCATCTAAAGATAAAGGAGGTTTGAGACTTGAAGAAGGAGAAATATCAAAGGCTAACCGGACCCCAAACAAGGTTGACAATCAAGAGAAGACTCAAGACAATGGAAAATAAATCGGGGATCAAAGAAGAAGACCACTAGTAAGACAACCAAATGCTCAAAGGTACCCATTTTTTAATGGTATTTGCTATTTTTGCAATAAGTTTGGACATAAGGCAATAGAATGTAGAAGTAGAATGAATCAAAATGTTGGATCCTTCTCTGGAAAATGTTTTGCAAGCAAGAAATATGGGCATAGAGCTATTGAGAGCAGAAATAAAATAATGAATAGATACAATACTCGTAAAATGTTTCAATATTTCAATGGTTACTGTCATACATGCAATGTATTTGGACACAAAGCTAACTAGTGCAGATCTAGATTGAATAGAGGTCAATTTGGTTAGAAAAATGTTGTATGCTACAGTTGCCACAAACCTAGACACATTTCACAATTTTGTAGAAGTAAGAATTGAAGACAAACTAATCCGACAAAGAGAAATGAACTTGTGAAGAAAATTGATCCAACTAAAGTAAAGAAGGAAATGTAAAAGATTTGGAGAAAGAAAGATGAGCCTGAGAAAAAATAAGAATCATGAACTACAAATCATTTTTTACCTCCCTCTGGTGTAGATAATTCTTTTGAAAATTAAACCTAGGCATTGGCTTAGGGGGAGCAATAACAAAAAAATTAAATAGCCCCTTGGAAATATGAGGTGTTAAGGTGTGACACAAAGATATGTGGTGTAAAATAATATGCTTAAGCTTTTGAAGAAGAAACTGGTAGAAGATGTGAAAATCAGAGGAAATGCAAAATGTTTTAGGTTTTACTAATTATCAGTAAAAGGTTTATCAACTTTATGGAATTTGAAGAATTTAATGTGGAAATAGGGTAGATCAAAAATTTCTAAAATGAGGTACTAAGCTGATTTCAATTACATTTGTACATTTGAAGAGAGAAGAGAAGTTGAAGGAAATTTGAAGGTGTTTCAAAGAGAATTTGGAGTAAAGTATCAAACCCTAGATCCTATTGTGTGCATTAAAATGTATTTATGGCTTACTATGCTTTGCAGGTTTAAAGAAGAATTGATTTCTTAAACATTTGAGCTTGAATTAAGGTTACAATGGCTACCCCAACAATTTTGCACATCACTGAGAGGCCTAGACCAAAATTTAAGAGATATCCAATGAAGGTATTTAAGAATGACCCCATCAGTGCTATCTCGAGATTCCATTTAGGGTTTTTCCTATGAAAGATACTAGGGAATACACATATGGAAAATTAGAAGAATATAATCACCTAAAATAATAGAACTATGGACCAATGGGCTTACTAGAGATGATCACCTTGTGAAACTAGAATATGTTAACCTAGTGAAGAAGAAGCTAGATGTTTGTAAATGGTTTCATGATTTTAGCTGTGATGAAAAATTTGTGAGGTTAGCACTGAGTAGATTACACGCCAATTTCTGATGGGCTGATGTGCCTCGACTCATAACCAAGGATGTAATTAAGGATTTTATAGGGTTGTGCAATACTAGACCCATACCAATACTTAAGTCTATTAAAAATGAGGTTTTTATGGAGCTTATTAGTGCCACCTATGAAAAAAGATACTTAACAACTAAACCTATTCATAATCTTGATGTGAGATATTCCTCCATGATGATAAGACATTTAAGATCTATTTTACAAATAGAGAAAATTTAGTTTTAGCCACAACTATTAATGTTGCACATAAAATGGTGGTAAATAGAAAATATTTTGATTTGTGTGAGTTGCTTTGGCAACAAATTATTGATAATTCAAGAATGACAAAGGAAAAGGTTACTGATGCAGAGGAAAATATTCCTCTTAGGATTCAAACATGCCAGTAATTGAAGAAGTCATGAAAGAGAAAGATGAAGATGACCGTACTAGAGAGGAAACACCAATGGTAGATACCATAGTGATTCATGGTTCAAATAATGTTGTGTCCTCCCCACCATCGGTTAATGAAACAAAAGCTACCTCAAAGACCTCTATTCCTCTGGAAGACATTGACACGCCAATCAGTGTTGATGGAATACAAGGTACAAAATACAAAAAGGAAAAGACTAATGCAATTGGCACTGAGGACAACACTAACATAAATGATTCAAGGATGCAGGGGAAGATAGTGAAGAAAATCAAGATGAGAGTGGTGAAAAAGGGAAAGGAGAGAAAGAGAAAGATAAAAAGAAAGATGATGACAAGGAGGATGAAAATGGATAAAAGGAAAAAGCCTCTAGTGAAGAAGAAAAAGAAGAGAATATAGATGACTCTAAGGAGAGAAAGAATGAAGAAGTGTAAAAGACCATGGAATTACCATTCAATAATCCTCTTAAGGGTATTTTGTTGAAGAAAATAAGATTGAACCAGCTGTACCTCCTCAATTGTTACAACTCCCTATGCACCAAGGAAGTATAGATCTGGAGAAGATCTCACCTATTCAGAAGTTGGAGCTTGGAGATGTTTTTCATGCTTTTGAAAAAAAGGAAATAATTGAGGCCCACTAGATGGGAACTAAGATGAATGAATAAATAAAGACTTTATAGGATGCCACCCTTGGTTAATCCATTGATAATTCTTTATCTTCTATTGAAAATCTTAAGTTTTGGGTAGATTCTCTTAAGGAGTATGCCTCTAGTTTGAAAGAAAAGGTTGAAAATGAAGTTGAAACAAGGTTTGGAGAGAAGAGGCTATTGGAGCTAATAGAGATATGTGCATTAGCACATATCAAAGTTGTGAAATGCCTAAATGATGTTAAAGAATGTGAAGATGAAGCAAAGACTCTGTTTCTATACTACATGAAGTGGCCAGATGCCACTCAGGGTATTAAGGACCTAATTGACTCAAATGAGTCTCAAATAAACTATGCCTATAGTTCCTATGATTCAGAATAGAGCCAAGATCATAAAACTTGGACTGCCATCAAATACTTACACAACAAATTCTTCACATTACAGAGGCAAAAAGAAGATATCATAAGGTGGTTTGGACAGCTTGGGAACTTGGTGAAAACGAAGCATATACCAATATCATGTGCCCTAGTTGATACTAAAAATCTTGAAAAATTATATCTAAACCCTAGTACTCTCGAAGAGGGTGAGGAGAGCATAGTCAAACTAGAATCTTTGTATAGATCACTTGCAGTAGCCAAGAAAAAATGGAATGAAGGAAAGTCTACTTGGAAAGCTATTCTCAAGGAACTTGAAAGGTCCTCCACCTCTTGTTAAACAACTTTCTACTTGTATATTATTTCATTTTTTTCAGTCTTTTCATTGTACATGCGAATGGTTCAAGCTTTTGGGTCAACTCCCTAAGGGGGGGTCAGTATATTTATTTAATTTATTTCCTTGTACATGTGCATCTGAGGGGGAGCTCACATGTGTGCTACCTACACACTCTTTGTCCTTAATGTCAAAGGGGGAGATGTTTGGAGTTTATGGAGAAGTTTGGAGATTCATTTTTGACACATATTGCCATCAATGACAAAGGGGGAGATTGTTGAAAGAATGAAGGATCCCCTTAATGCGTTGTCATTGATGTCAACATTGATTGTTGATATCTACATTAGTTTGATGAATAGAGATGATACGATAATGGAGATACCTTTATCCAATATTTTGGTCTAAACTCTATCATATGATAATATCTACTTATGTGGTTCTATTATGTTGTTTCTAAGTGGGTGATCCCACAAAGCTGGTTTACAATTTCTGGGAGATTATGATTTTTGCTGAAATCACATATTTTAGAAAATATAATGATTTAAGCCTTAAAAAGTTCCATTTAAAGCATTCCAATTGAAGAGAGTTTGATCAAACTACCTTAGATTAAACTCCCTTGGATAGAACCCCGCTAGTTTTAAACCATACCTATAATGGAGTCTCCTTTACACCTATCAAAATGTTGATAGAAAACCACTTTTGATTTAACTTTTGGGGGATCAAATGAATTCATTTAAAATTGAATTTTTGTAAGTATGTAGTCCTTATTATAAGCTTCCCAAAAAGTATAATTTTAAATAAATTTAATTTAATTATTATATTTATTTTTTATTTCTTGTGAATGTCAGTTTTTCACTAAAAATCAAGCTCTCTATTCTGCATGTGGAAAAATAAAGATTCTAAAAAAAAATGAAAATATGAGTGCACCAGATATTGAAGTCCTTGATCCAACAAATTTTTTGAATTCGATACATACAAAAAAGTTGTGTTATACCCCTATGTCTAAATTGTAATTAGTTTGACTTCAAACTTGATTAAGGAAAGAATATTCAATAAAACACTATGAAACCAATTGAAGCACTAGATATCAGAGTTAAAAATATAAATTCAAAAAATTTAGAATTTTATCCTTCATGGAAACAAGTAATGTGTTATATGGTGAGTGCCACTCCTTAAAAATGGTGTTTACTAAATAAAACTAGTTTTTGAAGGAGATGGAAAAAGAAGTGCAATCTGATTAAAAAAAAATTGAAAAAAATATATTTAGAATATATAGACAAAATGCCACAAATCACTAGTTTGCATCATCTTCAAATTCCTCACGGTTTAGCCACTATAGGTGTCTGAAAGTGAAGATTTAGTTAGAAAAAATCAGTTCAGTGTCCAGTTTGGCCAAAAATTGTAAACCAGTATTGTAGGATCACCCGAGTATGATTTGCATCTGTATTCAAGATTTCAGTTAGTTTAGATGTATATTTTGAAAGATATAAGTGACATTAGTTTGGTATATAGTTTTTGGCTATGTACAGTGCAAGTGGGTATGTGTAAACTAGTCCACGCTCCTCCTGTCATAAGAATCATTTTTTGCTAGTTTGGGAGATTGCTTATAGGTGTCAACACATTGTATATTCTAAATGGCACATGTTTATGTGTTCAGATTGATCGCTAGTGTTGATTAGATAACATATTTTGTGATTAGGTCTATTTCTTGACTGACCTAATGCTTGGTGTGTATTGTAATGATTAAATATGTATTATGGATGTTAGTGAGATCTATTTTAGGTCCATGCTCACCTGAATTGAGTATTGCATGTTTTGGTTTAGAACAAACATGTTTTGATTCAAGTGTGGAGTCAACAAGGTAATTTTGATTTAATCTAGGGCTACATATAATTAGGACAACCTAATTGATTTATGCAGATGAATTAGATATATATGTAAGAAATTTTTGAGGATTTATAGTGGTGACATAGAATGTGAGTACACAAATTTTTTATGTGTATGATCCAAACAACAATAAATATATTGTGAATATTGAGCAATTGTAAAGTAGGGTAGTGTTTTGTATTCAACATAAAAAAAAATGCATAGAGTCAGTACATTGAGCTTCAAAGGAACTAAACTTAGCTAAGGAAGTTGCATTTTGTATCAGTTCACATCTTGGTTGTGTGGCCATTCTATCTTCTATCTATCTTTCTTTTTGTGGTTGTGAGCTCTATTAGATAGTGTGTCCTAGTAGTGAGACTTTCTGTAATATCTTATAACCGATCATAATATATTGTGAGCTAACCCTCACCATGGCTTTTCCCTTTTTGGGTTTTCCACATAAAAATATTGGTGTTCATGTGTTATGTGATCTTGTGATTGTTTCATGCTTTCATTCATCATCATTGTTTGATGTTTTTTGTTAATTGGATGGATTGTAATCAAATGGTTTAATAGAATACTAATTCACCCCCTTCCTAGTATTCCAGGTGTTCAACAATTGGTATCATAGCCTAGGTCACGGGTTCAAACCCATCACTTACGTTGGAGGGATTGTTGCAGGGTGTGCACCCTTGGTCTCCTTGTACTGTGCAACACAACACTCGTGTTCGTGACATGGCTTAACTACCTCTCATGGATTCATTAACTCTGGAGGTTGTATCGAGCATTAATAGGTCAATCTTTTGGTTCAACGAAAACCATCTATGAACAAGTTGCATATCCCAAAACCTATAATGCATCATGATCCACCATAGGCCTACATCAATCTTCAATCATGAACAATGCTTGATTGATCTTCACAAAATTAGCTTGAAGACTTGCAAAAACAATTGAAATTCTACTCCAAGACTTCAAATTTTCTTTCTTGAATATTCTCCTTTACCTTGAATGCAAATCTTGTGAATGTCTCCTTAATCTTTTTCTCAAGCTAGTGTAAAATGGTGAAAAGACTAGGATTTATAGGCTTCCTTTCTAATTTCCCAATTATTACAGCCAGAAAGATGACATTTAAAACTTGAATCGAGGACTTTAAAATGCCACCAAAAACAAGTTTAAAATTTGAATTTGGATCTTGAAGGGGATCCATTCACCCAAGGGAGAATGGGTCTTGGCCTAAAAATCTAGGATTAATGAATTTCGAGGCATTAAATTAATTAAATACATTAATTCAATGCATGTTTTGGTGTCAGAAAATATTTAAAATAGGCCTTTAGATGCATAATAAAGGGTTTTAGGGCCCTATTTATGAAGGATAAAATGCATAAATTTGCGGTCACCAAAATAGATCCAAATTAAGTGTGAAATTGTAGTATCACATAGAAGGATTACAATTTTCTACACTACAAAGTGTATTTCTTTTCTTTGAAATACTTCATCATCCCATCTCTTTTTTTCTTCTTATTTTAATTAAGGATTTGAGATGGATGAAAGGGATGAGAGATATATACCATGTCTCAAATATAGTCACCCTTATGTGGGCTTAGAGTTCAAGCAAGTGTAAGGTGTAATATATTATTAAAGCTAAAGTTTTTAAAAAATAATATTTACACTAAAGGTAGGGGAAGAGGGGGAAGAGAGCAGGTGAGAAAAGGGTTATTCTATGAACCTCTTATGAATTATTTTTATTTTCATGTTGTTCACCACACATGAGTATACTCTAGTACTATTTTTGGGATTTGTTGCAGTAATTGGGATCTATCAGTATAGTGTTACAAATAATTATTTAATATGCTTCATTACCTTTTTAAGGAAATTTCACATGAATGAGAATATAATTTTCCCTTAATATCATATTTTGATGTTATTTAAATTTTTTTTAAAAAAAATTCTATAATATTCCATATGATATAACTTATTTCTACACATGGTGCCATTTGTACATCTTTGAAATAGATTTCATAGAAATGTTATTTGAACCTATAAATATACTTGTATTCACATTCATTATAAAATGCCATTTTCTAATTTTTTGGGAGGTTTTATACAATCATGTATTGTAAACACACACTAATGGTAAAGCGTTAAGCCTTGCATCTATTTGAGGGAGTTATATAATTTTTGAGGAGATTGTAATAATGAAATGAGAAAATTTTCCCTCATGGGGGACGACAAACATATTTTTTGGTGCTATATTCCATTTTTTTATTGTTTAAATAAATTTGGAGAACTATTCATCATATAAATAAGGGATAAAGAATCAATACCTTGATTAAAATAACCTACAATATCTCCATTGACTTATTTTGATATGAACGACAATAAATTAAAATATTCTTACTTAAAAATGCAACATGGCCTATAGAATAATAGGTACACAATTTTGAGGGCCTCCTTGATGCATAGGCAGGGGTTCCAAAACCTTCCAACAATCACAACTTGACTAACTCAAATAGTCCTTGCTTTTTCATTCAACTTGGACTCACCATTCCTTTCTCAAAACACTTGATTCCATAAGCCACCAAACATCCAAAACAATAATTAGGGTTCCAAACTCTTATTAGACCCTAGTACACTTTAATTATCATGAAAAATGAAAGATTAAACCAAAAAAAAACTCTCATAACTTTGTTTATCAGTTTCTCAATTGCTTGCACCAAAAGATCAAATTTGCTTGTAGGAGTCCAAAACACTAAATTGGGCATAACTTGCAAAACAGGTGGAGTTCCTCAAAAATAAGCATAGATTCTAGGACCCATTACAACCTTATTAAACATACTTCAAACTCAGGTACTATTGTTTTGGAAAGATTAAGCTTAAAATTGTTTGTCCTACAACAATAGGCTCCAAATAGGCCTATTTAACAAAGAAAGTACCAACCTTTTCACTCCAAAACCAAAAATAACCATGGAAAGACCTTAAAAAGGTTATAAAACTTCAAAATCAGCAACTTTGGATGATTGAAAGACTCATTTTTAACACCAAAATACAAAACCCTCACTCTAGGCTTCTTTTCACTAAGTAAAACAGGGGTGTATTGAATCTATACTTTCCAAACCTTATTCCAATTTTCTAATTCCTCAAACACCTTTAAATATTCCTTCACATGCTTCCTAAACTGATTCCCATCCATTATCAATGCATTTACAATAAATTCCTACTCTTACCATCACTTTTTGCACAAGAACACACTATTTTAGCCTAGGGCATCATGATACTTGCCCAAAATATAATCTCCAAGTCCTGAAAATTACATAGAATAAAATATTATGTCAAAAAATTCCTAAAAACCAGTTTTTGTGAGTTTTCACCAAATATATTTCAAGTTACACAATTTTCTTGCTCACTGTTTACCCTAGTTTCTGAACTAGGTAGCTGGAAAGATTCGACCATTAGATAACTTAAACGACCTTTTCAAAATTTTTGGTAAGAACAAAAAACTTCAAAAATTAAATTCTCTTTCCATCCATGTAAGTTTCAGGGCCGTAATCAACCGTACAAGGCCGTACAACTCTCAGGAACAACATAAAAGGTGTTAAAAATGCAGAAATTCAATGTTTATTCATTGCTTGAACATACAAAACTTCTTCAAAATCCTTGTTTCAACCCTTTAAATATTATTTAAGCATATACAATTCCAACCCAACCATTTCATCCAAATTTTGGAGCCCCAACTATTCAACTTCCTTGACTTTGCATTTTTGTTGCACTTTTACAAAATGACAATTTTCAAGATTTTGACAATTTTAACAAATTTGATCCCAAATGACTCAAAAACATTATTAATGGTCACAATGGAACTTATTACATGAAAAAACTATTAAACTTAAACTAACAACCAAAATTTCCTCACGGAGGCTTGAACTTGACATGGTGCTACTGCTCCATACTCCCGACCAAAAAGAAACTCAAGTTCCTTGAGTGAGGACCTGCAAATGCATGAGAACCTGTGATAATCTTCTTCATCTTGAACTTTGGTTTATCCCTCCTCAAAATTGATATCACAACAAGAAGGTGATAGATGTATTCCTTATTTTTGTGCCTTTGCAATGTAACTATGATATTTGCACCTTTGTTTATCTCTTCTCCCATCTGATATTCTGCCCCTATACAAGTTGCCTCATCATGCAAATCAATTTCTGACATAGAAGAATGATCAACATCTCCTTTTGAAAACAATGAATTAAGCACTATATCAACATACCTTTTAAACCAGTCTTGAATCTCAAGGATCAATTCATCCTTGGCCATCTCTTTATCCAATCTTGACACCAACTCCATAACATTTCCCTCTGAAATCAAATCAATCTTCAAATTTGCTATCACAAATTCTTCAAGTCTTGAAGTGGCTGCCATGTCCATGTGCTCTTCATCTAGCTTCATGAATTCTTCTTTCCTTTGCTTGGATTGCTCTTTATCCTCCTCCATCAAAGGTTATATTGTCTTACCATCTGGTTTCAATGCTCTCACTTGTCTTCTCTTATGCATAATCTTTCTAATAGGCCATGTAACCTTCCTCTTAACTAATAAGTGCCAACTTTGCAACTGTTGCATCACACTCTTCCATCTCTCTTCCATTCTTTCCATAGCCTATCTTAGCTCTTTCATCTCTTGGTGAATTTCCTTTTTTCTTGCCTTTTCTTTTTCCTCTTTCTTGGTCTTCCTCTCTTTTTCTTCTTATTTCTTCTTTTGTGAACCCTCAGCCTGCAAGTACCTTCTCAACAAATCCATCTTCTCTTCAAGAAAGTCCCTTTAACCTTGCTTTGTCTTGTCTTTGCCTCACCTAGGTCTCTTCTCTTTTCCTCTACCTAGTCTTTTGGAAACTAGGTTCTCTCTTCAACCCGGACAAACACAAACACACAAACACCAAACTCTCTTTCCCAGACCTTTTGAGCTCTGATACCTATTGATGCAAAGGTAGGGGTTCCAAAACCTTCTAACAATCACAACTTGACTAACTCAAATAGTCCTTGCTTGTTCATTCAAATTGGACTCACCATTCCTTTCTCAAAACACTTGATTCCATAAGCCACAAAACATCCAAAATAACAATCAGGGTTCCAAACTCTTACCAGACCCTAGTACACTTTAATTATCATGAAAAAGGTAGGATTAAACCAAAAAAACACTCTCTCATAACTCTATTTTATCAGTTTCTCAATTGCTTGCACCAAAAGATCAAATTTGCTTGTAGGAGTCCAAAACACTAAATTGGGCATAACTTGCAAACCAGGTGAAGCTCCTCAAAACTAAGCATAGATTCTAGGCTCCATTACAACCTTATTAAACATAATTCAAACTCAAGTACTATTTTTTTGGAAAGATTAAGTTTAAAATTGACCTTCCTACAACAATAGGCTCCAAATAGGCCTATTTAACAAAGCAAGTACCAACCTTTTCACTCCACAACCAAAAATAATTTTGGAAAGACCTTCAAAAGGTTATAAAATTTCAAAATCAGCAACTATGGATGATTGAAAGACTCATTTTTAACACCAAAATACAAAACCCTCACTCTAGGCTTCTTTTCACTAAGTAAAACAGGGGTATATTGAATCTATACTTTCCAAACCTTATTACACTTTGATAATGCCTAAAAAAACCTTTAAAAATGCTTGTAAATTCTTCCTAAACTGATTCCCATCCACTATCAATGCATTTACAATAAATTCCTACTCTTACCATCACTTTTTGCACAAGAACACACTGTTTTAGCCTAGGGCATCATGATACTTGCCAAAAATCTCATCTCCAGGTCTTGAAACTTACATAGAATCAAAGATTATTTCAAAACAGACCTAAAAACCAATTTTTATGAGTTTTCACCAAATATATTTCAAGTTATACAATTTTCTTGCTCACTGTTTAGCCTAGTTTCTGAATTGGGTAGCTGGAAAGATTCGATCATTAGACAACTTAAACAACCTTTTCAAAATTACTAGTAAGAGCAAAAAACTTCTGAAATTAAATTCTCTTTCCATCCATGTAAGTTTCAGGGCCATAATCAACCGTACAAGTCCATACAACTCTCTGGAACAACATAAAAGGCGTTAAAAATGCAGAAATTCAATGTTTATTCATTGCTTGAACATACAAAACTTCTTCAAAAACCTTGTTTCAACCATTTCAAGCTTAATTAAGCATATACAATGCCAACCCAACCATTTCAGCCAAATTTTGGAGCCCCAACTGTTCAACTTCCTTGACTTTGCATTTTTTTGCACTTTTACAAAATGACAATTTTCAAGATTTTGACAATTTTAACAAATTTGATCCCAAATGACTCAAAAAAATTATGAATGGTCACAATGGACCTTATTACATGACAAAAATATTAAACTTAAACCAAAAACCAAAATTTCCTCATGGAGGCTTGAACTTGACATGGTGCTCCTGCACCACTCCTACATCACATAGAGAATATGTATTTCCCTAAAACTATCATGACTATAATTATGTAGTTTTATCGAGATCTCGAACCTTTGATAGATTATGATGTTCTCCTAGTAAACCTTGCACACGTGGATGAAATTAAAACAATAAATAATCCTCCTAATTCCCCATATAAATTAATTCATATTATTTTAATGTGATAAATTCATGGGATATGTAGTGTATTAATTCAAAATGCATTAAGATTCCAACCATAAATATTGGTATTTTTTCCATTTATTCATTTTCATGCATTCAACATGGAAATGTTATGGAATGATCAATCTAGTAACATGAAAACACTATGATTCCACCACCACCTATTGCTAGCACTATAGAATTCTAATTTTCTTCATTTATAGATTTAAATAGTTATTTATAGAAGGACATAGAATGGGATGTAAAATTTAGTTGTGCATAACATGCATTGATATTCCACCTACACCTATTGATCCTATAGAGTCCAGAAAAAAATTATCAAGGGATTCAAAAGAGTCTTTATAGCAAGACATCTCATGGGATGAGAATTATAGCCACATGACATGCATTGAAATTATTTATCCATACACCACTTCTTTGGAACTTGGTGCATATTCATTTCCAAATAGTTTTGAGTAGTCACCTTCTTTAGTTATGCTTGGAACTCTTGATTTAATCTTAACATCACTCATTACCAACATGGGGACCATTGTACAAATTCTATAAAAGTACACATTATGTCTTATTCATCCAAATTCCTTCATGAATTTGGAGGACCTTATACATGCACTTTTAGGCCTAATTATTCATAAGACAAGGAATGTTGTTTAGTGAGCATGGATCTTTATTAGCCTATAATATATTTCTTTCTTTATTGGTGTAAGAGGCATCATATCTAGGGGCTATCTAATTTATCTCTTCTAGGGGATTTATCTCCTTATTTCGGGGTGTCATTATATATGGGTGCTTAACAAGTGTCATTATTGATCTATCCATTTTCATTTTCACTTATGTTACACTTAAGGGGGTGGATTTTGTGTAAATATTTCACTTCACCTAGGATAGTGTTTATCATAAGTGTAATATTTCACCTAGTTATTAAGTTTATTTAAGCTAATAGGAATAATTAATTTCCACCACATAGGTAGCTAATAATTCAACATGTGTACTCCTTGAATTGAGATACACAAGTCCCACCACTACCTCATCAATTCTTGGTTGATGGTAGTTAGGTGCTACCTCTATTTAGTCAAGGCCACCTTTGTCTTATTTATATTGAGATAAATCACCTTTCATAGATGGGTATATAATTTGTGTATCCCCCAAAATTATGAAATTTAAAAAATGGGATGCCCATGTGAGGGTGCAAACATATGCAATTATTTAATAATATCCAAGAACTTAGAAATATTGTTATAATGAGGTACTAATGAGGGGATTATGTAGTGGGCTTGTAAGAACATTTTCAATTATTAGTGCTCCACAGGGGAGTTTTCAAGAGTTATTCTTACTTGGATAATGGAGGTTAAAGATATTTGTGTAAGAGTTAATCTCTATTCTAAAATGTCTCTACATGCATGAATTCAAGTAGCATGCTATTTTTGGACTTTACCTAGGACCATTGTATTATTTTTTAGTGTCTTTTGTGTCCTCAAATCAATATATTAGAAGCATGGGATAGAGGATGTGTGAAATGTATTTTTAAGGGTTATGTTGTTAGGTGTATTCAAGGGGAGGAGCAATGTTGATCTCACTAAATTATAGCATAGAATCTCTATGAATGTATTGTAACCACATGATTTATTTATTAATATATTAAGTTGTGTGGTGTTTTGGAGGGTAAGTTTTCTCAATTTTTTTTTTCTAGGGTATATCTATGTCTCTTTTCTTCTAATGGTTGCTTCTATTATTCTTCTCTCTTTCTCATTCCTTTCCAAGTTTTATAAATGCATTCTAGAATATTTTTAATTTTGTAAATTGATTTATATTATATTTTCCATGAAAGATCAATATGGAAATACTTGCACAATTAGTAGTTAATTTTTATTTTGAGTTTAATTGTTAAGGGGTTTTTAGGAACTTTTCTTAATACTTGGTATTAAATTTGAGGTGGGTTTTTGGGTTCCATGTGGTTGCATATTGTTGTATGTGGGTTGTTTATACCTTCATGTTGTTGTTTCATGGTATTTGATTTTTTGGTATTCCTCCATTTTTCTTTTTTGAGCTTGAAAATTTTATGAGATTATGTAGAAAGGAATCAATTCATTGTTGTTACTTGTTTGATAAGTATTTTAGTGAATTTAATATTTTTAAATAGAAAAATATGGAAACAATTGGTAGAATGGAGGATAGGATTAATGAAACCAATTTTGGGTAGTAGATGCTCAAGGTAGAATATCTTAAAGTTTTTGATATATTAGGATGTTCAATTGTAATGAGCTAGAGATTTTTTTGGTAGTATGGGACTACCCTCTAACATGACAGCCATGCTCATTTATTCTATGGTCATGTGTAATGGAATATGTTTCATGTTGGGTTCACACATTTGGATTCCTAGTTACATGGGAAAGCACTAGTTGTGTGGACTACTATCTAGCATGATTTTGTTGGGTTCATGGTTTCAATCAATGGTTGTATGTAAGAATTGGATGATTAGGCTCACTTTGTATGGAAGTTTTGGATTTTATCTTTTGGAAACTTAGAAGCTCCTTGACAACCTTTTTCTTCTATTTTCTTTTGTGATAGTTATGGAATAAATCTTTTGGTGGATTGTATTTCCTAAATAACTTTGTACTCCTTTTAAATAATTATGCTATGATGTCCTGATTAATGTTGTTTTGATATGTTTTTTCACTTTTTATTCAAAAGTCTATTATTTATATATTATGATATACAATTGTTTGAATTAAATTTTTTTGTGTTTCTAGATATGTTTAAATAGATCTAGATTTATATGTACCATTTTATAGGTTTTATGTGTTAATAAAAATATATGGTTCTATAGATTTATGAAGAGAATATTATTCAAGGATAAATGTAGATTTTATGCATTCTTTGCACTTAGTTTGAGGTGGTTGGTTGTATCCTTCTTTAGTGTGGACATGTTGATATGTGTTTTGTCATTTAACATTTATATTGTGGTTTCTTTTTATGTTCCTAAACTATGGTTACTTTATTGAGGATTTACAAGAAGTTGGATCTAGATTTGATTTAATATTAGAATCATGGAGAATCTACATGTTATCTCTCATTATAATTTTTTTTCATGCTACTAATGTGGTGTTGAATTTATGTGTTGTGTTTCTTGAGATGTTGAATTTGTATAATTTGTGGGCTATCTCTATTTGTAAGGTACATGGATAAGTTAGATTTGAAATTTCTATATCAATGGATTCTAAGAGTGTTGATGATTTATTTTATGTGGGAGGATTTTGTTGTAGACTATTTCAATTCCATGGATTGTGGATTCTATTGTTTTGGAATTTTCAATCATCATGGTGTGTTAGTATTTTTATTAGATTGAGATGACGAGGTGGATGTTTGAATTACCTAAGATAGTCACACTTTGAAACTTGTAGTATTTGACTATGGTATTGTGAGAGGCTTAAAATCATGTTTTAGTGGGATATTTATGCGGTTATATAGTAGGTGGTATCTTATTGGATAGATATCATTATTTTAATTTACCTTTTGGCATCTTTTAGTGTTGTAGTTGAGTTATTTGATAATATTTAAGGGTCATGAATGATCTTTAAGTAAGTGATATTTATCATGATACCAAATGTAGTTTTAGATCAATTTTAGTGAAATATTTGATAATGATATGGATCTATCACTTTGTAATGGGTGACTAATGGTGTCCATATTGGTGTCACATAGAGATCTTTAATTCTACCTCATGTGAGTAATGAGAGTTTTTTTTAGTTCCTTATTTTATGTTTGAAATAGTATTACTACTACACTTGATAGTGAGCTTTTTAGTTTATCTAATCAAACTTGTTATTTACCATTGAAGAGACTATCATCTCCCTCAAAAAGTTTTTAAAGCTCTTCTAATGGGTTTGTATGAAGTAGAGAAAGGATTTCAAGAAAGGATGGAGTGTTCAATTTGCTTAAGTGAAGTGGAGGATGGAAAGATGGTTATGACTCTTCCCAATTGCCACCTTGAATTTCACATGGAGTGTATTGATAAGGGGTTTGTTACCAATTGTTGTTTCCATTTATACAAAAGGGAAGTTAGAGTAACATAAGAAGTGGCCACTGTTCCAAATGGGAGTGATATTTTTGAGGATGTAGAACAAGGGCTAAGCAGATTGATAGGAATAGCGTGGTATAATTGATACAAAAAATATGGCTTAATTTCATCCATCGTCTTCACCCAACAATAGCCTTTCATATTTGTGGATTAAACAATATCATATTGTCCTTCCTCATTTTCATTTTTTAATCAAAATTTAATGGTATTGCTAGTGAAATCAGATTTTCTAGACATCATAGTGTTTTGTATTCGTATACTTAGTGATTCTCAATTTTTTTTCGGTTTTCATTCTTTTAAATTTAATAAAAAATAAAATATAAATATATACTCTATAATATCATTATATAATGCTTTGTTAAGATACTAATTTCATACAAAAATTGTAATTAATTTAGGGAGTAATAAAATATATAAAATAATATTCTTTTTAGAAAATTAAATGTGAATGATATGGTATTTATTGTGGGAACTATGATGATGAATAGAACATGATATAATATAGATTCCACTTGTATTAGTATTAAAATTTAAAAATAACTTTATAATAAAAATGGTATTCAAATTGTCTACAAATCAAATATATAGTTCTCAGATAATTTGCATTTTGTTGATTTGATCTTTCACTTGTGGTCCTAATCGAGCAGAGTGTAGAATTTTATGATCTAATTTGTTGTGTTCTTGACTCTTCATTCATTGTTAAGGCTTTATAGTATTAAAATTACCTTGAATAAATTGTTGGATTGCAAGGTTCAAATTCTCTTAGGTCAACCCCCTTATCTATACTAGCTTTACAATCATGTGAGAATATTGAAGATAGAAATAAAGAATACAAGTGTCCTACATGAACATGATGCTGATTATATTACTTTTAGTAGTTCAAAATAAAGTATTACTACAATGATTTTGGAATGCCCCGCCACGAAACCCTAGAGGACAACACACTAAAACCTAAAATGAAACAATTTTTTTTTGAAACGTGCAACATTCACATGTTTGCAAGAGAAATATTAACTAGTTTTCTAATCTAAGTCCTCGAGGGTCCATGACTATGCTACTCGAATCCCATTAACTGAATTAGCAAGAAACTATAAATCATTACATTAAATTAATTCTAACAACAATATGAATTCCATTTCATCATCACATTTAATAAAGCCTCTAATATGAATTATCCATTTCATGATAATAATATATCAACATCAATATTTATTAATTAATAATAATACCAGTTACAATCTTCATTACAAGAGAGAGTTTACAATAATTACAATGATACATCATTACATCATTACATCCTGAACCACAATGTCTCCTTGCAAATAGGTGAGGAGAATACATTGGGAGAATAATGCATATTACAATATATTTTGATACAATACATGAAAGATAATCTACATGAGCTGAATTAAGTGTAGAAGCCATCATATCCAGGAGAAGTCACCACGAACATGATCAAGTGAGGGAACCCAATGGAGTACAAGGCACATTCCACCTGACCATGTGGAACCCAAAGGTCCACCCCCCGTGCTAGGAGATAGTGAAAGGGTGCCACCACCACATTAGTCTACGACATAAGACAACACAAAGGCTAACATGACAATAATGAACAATTATATTTCAACATCAAATGACAATACACCACTTCCAGAGGCACACATCATCAAAGGGAAACAAGAAACAAGGGAATACTAGATTTCTGTAGGAGGAGTGTCATCACATAGTTTGCCATGGGTTACCTAGGTAGATCTTCCTAGGCCCCAACCCCCATCCTGAGTTGCCCTGGTAGCCTCTATTGATCTTCGACCCCTCATACAACCTATGCGGAATCAACATACCTCTCGTGAGGACAAGGCAGTTGATCTTGCCATTCTAGGCCTTCTTGACTCATCTCAAGCCTATACAAGCACTTGAGCCATGAGCGAGGCATTCACTTATCTTGATTAGTGTGATTACTACCCAACCCCCTAGTTCATTTTAGGTTATCACTTAATTACAAAACTCCCACATGGATTACCCAGACACCACTTTTTGCACCAGCCCCCTTTAAGAGCCACTCCCCTACTAACAACAAGAAGACCCCAATAAAATCAAAGAGCAAAGCCACTTGCACAATCACAATATCTCTTTAACATAACAAACAATGCGAGGCATAACCCTTCCCGAACACAAGTTCCAAAAGTTCCAACCACATTGTTGAATACATTGTGTAAGGCTGATGACCATCACATATTAACTTAATACAACAATCTTCTCCAAGGATAACAAGAATTCTATCAGAAAGACAGTTCCCCCCTAGCCTCTAGAAGACTCCTAAAATTCATTCCACAAGAAGACATAACCATTTGAACAAAACCCACTAACATTACCAACTTAGTAATCATTGTCTTGCTTCATACAATAGTTCTATAGCAATAAGGAATTGTGAAGTCTAAAGTGAGATACAAGGTAATCATTCAAGTTTACAAAATAAACATCTCAATCAATAATAGTCTCTTTCTAAATACACTAAATTTCTCTTATTTAAATTTATCTATATCAATATTTTAAAATCAGTTATTTTTATGTTTCATACATTTTACAACCATGATCAAATAGAAAAAGGACAACTTGATAATCTCTTAAATGAACTCAAAATACACACACACACACACACATATTTCTTGGTATTTCATTTATTTAAGCTATATTTTAGAGAACACAAAATACAAAATCTAAAATAGAGATATCAATAAAATAACACTAATATATATATATATATATATATATATATATATATTGTGTGAGTAAAATATACATAAATGCTAATCAACACAATCAATAAGACATTATATCAATAGATCTAAACAAAAATTAATCTTATTTAAGCAAGAATCTACTGAAAGCATCATATTGCTCTCTATCTCCAAAGATTTATTAAGTCACTAGGCTCTTAGAATTTGTAAGCATTATGACTGTTAAAATGCCAATCTAGAGAATGAGAATGATAAACTATATGATTGCTAAATGATATGCTAGCTATATGATGTAAAAAGCTATGATACTGATTGCTGATAATGAAAGCTATATGCTGTGATATGATAATGGAAGCTATATTAAGATGCAATCTATGATGAAAGACATGATTATAAGCTAAATGATATGCTATTTGCTATTGCAATTTGCTAAAATGCTTGATTTCTCAATTGATATTTTTGCAGAGTAAGTTTGTACAAAGTTGGGATCCATTTCCTATGGAAAGAGGCTGTATTTATAGATTCTCGACAACACATTTGTGATGTGGCAGTAGAGAAAAGGTCTAGATTTGATCTGAAGAATTCAATGGTGAAGGATAAAGAAGCCTGAGATGATTATGGAGATTGTTCCTCCCTACAAAAACACTCAGCCAAAAGAATCAATGGAAGAATCAATGGAAGAAGATGAGGAAGTTTGCCTGCAAATTTGTCTCCAATTTGTCTCCAAATTTTCCCGTGAAGGTTGAAATGAATTAAATTAGACATAAAATATCTAATTTGGTAGGTGCATATTTTGAGTGAAAAGAGGAAATAGCTGTAGAATATATTTCAATTGAATATTTATATTAAAACAATTTAGGAAAAAAAGATATTTAATTTAATAAAAAAACTATAGAAGTCTATGTTTATTAAATAAGACAAAGTATGAAACTTGTTTATTTAATTTAGATGAAATAATGTGATTAAGATAGAATAATGTGATTAAAGAAGTAGATAATTAAATAAAACAAAGTATTAAATTTGTTTATTTAATTAAGATGAAATAAAAGTGAAGTATATAAATAAATATTTCTATTTATTTAATAGTAGATGAAAATAGAAGAGTTAATTAATCAAATAAATTGTATTTAATTAATTAGATTATCTAGACCATTTTTAGATGTATACATTTTTCCCCTCTTTGAAGTGATGTGTTTACGCATTGCTTCAAAGAAAATTTTGCTGCTACTACTAGTACCGACCAAAATTTCTCAATATACCCCAGACGTGAATTTTGCTGTGATGATGGATATATGCCCCCTCAGGAGATAAATTGATGAATTTTGGATATATTTTTTAAAGATTTTCGTGATGATTTGATGATTCGATAAATTTTTGATGAAGTAGAAATTTATCTCCCGACAATTAATTGTGTAAAATGCTCCTGTGATGAATTTTGAATTAAGCTCCTTTGAAAAGAAATTAAATAAATCACACCAAAATCCCTTTAATCAATTTATTAAAAAGCTAAAAAGGTTGATTTTGAATTCATTTGTGCATATTGAGTTTTGAAATTTGAGAGAGTGATTTGGATCCATTTGGAGCAAAAATGTAAATCCCCTACCACACATTGTTTCGAGCGTGTGCGTCGACACAATTGTCCAACCGCTTACGAATCTCTGATATGTACCCATGAACCTCCTCATTTTTTGCATTTTTCAAATTTCATGCATTTTATTTTGTTTTGAATCATTTGAATTTCTTTTAGCACATACATCAGCTGATGTAGCACATCCAACTGTTGTTTCAACGCATCCCCTAGTTTAGCGCATAGGTCACTTGTAATAGTGCATAGATAGAATGAAATAGCGCATAGGTATTTCAGTGCATAGGTTTGATATTGTAGCGCATCCATAGGCTAAAGTAGTGCATCTTCTTATTTAGCACATTGAATTTTTGAAATGACACATTTGATGAGTTAGTGCATTGACTGCCTATTTTGGCGCATCCAAGTCAAAATGATCGAATTTGTCATTAACTCCATGATTTTGATGATTTTCAATGTCATCCTTTGAGTTGATGTTGATTGATGACCCTGATAAATTAGATGATGATCAACCTCGTGATAGGTGAGGTTTGATGATTGATTGATGATAATTATCCTCATGATAGGTGAGGAATAATTATAGCTTGATTGATAAACCTCATGATAGGCGAGGTTGATTTGATTAAATGACCTCATGATAGGAGAGGTACAATTTTAGATTAATGATTGTCCTCATGATAGGTGAGGTTGATTGATAGATTGATGATTGACCTCATGATAAGCGAGGTGGATTTGATAGTTGACTAATAAACCTAATGATAGGAAAGGTTCATTGATAGATTTGATGATTGACCTCATGATAAGCAAGGTTGATTTGATAGTTTCTCACAAGATTTGATCAAAAGTCTCACTAGAGCTAATTAGATTTGATAGAATGATTGATGTTTGATGAATTGACAAAGATTTCTAACTTTCAGTATTTTGTGATGATAGGAGTCATTGACAAACTTACAAATTCGAGAGCAATTTCCTAAGACATTTGATTTGATACCATAGCTAGTGCAACTTGAGACAACAATCATCGTTCATTGTGGTTTTTCCTCCCTCTTAGATATGCCCTAGATTAGGATTAATCAGGGTCTCCTGACAGCCCTAGTAGAGAGGTGGCATAACGAGCATAATACCTTCCACCTTCCTATCAATGAGATGACAGTCACTCCCGAGGATGTATGGTGGATTTTGAGGTTACTTGTTGTTGGGGAGGTTGTAGTTTATGATTCTTCAGAGCAAGGAGGGACTGATGCTCTACACAGAGTGTTTTAGGATGATCATATTTGTGGATACGAGATTCCATGGTGAGAGATGGTGGATTCCTATGCTACCCTACCATCGATACTTGTTGGATTTATTGGAGGGTTCCTTTGTCCTGATCATAGGTCAAAGGGACTTTCTGTTGGTTGAGGCTGTATTTTGGAGAGTATGATTGTTCACGGTACCAGATATGCATTGGGTATGTGTATGCTTGCTCATCTTTACCATGATTTGCATTAGGTGGTCTACCTCTGAGGTCGTAGTTTCTCTTTCGGGATTACATTACTTCAGGTGTGGGTGTGGGAGCATATAGCTGTTATGCATCTTGTGTTGGTGAGACAACAACCCACCATGAGGCTGTATGTTCACATATACATAGGTCGTCTTAATCATCCTAGATTGGGTAAGTTAGAGAATTGGAGGAGAGTCTTGGATGATGTAGAGGTTGTTACATGGCGGCCCTATCTAGATTGTGAGCATCGGGGTGATGATGATGATACAAAGATGCCATACCTCTGTCAGTCTATGTTTCTGATTGGTAGAACTCATTTTTTGATTGAGAGATTTTTGTTTCGTAGAGTGCTCAGACAGTATGGGATAGTACAGGGCATGCCCCAGGGTGTTGTAAATTATGCTCGATGTTAGATAGATTCCACTAATTGGGGACTCAACTTATCATATGATACTGTAGTTGAGGAGTACTTGGGTCTACAACCTTTGGTGTGGGAGATTCATATCGAGATTATCGAATCACCTATCACAACTGATTATGTAGAGTATCTAACCCTACATCCTTTTCCATGGATTTTTGTTTCTAATGAGCTAGTGCCACTACTTGGTGAGGAGGAGGTTGCTATTGCACATGGTCACTGGTGGAGGAGAGAGGAGGGTGGTGAGGAGGAGGATGTGGAGACTAGTGGTGACGAGGAGGGTAGTAGTGATGATGAGGGATATGGAGATGAGGAGGGAGATGGAGATGGTGGAGATGATGGAGGAGGTGGAGGAGGTGGTGGAGGTGGATTAGTTTCAGCCTTGGATGTCAGAGAGTTCATGATGCCTCGTAAGAGGCGATCACTAGTAGCTCCCGCAGAGCAGCGTGTGCATATTGGAGTACCTTCCTAACATCAACAGACTTAGATTGCGAGTTTACAGGTGCAAGAACATACATTAAAGGGTTAGCTGATTCAGGCCCAGGGTTTACTGGTGCAGACACAGACACAAATCTAGTCATAAGAACAGGCTCTCTCCTAGGTACAGGTACAGTTGGCAGCTGCATAGACACATATAGCCTCATTGACATCATAAAGAGATTCAACCAGGCAGACTGCAAAGTAGGCACAGTTGACAACTGAGAGATTGTAGAGATTGGCTGATGGTACCTCTGTGGTTGATTACATGAGAGAGTTTCTCTATGTGGGTAGAGAGGCTTAGTATTATAGAGGCCGATACCATGATTCAGTTCCCTCCAAGTAGAAATTCAGTTATGGTTAGTCTCGATCAGGAAGGACTCATTCCATGAATGTTAGCGCGGGTGTGACATAGCGTCCATATAGATATCTAAGAGATATTGGTACATATAGTGGGGTAGGTACCGGCCCAGATATGTCAACATCGTCTAGGGCTAGCAGCACATAGCCCTATGATTGGATTATCTGATATATTTTGAGACATGATGTATACTCTGGTTTTTTGTTTCACAACCATTTTTGATGTTGTAACTCTTTACATTTCAAACATCATTGTATACTTGACATTATAATTTTTGAGATCTATATGATATGCAACAGATTGATTGTTCTATATGTGTTCTATATGGTTCTATAATGGATGCATTTAATTATCGATTTCTATATGTCATGTGGTGATTTATATTATGATGTTATGGATGCAATTTATGATCATGATGACATGTTATGATTTACATATGATGTTATATGTGATAATGCTTATAATGATGATGTATGGATGCATGATGATAGTTGTATGATAATGGATATATGTAAATGATATGAAAATGCATCTATATGCATGATTTTGGATGTGATGTTTCTATGATATATGACATAATGATGAAAATGGATAATAATGCACTATATTTTTGATTTTTCAAAATGAAAATATATGATGTAATGAATAGATGATGAAATGATCAACATGATGATACTTCTAAAATTTGACGTATGATATGATAATATTAATGAAAATGCGAATATGTAGTTGATTTGTTTTTTATATTCAATGCAAAATATATGATGGAATGTATGAATGATGAAATGAAATGATAAATTTTTTCTAATGTATGTAATGGAAATGATTATGTAACTACATGATAATGATGATTCTTTTGTTAATGTCAAGTATACTCAATCCATTAATGAGAAAAGATAACATCATTTTTGAATCCTTCACCAGCTTTTGTAACAAATACTCTGCAGATGCAAAACTAACATGAATGCAATCTAATTTTACCATGCAAATTTACATATGAAAGTATTGGCATCTTAATAGTCCATTTATCGTGCTTTTTATCATCATTGAGCTTTTAAAATGTTGAAAGTGAGTACAAGCATCAATGGTATAATGTAGACCAATGATGACTTGAGTACTACTTTCATGATTTTTGATATTGCAAGTCAACACAAGCATCTAGGTATAATTAAACCAAGATGACCTGAGAATTTCTTGCATAAAAAGACAAGAATGAATCATTTTCTTATGTGAATTTAGAATGTCATTAGTGATAATTTTTAGAGCACATCTCATGAAAATTCACACAATAATAATGACCAATTCACGAACAATAGACAAAGAAAATACCATTCTCCTTTCTAGCTTCTCTAGTTCAATACATCATCGAGTTGCTCCAAAGAAATGATAATAATAAACAAAGTACAACATTAAAACATTCAAGCTAAAGCGATAAAATCATAATTCAAAAGAATATCATCCATCTAGAGTTGTTTTGATTGGTTTGATTTCAGCTATTTGATATGGATGGTTGATTTTCTGAAATGTTTTGATGTTTGGTGTATGTTCAATGTTGAGTTTCCCAATGATCATTGTGTTTGGCGTTGTCATACTGTTATTTGCCTATTTGTTTAAGTTGAAGTTTATTATCCCCAGTGAGTTCAATATTTTTCCCTCAAACTAGGGTGTGACACGACCACTTTGCCAGGATATGTAAATGATGTTCCCTTTTTAAATGATAGGTAGAAAATGATGGCAAAAGTGAATGACCAATTCATGCATCCAATAGATGGAAAAGCTAGTTTAAATCACAAGTAGTGCTTGTTTCTAGGTTTTCACTATGTGTTTTTATTACAAATTTTTAGATTTTTAGATTTTATGATTTTTTTGTATTTTTCTTTTTTCTCTTTTTTCTTTTTGTGTTTTTTTCTTTTTCTATTTTTTTTGTATTTTTCTGTCACCAAGATGCCTGCTTGCCAGGTTTTCATCAAGGCGACTATTTCAACCATGCACTAGATGATTTAGGTATAGAATTTCCTAAGATGGATACTATTGATAGGTTCATCGAACAAACCCCCTTCAGGTGTAGACAACCAATAGGCTCCAGATCCATAGATTGATATGACAACAAAAGGACCTAGCCAGTTAGGTTCAAACTTTCCTTTCTTTTATCTTTCTTGTTGATTTTGAGGGTTTTCCTTTAGGACCAAGTCGCCAACTTGAAATGTTCTAGGTTTTACTCTGTGATTGTAGCTTCTAGACATCCTCTATTGATATGCCTTCAAATGGTTCACAACTTGTTGACGACATTCATCCAACAGTTCTAGCTCTTGAAGTTTAGACACTCTATAATCCTCATTTGAAATAATTCCCTTCAGTGATACATAGAGTGATGAAATCTCAACCTCAATAGGTAGTATATACTCTGATCCATATACCAAGGCATATGGTGTGGCTCCTGTAGGTGTTTTGATGCTTGTTCGGTATGCCCAAAGAGCAAGGTTTAATTGAATGTGCCAATCACATCCAACATCATTGACAATCTTCTTCAAGATTTTTAGAATAGTTTTATTTGAGGCCTCTGCTTGGCCATTTCCTTGAGGATAGTATGGTGTTGAAAAATGATGTTGGATATGAAACCTCTCACACAGTTTTTGAACATCCTGATTATTAAAAGGTCGACCATTGTCTATGACAATGGATTGAGGAATTCTATACCTATAGATGAGGTAATTCAGTATGAAAGAAGAAATCTATTTTCTAGTGATTGTTGTTAATTGAACTGCTTCTATCCACTTTGTAAAGTACTCTATTGCTATTATTATAAATTTGTGTCCATTGGATGAAGACGGATTAATCTTTCCTACCAAGTTCAATCCCCAGTGACAAAAAGGCCATGTTGAAGTGAACGGTTACAATTATCTTGCCAGTGCATGGATTAGGTTACCATGTATTTGAAATTTTTTGTACTTCTTAACAAACTAAAAAGACTCCTCCATGTTCGGCCAGCAATACCCCAAACGGAGGAATTTCTTTGCTAGGGTTAGTCTGCTTGAGTGAGTTCCACAAATACCTTCATGAACCTAATGTAAAGTTGTCTCAAAATTGTTATGTTCTAGAAACCGAAGAAGAGTACCATCTAGACCTCAAAAATAAAGTATGTTAGCAATTAAGGTATGTCATGCGGTTTGGCAAATGAAGTTGCATTTCTGGTTTCTGGAAAGATAGTGAGGAAGGATATTGTCTTTTAGGTAAGTGTAGGTCTTTTCATAAATTGAGGATTCAACGTCAACTAAATGGCATATGGTTTGAGAATCTAGATTATCATAAGCAAGGTTAGACACTTGTTCCACCATAAACTCATAACGACCTTGCTTTTCTGGAAACTGTAAGAGAGAAACAATTGTCACCATAACATCAGTAGCTTTTTTTTCGTCCCTTTGAATATGTTCAAACTTGATATCCACAAAGTAATTTTTGAGATCATCGACCATTTTCTTATACGACATCAACTTCTCATCTTTGGTTTGATATTCATCATTTACCTAATAAATGACTAGTTATGAATCTCCATATACTTGTAGTTCTGTGATCTTTCACTCAACTGCCACTTTGATGCCAATGATTAACGCCTCATATTTCGCTACATTATTTTTACATGGAAACATGAGTCTATAGGAATTTGGGATGGTATGTCCTTGAGGTGTAACAAACATAATTCTTGCACCAGATCCACGTTGTGTGTATGACCCATCAAAATAAAGCCTCCATTGTTGTGTTGTCACATTAAGAATGTTTGCATCAGGAAACTCAATGTTCATTGGATGATCATTTAGTAATGGAGCTTTAGCTAACTGATCGGCTATCACTTGACCCTTGATAGCTCTTCTATCCACATATTGGATATCAAATTCACTCAAGATCATGACCCACTTGGCTAGTCTTCCTATTAAGGCAGCCTTGTTGAGTAAATACTTTAAGGGATCAATCTTTGCTATGAGTCTGATTGTGTGGGTTAACATATAATGCCACAACTGTTGGGTAGCAAATACCACTACCAAACAAGCTTTCTCGATGAAGGTGTAATTTATCACATAACCATTTAGAGTCCTGCTGATATAATAGATAGCTTGTTCCCTTCCTTTAGGATCTTCTTGTGCTAATAGAGCTCCCAAATAAATTTTAGTTGTTGCAATGTATAGTAATAGGGGTCTATTTTCTGTAGGTGGCATCAATATGGGGGTGACATTAGATATTTCTTTATTTGATTGAAAATTGTTTCACATCCTTGATCCCATTTGAAAGACATTCTTATGTAGCAAAAGATTGAAGGGATGAATTTTGTCTACTAATGGAGAGATAAACCTCCTGATTGATTGTAGCCTTCCTTGTAGAGATCGTAGTTGACTAATATTCTTCGGTGGTGGAATTTCCATTATTTCCTTAACATTGGCAGGATCCACTTTGATGCCCTTTTTTGAAACTATGTAACCTAGAAGCTTTGTCGATGTAACATTGAACACACATTTCTTAGGATTTAATTTGATATTGAACTTCTCTAGTTTGGTAAATATTTTTCCCAGGATCTCCAGATGTCCTTCTATGGTATATGACTTTGCAAATATATCATCCACATAATCTTCCATAAAAGTATGCATCATGTCATGGAAAATGGTGGTCATTGCTCGCTGATATGTGGCACTTACATTTTCAACCAAAAGGACATGACATTCTAGTAGAATGTTCCCCATGAACATGTGAATGTTGTTTTCTCCTGATCCTCTAGTGCTATTTTGATTTGGTTATACCTTGAGAATCCATCCATTAGTGATAACATGGCATGTCCTGCTGTTAAGTCGACAATAATGTCAATGTTTGGAAAAGGAAAATCGTCCTTTGGACATGCCTTGTTGAGATCTCTGAAGTCAGTACATCTTCTAATACTATTATCCGGTTTAGAAATAGGTACAATATTATAAATCTACTCAATGTAATCAATAGACCTGATGAATCCTACATCTAACAACTTTTTTAGTTCTGCTTTTACCAACAAGCCGATATGAGGATACATTTTCCTTAGTTTTTGATTCACAGGTTTTATTCCAGATGGTAGAGATAAATGATGCATTAGAAGATCTAGATCTAAACCTGGCATATCAGAGTAAGACCAAGCAAAGTTAATGTGTCTATCCTCAAAGAACTTGATGAATTCTGGCTTTTCCTGTTTAGTCATTGATGTTGCCAGATGTAGAGTTTTTTCCTTTTCTGTTGTGCCAAGATTAATAGACTATGTAGGCTCCACCAACACTCATGATATTTCATGATAGTGTCCTGAAAGGGTGTCAAATCTCCCATCCTTTGGTGCCTCAAAGAGGTTTTCACCATCGAATGCGTTCTTTATTTTTACTTTTTTGAGATCTAATGCTGCCATTAAATGGTTTTCACCATTAGATCCATTATTCCTGTTTTCAATTTTGCAACTAAAAGATTTGACACCCTCCTGCCTCAAAGTGTCATTATGAGATTTATGATTAGAACTTGTGTCAAGATTGTCACCACAAAGGAAATTAACGATCGCATCATCATTCACAAAGATAGGTACATTGATAGGTTTAGTTGGTTCCTAATCGATAAGTTCAGGATGTATCAAGGGTAAAAGGTCATCAGATTGGCTAAGGTCAATGACAGTGAGGGTCCTAATAACAATGTTGTCAAAAATTTCAGTGATGTCAAGGTCTGTGATATTACTCTCCTCTAAGTCATCTATCTCACTCGATATTTGTCCATCCTCACTTGAGTCATCGATATTTTGCGATCCAAATACAAGGGGTCTAGTCCCTGAGCTTTGCCCCTCCTCGCGTGTGGGTGCATACTCTTTTATGACATCAATATGTATGTCCTTGCATGATGTTTTTGATAAAAAATCCCACTCATACTCATTAGAATCTGTCTTAGAGCTATCCTGCATTTGAAGGATTCTTTCAACAACTTTATGAGTGTTTTCTTCTTTTGTTTCTCCTGTATAACCTAGTCCTGTTTTGTCTTTTGAATGAAGTGTGAGAGGTTGAATGGGTTCTACAATGCCTTCTTTTCTCTTGCTAATAGGTCCTTGTCCTTCATATCCCATTTTCTCTAATATTTCTTTTCCCTTTCCATATTGATCTATCTTTATGCTAATGTTTGCTGATGTAGATGTTTCCTCATCTTTGTAGAGCCAATTGAGAATGGCTTTATCTTCAGATTCTTCTTCTAAAGTAATTTAATTTACAAATCTATCATCCAAAACCGTGGTAGGTGTTGATGATTGTTTTGTTGATGTTGATGGTTGTCCATATGTTCTTCGAGATGGTAGCAATTGTGAAAAACATAAAGATTGCTCAATGGAATACTCTACCATGCCCTTGTCTTTTAACTACATCTTGTCTTTGAATTGTTGTGATAGAGAATCCAGTTGAGCTTCATTATTTGATGGAGTGGAGTCAGTAACACTTGTCTCTTTTGACTGGTCCTTTTTCTCAACCCATTTAGATACAACATTTAGTTGCCTTTCACCATTGGAAGAACTAGAAGTGTTTTCTTACCTATTATGGGGCACCAAAGTGTCTTGAGTTATTTTAAGCATGTTACAAGTTTGGGGATTATTGTAGTCAGCTGAAATAGTGACTTCTTTTCCATTGACTGGAAACTTTAAGTATTGATGATAGGTCGAAGGCATTAATTGCATTTCGTGAATCCACAGATGTCCCAAGAGTATATTATATGTTAGTTATTTTTCTAACACTTGGAAAACTATATTCTTGGCAATTTTTCCTACTTGAATAGGCAACATGATCAACCCCTTAGAGGATCTCTCTTCTTCATCATAGGATTTTATTGTGATTTTCCTTCTGGCATCAATATCATTATCAGAATATCCTAGTGCATAGATCAATTTTAAAGTGCAAATGTTTAAAACCAACTCCACCATCTATTAAGACACGTTTTACTCAGTGTTTTTGGATTAAGACTTCAATATGAAGAGAGACATTGTGTGGATGAGTAAGTGACAGATCATCTTGTTCAAAAAATGATAGGCAGTGAGGCGTGGTTAAGTGTCCCACCATAGCCTGGGATTGATAAACATCTAGATTATTGGGTACTATTGTGGCCACAAGAGCTTGTTCCAAAACCTCCTTATGGGATGGTGAGATTTTAAGGAGTTATAATATTGATATAGGTGCTGGTATTTTCTATAGTTGGTTGAATATGTTGTACTAATTTGAAGGAGTAGCAATGGTTTTAGATGAAACTCCTTTCAATATTACCTTGGATTGCCCCCTTGTTGTCACGTTGACTGGTTGATAATATTGGTTTTCCCTTATTTTTATAACATTGATATGATTGTTGGATGTATCCATTTTTGGGATCATATCTATGGGTATGATGTCATTGATTTCAACATTATCAGTTTGATTGTTAGCAACATCTTTATTCTCAACTATAGAGATACAATGAATAGTGCAGTCATAAATGTAGTTTACATTTTTACCTTTACTATTTGCAGAAGAAGATTCTCCCTTTTTATAATTTGGTAAAGGATTTTTAAATACACTATGATAATTGTTCATTTGATGTCCTTCTACGAATACTTTCCTGTTGTCCATCAAATCTCATACTAGATGTTTCAACTGCATACAATCTTTCATTTTGTGTCCTTTGTTCTTATGAAAGTCACAATAGTTTGTGTCATTCCACCAAGATGGTTTTACTTTTGGTTCCCAATTTCTTGCTTCAGGTAATGTGATAAGTCCATGTGCAAGAAGTTCTCTCATTTTTTATTCTAGTGTTTGCCCCAATGGTGTGAATCTTCTTCAATTTGATGGTTTTTGATATGATTGTGGTTTTGATTCACCATTGTTCAAATTGTTGTTTTGATTGACACTTTGATTAACGTTTTGGTCATTGTTTTGATTGGTCTTTGTAGTATTTGCTGTCAAATTAAATACTGGTTTCACATTTTGTGTCTCATTTGCAACATCATTTTTACCAGTATTTCTATTCTTTTGCCAAAAATTGGGTTTATCATTGTTGTTGTAGTGATTCGAGGAGTTTGTATTGTTTGATCCTTCATTGTAATGTTTTATTACCCCTCTTTTGACCTAAGCTTGTTCGATCTTGAGCCCATTTTCAATCACTTTCTCAAATGTAGGGGGCATTGTAGTTCAAGCCTATAGCTAATGTCATTAGTTAGGTTGTCAATGAAAAGTTCCATATTTTCCTCTTTAGGTATGGAATGAGGATATCTAGCAAAAAAACTTCGCCATCTTTGTAGAAATGAGAGGAATGTTTCCCCTTTCTTTTGTTTTATGTTATAAAGATCCTTTATTGTTATCTCATGTTGAATATTATAGGATTATATTGTGAGATAAACTTGTTAACTATTTTTTCAAAGGATCAAATTCTTGGTTGTAGTTTAGAGAGCCATTCGATACATTGACCTCCCAAGCTTCTTGGAAATAACCTCATCAAATAAGTTTCCTCTTGTGCAAATTATAAACTCATGGTTCTAAATTCCCTCACATGATCTAATGGATCAGTTTTTCCATTGTATTTGTCATATTTTCAGAATTTGCAATGTCTAGGAAATGGTATCATGTCCACACTTGGATGAAAAGGATAGGGACAAATGTCTTGTAACATGTATCTTTTCATGGTTCCCTTTTGCATATCCTAAAGTTGTTGTTGCAATTTTTTCATTTGATGTGTTAGGACATTCACTTGATCTGTGTTTTGTGTGTTTTGTGTTTCAGTTTCAGCTACTTTAGGTGCTTCTTTTAGTTGATTTATGTCAAAGTCCTTTGGAAGTTTTTCACCTAGTTCAACTAGCATCAAAAGGTATTTTTTCATATCTTGTTCCAAAATTTTTTCTATAAATTTATGGAAATTAGGATCTTGTTGTGTTGTTTGAATATCCTCTTGAGTTATTTCATTAGTGTCATTTTGGTGGAATTTGTGAAAGGGATTTTCTTTAGCCATGATATTTGGTGTTTCAATCTATTTTTTCTCTAAGTTTTTGTCTTTGTAAGCTTGTCAAAATTGGCATAAAAGTGTTATTTTTACTAAACTTTGATATTTTTGTTTGGATGAGGGCCAATAGTATTAACTTAAGTCGAATAGAATGATAAATTCTATTGATGAGATCAAGTTAAAATATGATTATTGTGTTTCATTTTGTGATTGTAGGATGATGATCCTGATAATAAAACTTAACGTAATAATCAAGAGTTTTGTTTGGTGATTAGGCACTTTAAAATTGTAAGATCTTGGTTTAATTTGAAAGAATTTGACTTGCAAGGTCCTATTTTTCCAAGTGTAAGACACTGGTTGGACTGAAAAAATATTTCAGTTCTGATAAAAATCTAGATTTTGATGTTAACTATAGACTGATGGGAAAAATAACTTTGGTTTTTCATTTTCTGGATGCACTATTATAGATCTCAAATGCGCTAAAATAGATTGTGGATGCACTAGAGGACAGGGTGTATGCACTATCAGATAGGGTATATGCACTAAAACAAAGGTTGGTTGCGCCAAGATACTGGTAAATTATGGTGTCAGACTATGCAGATGCGTCGTAAGATAAGACAAATGCACTAAAACAATGTTTGTATGCGCTATTTGGACAACAAATGCACTAAAAGACTGGGTGTATGCGCTAAACTAGAAGTTTTTAGTATGTTCACAGTTTTGTCTATTTGTTCTGGTTTTTTTCAGAAAAATGATTAATTCCATGGTGTAATTTTCTAACCAGTGAACATTTTGGAGATGTGTTTTGCTTGAAAATCTTGGAATTTGTGATCTAATTGGATAATACCTTTGAAAAATAAATTCACACACAAAAGAAAAATTGTAAACAATTGTTTTAGATTCTACATATTAAACATGTAGTGAGTGTTCTAGAATCAGGTATGATTCTTTCAATTTCCATAGGTTTGACACAAATAAAGATAGCTCAAGCACTTTTCTATTTGTCAAGTAGGTCACTTAGAATATCACAACCCACAACTTGCAACAATGTCAGCTCACACAACCCTGTCACCCCCTAAAGGGTGCCCGTGTTTTTTCCTTTCCTGAGTCTTAACCAAAGTCAAATCTTCCACTTTTGGCTAGGACCTCTGATAGTTATATGGTGAGTGTCTTGGGGGCAGATTCTTCCCTCCCCTTGCATCATGATATAAAAAGTGTTCAAAAATTGACATAGTGAGATACTAACTTAAAAGTTCATAGATAGGGTATCCGTTCAGAGCGACAAATGATAAATTCCCTCAAGAGACCTCCCAATCTTTAGAACAAATATTTTGGGGATGGTTATCTTGCACACTTTAGGTGAATGTGGGTTTCCCTAGATTCACTTTTGTTTTATAGTGGGTTGGAAAACCTAGCTTTGGTTGTTCCACTCAGGTCGTTCCCGTAGGGTGAGTAATTTTTCCCACTATGGCAGACCTTCTAAAGGTGTTAATAAAGTAGGATAACAAGTCTAGCATTTTGATCACCCAGTTAAGGGGAGAGCATATGCCTATTGCTTTTGAAACATAGCAAACATGGGGTTCAAACTATTTCTTTAATTAAGCTAGTTGCACTATCTTAACCAAAGGAAAAGCACTAATAAAATTTAAATCCCTGCAAACACCATTAGTAATTTTTAGATTTTTTTCTTTGACCAGCGTAAGTGTTTCCAAAAATGATCTTTGACAAGCATATTTTGCTCTTGGAACACATAGAACAAAAATTAGTCCTCATATTTTTTAAATTTTTGTAAAAATACTCAGATGCGCCACAACAGTTATCAAATGTACTAAAATAGAACGTAAATGCGCTATAATAAAAGTTCTATGTACTATAGAAATTGATGGATGTGCTAAAAGACTAGGTCAATGCCCTGAAATAAAACTCCCTGATTGGTGAAACAAAAACTCAGATGCGTTTGAATAGGGGTCATATGCACTGGAATATTCTATGGATGCACCAAAACAATGTTTGGATGCACTAAAAGATATGTCGTATGCACCATAAAAACTCTTGATCGTGCTAAAACAAAACACGTCAGAAGCCTGCAAGCGTACTTTTATAAAAAAAAATGTTAAAAATGGGGTGTTTTGAGCCCCACGGTGGGCGCCAATTTATGTGAGTAAAATATGCATAAATGATAATCAATGCAATCAATAAGACATTATATCAATAGATCTAAACAAAAATTAATCTTATTTAAGCAAGAATCTACTGAAAGAGTCACATTGCTCTCTATTTCCAAAGATTTATTAAGTCACAGGGCTCTCAGATTTTGTAAGCATTATGATTGTTAAAATGCCAATCTATAGAATGAGAATGATAAATTATATGATGTAAAAAGCTATGATATTATTGTTGATAATGAAAGCTATATTAAGATGCAATCTATGATGAAAGACATGATTATAAACTAAATGATATGCTATTTGCTATTGTTATTTTCTAAAATGCTTGATTGCTTAATTGATATTTCTACAGAGTAAGTTTGTACAAAGTTGGGATCCATTTCCTGTGGAAATCTAGGTTGTATTTATAGATTCCTGACAACACATTTGTGATGTGAAAGCAGAGCAAAGGTCTAGATTTGATCTGAAGAATTCAATGGTGAAAGATGAAGAAGCCTGAGATGATTATGGAGATTGTTCCTCCCCACAAAAACGCTCAGCTAGAAGATAGGAAGAATCAATGGAAGAAGATGAAGAAGTTTTTGTACAAATTTGTCTCCAATTTGTCTCCAAATTTTCCCGTGAAGGTTGAGATGAATTAAATTAGACATAAAATATCTAATTTGGTAGGTGCATATTTTGAGTGAAAAGAGGAAATAGCTATAGAATATATTTCAATTGAATATTTAGATTTATTCAATTTAGGAAAAGAAGATATTTAATTTAATAAAACAAACTATAGAAGTCTATGTTTATTAAATAAATATGGAAGAAATATGATAATTAAATAAGATAAAGTATGAAACTTGTTTATTTAATTTAGATGAAATAATGTGATTAAGATAGAATAATGTGATTGAAGAAGTAGATAATTAAATAAAACAAAGTATTAAATTCGTTTATTTAATTAAAATGAAATAAAAGTGAAGTATATAAATAAATATTTCTATTTATTTAATAGTAGATGAAAATAGAAGAGTTAATTAATCAAATAAATTGTATTTAATTAATTAGATTATCTAGGCCATTTTTAGGTGTGTATATATATATATATATATATATATATATATATATATATATATATATTTATAACTTAATGTGCACATTTATATTTTATCACATTCAAATGTATAAAGACTTGTTTTAGGGAACAATTTTCTGTATACTAAATCAACCATAGATTATAGTGGTGGCCCCCAAAATAATATAGAGTTTTCAATATATATATATTTATATATTTAAACTTAAATCTATAAACATATGCATCTAAAATGTAATTCACAAGTAGATTACATACAATATGTATTTTTGAATGCCTAATAAATGACTAAATGATATCAATAAAGCTCAACCCAGTCTGCAGAGAGGGGGGTAGCGACCATATGAAGGGAACAAAAATCGAAAATACACATATGATTACAATATGGGAAGAAAAGATAACCAGTAACGGGGCGATGACCTGGGTTAGCACATGCTGAATGTAAACTTATGAATTTCATATGTTTTAAGAAGATAAAAGTACAGGCATAGCGACATAGTCATCACTCAAACTATTGACTCACTGGGGTGGTGGTGAAGGAGACATAAGTATCTACATCAAAGATAAAATGAATGCAAACTGAGGTTTATAGAATCAATGATATACAAGGAAATACACAGTATACAAAACAAGCTAATGTAAATAACTTTTCCATCGCTACCCATAGAGGAAGGAGGAATTAAGAATGTCACTCTTTCAAAACTGGTTTCCATCTTTGAGATGAGGCCGATTACCATTAGGGATGCCTATTTCATTACCTAGAATTGCTTAGGATTTAATAAATAATTAGAATAGGGTGGCTGCCTGAGAAGACTCATGATGAAATTAAAGCAATATAAAGTTGTTGATTGCTTAGAGACTGCGGCTACGAAGAATCCACTATTCTTAATTGCATACAATTACAGGTTCAATAGCCATGATTTGAGCAAAGACAATGTTAACATAAATGTGCCAAAATTTTTTAGAGAAAAATACAGAGTAATAATAACATAAAACTTATAGGATAAACACAACTCATATTCAAACAATTTGTTTTGTTTAGATAGCACAATCTTGCATTGATCATTTCTAAATCAACAATATAATGGAGGAATAATAATGGAACCTGGTTTACAAGCTTGCTAGAGTTGAAATCTTGATGGAGATTTCTTCTAATTCCAGCTTTTTTACTCCTCCTGAGTCTCTACAACACTACTAAAACCACCAATTCCTAGCTTTGAAAACCCCCAAGAAAGTTGTCAAAAACCAGAGAAAATTTCACAGCAAGATTCCCCCAAAATTAGTTTTTAGAATCAAATGAAAATCACTGGAAAACCCCAAAACAAAAACTCCCTTTATTTGAAACTCCAAATTAATATTCTTGAAAAGTCTACCAAAAGGCAATTATTTTCAAAAGAAAAAATTGAAGAAGATTCCTTGCCTTTTCATTTTTTGCCAAGTAATTAAATTTCTTGTGACCACTTGAGCTGCATGGAGCTGCATGGTCAATTGGCTATTATCAACAGTCCCCAAATGGAAATTCCATTTAATGCTCCATCAAAACCCATTTTATAATTATTTACTTATATTACTATTTTATTTGACCATTTGTTTGTTGCAACATGAAAAATAATATATATATATATATATTATTACAATATTTTATCACTTTTAATTTATTATAAGTCATCTCTCAAATAAATATATTTATGTGGTATTTAGTTACCACTTTACTTTTAAATTATTATTTAAATTAAATAATTTAATCAACAAGATTTATAACTATTACCATTATGTTTCAACGAAAATTTTAATTTAATTCATTAATTAATCAAATAATTTATCAAGAAAATCTAAGTTAAATCACCACATAACAATAGAAATACCAAAACCTAAACCAGATAAAAATGAAACTAACTAATCGAAACGACAAACAACTTTGACAGGGTGACCAACTGGTTACTCATCCTTTTCAAGGATGATGGCTCAACATGGGGGACCCAATGTTATCTCCAAAAAAACTATCTCCATTGGGTATAAGGCATACTCAAACCTAGCAATTTAGGTGGAGTCGATGCCTAGTACCTGCAACCTACAGCAAATCACACGATCGAACATGTGCACAGACAAACATGCAATCACACCGTGAAGGAAAAATCATAGAGTCGTAGGGCGCTCACAAACGAGTGATGCGACACTATTCCCCTTCACCAAAATATCAACATACAATAATCAAATATCAAATCATGATAAGAACATACATCTAATAATCATGTTATACTCATATCAATAATAACCCACATAATTAATTAAACTGATCTACTAAGCATGATATAAGCATAAAAATTAGTGATAAATGTGTCATCAAGTAACATCATAACTGTGCATCAAAGTATCATAATGTCCAAACACAACCAAGTCTCTGTCAAAAACAAAAACAAAAACTGAGGGGCACTACAAATTTCTCTTGAATACATTAGATTTTTGGATATGAATTGGGTCACTTATTTGTGAAATAATATACATTGAATGCCTTTAAATACCAAGTTGGCTCATGGCCAAAATGGAGAAGAATTGATAAGATTTAGAAATATAAAATTTGAATTTGAGTTAGGAGCATGCCATCAATGGTCACTCCAATGCATCATAAAAATGACCCAAGATAGGGAACAATAAATCACAAAGTATGGAATGAATGTATTGATCTATGTAAAAACATAGGTGTAACAAATTGATCAAATCATTGAATGCATAGGAATAAGTGTAGATAAGAATTGGATACAGTCAAATTTATGGAGGGATGTGTAAATATTATAGGTAAAGGATCATAGAATTAATTACAACAATAATATATGTAATCCTTGGTGCAATAGGATAATATTTTATATTTCCTAGCCACAATAGAAGTTGAATAGTCATCTAGAAGATGAACTAAGTAACTATTTTCACATTATTAAATATATATATTGTATCATATATTTATTAATGAATACATTAATAGAAAAATTTTATGAGGGAGAAGGATGAAGAAGAAGTAATTTTTTTTATGAATATGATGCTATATTGGTTGATGTTGTTCCTTTCCATTCATTCTAGTTGATCATTATGGGCACTAATTTGCACAATTATTAGCCCCACATATATAACATCCATATCTAGGTCATTTCTACCTAGATGGTTTAACATTGCTATTTTTATTCCTATTTCCATTTTGTTCTTTGGAATTTTCCTCTTGTTTACCCTAATATCCTCCCTTAGAAGAACTTTTTGATTTTGAATGATTTATCATTAGACCAATTTCATTTCTAGAATTTCATATTTGAAGTGGTTGAAGAAGAATAATTATGAATCTTTGTCTTGTTTATATTTTCCTTCTTATAATTAACTATATTTAGAAGTTTATGTTCCTACTTAATGGATTTCTCAAAAAATTATCCATATTCAAAGGAATGTGAATATCCATATTATCTTCTATTTGAGGTTTCAACCCAAAAATAAATTTTCTAATTTTGAAGCACTCATCTAATTGGTATTGTGGAACATACTTCAATAGTTGGGTGAATTTCTACCAATATTATATGGCAGTCATTTCTCCTTGACCAAGATTCTAAAACTCTATCATTTTCCTATCAAAATATAGTTAAGGAAGCCAACGTTTTCAAAAAAAGGTCAAGAAATGTTCCCATGAAATGTTATCTAGTATTAATTATCTGTTTCTTTTCACCATCCCATCAAGTGGTTATTTTACAGCTCAACTAATATGCTACCCAAACTTCCTTAGTCTCATTTGAGAGATTCCTCAACTCAAACTATTTTTTCATCTTGATGATCCAAGCCTTTGCACCATCCCCTATCATCTTTCCATCAAATTTAGTGGTTCAACCTTCGTAAGATATGTTACTAGTTCAATTTTAATCCTAACACACTTTCCATCAAGTCTTGCTTCCTCCTCCCTTGGAATTTATTCTAGAATAATTTTAGTTTATATTATTTCTTTATTTTACCCAAGATTAACATTTTTTTTTGGTATTGCATTGTTTTATTTAAAGTTTCTTGTTCAATGATGTCCACTAGATTTTGTGTGTCAATTAATAGAACCAATATTTGATTCAATTTATGTTGTTGTTCACTAAAATTACTTAGATTCAATTGGTCAAATTTTCTTGCATGAACCATGATTATCCTAGCTTAAAAACCATTCATGATGATTTGGTTAAGAAATCATTAAATTTTACTAAATTTCCCCACTAAATAAAAAATTAACCTCACTTTTGAAAAGTAGAAACTCAATATTATTCTATTTCATAACTTTAATGAAATTATACATGTATTATAAGGTATTTCCTTGATACATTTCATAAATACTACTCAATCCCAATTTCCTCATATTCTTCATCTTTTGAGTCTAACTTAGTACTTGAACAACCTAATAGAAAAGGGAAAAATCTAAATTGAAATAGATGGAAGTAGTTTTTAATTAAACAACACACTTGCAGCAATAATGCTAACTATCTATATGAATTTTCAATGTGGTGTGCATATTAGATTCCTTCACAAAACTTCACCTTCAAGATAGCTAGATGCCTTCTCCCTAATGATGCTCTCTCTCTCTATGGAAAAAGAGCATCAAAGTTTCTTGTCCCTCTCACACAAATGAAGAAGTAGTTAGTCATTATCAATAATAAGTATTTTAAATAGTTTTATATATCAAAGTTAAGCATGAACATGTCAATATTGCATTACTTGTATAATCTTAAAAAAAAAATTCAACTATAATAATCATAATAAAACTCATAATTCAATAATTTCAAAGATGATTTGCAACAACCAATGTTTGATAATTTAAGAAATTGGGCCTCATCAACATACTTAACTATGAATACACATTTCATTATTTAATTGTATTAACTAGGTTGTGGCATGAATGTTATGAAGGAGAATGATGAATAAGTAAAAAACATAAATCATGATGAATCACATATGAAGAAGGATATACATTTTTTTAAAGGAGCAATTGAAACTCACAACCATCTACATGATTTTCATATCTAGAAGAAGATGCTTCCAATTCTCTTTAAGATTATGGTGTTGTATTTTCATGATATTATTTAAAATGGTGAAAATAATGATAATACAATATCTACATTGAAAAGAACACCTCAAGAGATTAATCTCACAATTTTAATTAATTAAAATTATTCTAAATATTTGGTTGTGTTTAACAACCCACTTATACTAGACAACAATCTACATTGTCCTCTTGTAGGAAGAGTAACAATTTTAGTTGTATGAAATGAATTAGTTAACACATGGATTTGTTTCACATTTTTGTTGACTTGTTTAGTTTACAAAGCAATGTACAAATTCATTGTGTTAAATTAAAATAGATGAGAGTAACAAGACTACGATATAGGATAAAAAATAGCTACACAATCTAGACTGTGGAGCACTATGATTTTGTGGATTTATGCATTGTTGAATTATTATTTCTTAGCTTTCTCTCAATCTTTTAAGAGTCGTTTATTATTGCACAAATTTCTAGTAGCAATGTGAATTACTAGACGTGTAATAGCTATTACCTAGGACAAAAATTTCTTCTTCTACACCAGTACAACACAATAAATAAGAAATTATGTATTCGGATAATTATTCACATGCTAATTATTGACTTGTATTTTTATTTTTTAGGTGATTTAAGACCATGGTGAGGTGTTTTATTTAAATTTGGAGATAATTTTTAATAGTCACGAGGGTGTGTTCAAATAGTGGACATCAAAATTTTATTTTAGAAGGAATTCAGGAGGTCATTTTATTATTTTGAGGGGAAATATTTCTAGAATTATTTATATTTTAAGTAATATGTTAATTTTTAATAATTTTTTAAAAAATTATAAACTAAAATAATTGTAGCATTTGGTTTACGAATTACCTCTAGTTCGTGTTTATTGATCAAGTAATTGTGATTGAACTATTATAACCAATGCTTAATATAGTTATAACAATAAAATATGTGGATTTGTAACTATAAATCATTTATAAAATAACTTAAAATTGCCATTTTTATTTCCCTTTATTATCCATTCATTTCTATTAGAATACATAAACTTTAATTGAAATAAATTTAGATTTTTTTTCAAGGAGATTTCATTGATAAGGTGAATCTTTTTCATGTTCTACCTATATGACATGTACCTCTTTATTCTAACTTTCTTTAATGTATCTTTCATTAATCAATGATTATATTGAAAGGAGAAACTACTTTCGCATCCAATAGGTATATTTGAAGGGAACGGATTTTGAGAGGTTTGGGGTATCAATATAGTGGTATATTGAAAATAAAACCTTTTGGAGTGACAAGGAACTAATCCATATCCACATTAAAAAATCATTGTCTACATTATACACTAATGACATGTTATCTTTACAATTTGAAGTTAGCAATAAATAATAATTGTAGTGTAGAAAAATGCATCCCTTTACATTTTCACACTTTGTCTAGGCCCTCCTAGTTAAATGGACTTAATGTTTCCTTAATTAAGTGTTGTTAAATGTATTTATTTACTTTTTCTCACTTGTTTGGGCCCTCTTGATTAAATTGATCTTAATTATGCCTCAATAAGCCCTTTTATACATTTACAAGCCTGATTAATTACAATTTCTGAAGGGGAAACCTAATAGAAATTAATGCCAAAACATTACATTAGAGAAATTGAGTTCTAGGTTTAGGGACCTGGGATCCATTCACCCATGGGTGAATGGGTCCTCCCTAAGCCTTAAGAACCCATTTTTAATTATGTTTTTGGTGGGAACTTAATGTTTCTAAATTCAAATTCTTATTGTCAGCTTGAAATGTTTAATTTTAGAGAATAAAGGTTACATACAAATAAATAAGAGATCATTTCACTATGTTTCACCTAGCAAGTTTGCTCTTGATGCAGTGAAAGGGAGGTCAACCAATTCCAAACACAATTTGATCCAACTCAAACCAATTTTTTTCCCTTACAACTCTTTTTCATCAACTCTTCACTATTTCAACCTAGTTTCCTTGTAGTTCTCCAACTTGATGTCTTCAAAAATATCTTTTAGAGAAGGTTGTCTCTTCACAAGACCTTCATCTTTTCAAACCCCAATCAGGCTCGCACAAAACATAACTCAAAAAATCAATAGGTCCCTTTGGACCAACTCCCGTTAAACTAAGCTTTTAAGCTAAAAAGGGCTCCAATTAGCCCACTTTAACAAAGGAACTCACCTTCAAACTTGCTGAAAACTCAAGATATCCCTTGAACGACCCCAAAATTCCTCCAAAACCTTAGATTCTCTAGCCTTTGAGTCAAAGCTCGCTTTCTATGACTCTCTTTCATGAAACCCTCATTTTTCACCAAATAAGCAAGGGTTTATTGAAAAACTCATCTCTAGACCACATACAACCTTATCACCACCTCAAACACTCTTTTTTAAGCTTACAAATGCTTAATAATCCTTAATATTATGCTTCCCCCAAACTTTACCCACTTTTACTCTCTAAAACCTCAAATTTTCATTCAAAAATGCACTTCCCTCAACTAGGGCTTCATGCCCCAAACATCTAATTGACCTCTCATTCCCTTGAAAGCCTTAAAAAACATCAAAATACACTAGATATCACTAAAACCAACTAGTTCTAGCCTTCTTCAAATCAAGTTCTTCAATCTGCTACTTTAGACCATGCCTTTTAGGCCTGTATTCATGCATTTCCACAAGGGGTAACATGGAAAACCTCCTCAAATGTCTTTTCCAAACCTAAGACCTTTCTCCTACTCCTAATCCTACCCTAACGAAGTCCATTCCACTGAATTACAACATGTAAAATAGGTGGAATTTCCTTTTAATACATTCTACCCTTCAAACCCTTAAATGCAACTTAAACAAGCAACTTCAGAAAATGCAATCAATCTCCCTTCTAATGCAATGTCAAGTCTTCAAACCTATTGAAAATTAAAGTGAACAAAAACATACAACAAGTTCAAATCATCTTAGAGAAAATTCCTGCTAAATGAACCCATACACAGGTTGGGAATAATGAAAATACACAGAAAATGAGAGTAAAACAAAGATATTTTATTGATTTTCTCCTAATCCTTCACAACGAGTTTTCTCATCCATTTAAAAAATTATCCCTCAAAATAAATTGACTCAACCTCCTCAACTACCTTTCCAACCAACTTGACCATTGGCATTCCTTCCAATTTTCAATTTTTTGCATTTTACAATATTTTGGAATGACACAATTTTTTAATTTTAGCAATATTTGCATATTGACCCCACTTGACTCATAAACTAAAAAAACATTACAAAATGGCATAACTTGGAATTATTTTCCAACATCTTAACTCAAACAACTGAAATAGACCTAATTCACAAAATGGAGGAATCTATGTGCTCTACACCATTCACCTGGCCATGAAATCTTTCCAAGTCCCTTGGAAGTCTTCAACTCTTTGACCTACAATAACCCTTTCGTCTTCAACTCTTTTATTCTCCTCCTTTTTCTTGCAACAACTCCATTGATCTTCATCTTCACCTTTTGCTTTATCTTGTCCATGCAAATTATTCCTTTTCTTGCTTTATCATCTTGAATTTGCACCTTCATGTTTTGATTTCTCTTTATTTGCTTCCACTTTGTCCTTTTGGTTCATTCATTGAAAAATAGTCCACACTTTGTCCTTCCTCTTTCATCTTGACCCTTGGTTTGACTCTCATAAAAATAATTATCAAAACAAGGAAGTAACAAAGGACTTCCTTCACTCTTTTCCTCTTACCTTTTCTCTTCACAACCATCTTTAGGTTCTCCATTCTTGGAACCTCTGTCATGGCAGCATATGACTATCCCTCAACCAATCTTGTCATCCAAGGACAACTCTCTGTCCTTACCACAACACTATCTCTCTTTTCCAATTCATTTGGAGACTTCACAAATGCTCTCTCTTTAGCCTTCTCTTGGCCTATCACATCCTTGGTCTCTTCCATCATTGAGACCTTCTTCAAACTCTTTGCTTTAACATCTTCATCGCTTGGAGTGACTACAACCTTCATCCTTTTCTCAACCTTTACAATTCCTTTCACTAACCTTTGAGATTCTCCTTGTCTCACTCTCTTCTTTTCGTGTACTAGACTCTCTACTTTTAGCATCATTGTATTCTTAGGTTCTCTAATTACCGTATTGGAAGATTGTGACTACCCACAAACCTCTTGTCCCATCAATGGAAAAAGTACCTTACCCTCCATGTTCTCACTTTGCTTCTCTTCAACCTCTTTCACTTGTCATTTACCTCAGACCTTTGCATCTTTCACTCTCATAACTTGCATAAGACTTTCTACCTCTATCATCACTATATTTTTAGACTTATATACCTCTGACTTAGTAGTGTTGACTGCCCATTGTCCTCATTTACCTTCAAGGGACACAACACTGCACCCACCATGATCTTTTCACTCTTCACAAGCCCATCTTGGCTTTCCAAAATCCATTCACTCTCTTTGTCCTTATCCATTTCCTTTGTCTTCATTCTCTCTGCCTGTAAGACCTCTTTGCTATTAGGTCTACCATCTTCTTTGCTATCAAATAGTTGTTGCCTTTCATCTTCTTGTCCAATTAGTGGACAATATACTTCTCCCAAAGTAACCTTACTAGGCTAATCTTGCCTCTCCTTATGAAAATCACTTTCACTCTTCAAGATCTCATCTTTTCCTTTTATCAGGATCTTTGCCCCAGAAATATTTTTCTCACAAACCTCTGTATCAGATTTACACATCATTATTTTGATAATACTTAACTGTCCTACAACCTCTTTTGCTTCTATTTCCAAAATTCAGTCCCTCACTTGTCTTCATTAAATGCTTTCTTGACTCATCTTGCATCTTCATAAATAATTATTTCTTGATCTTTTCTATCTCAGATCTCATCACCAATCATCATCCTCTTTACTCTTCAACATTGTATCCTTGTCTATTCTTGTTGTCTCAACACTTTCTTTTTGTTAGTGGTTGCACCTTCACTATTTTTGTCTTCTTCACACATTTTGAACTTTTTTTTGCCCTGCATAATCACTCTTGCTTTCTTGCTATGTCCCTGATCCTTTTCCACCAATGGAATCAAAGTAAAAGAAATCCCATCCTTCTCAATATGATAATTGGTGTTCCTTCCATCATACAAGGAAAATATTTCAAATTCCCATCATCTCCCTAATAACAAATAGCATATGCTCATAGGTACCACATCACATAAGATTCTATCTTTATAACCACCTATATTGAACTCAACCCAAGATTTCTCCTTAACCAAAAGAGAATATTCATCATTCAACCAAGAAACATAATAGGGCATTTCATGAGGTATCCTTGCTAAATGCAATTATCAACCATTTCTTGTTACACCATGTTATCTAAACTACCAGAATCTACCATTATAGTACATACCTTGACATTACACTTGTAGGTGGTTTTGAAAAGTTCTTTTCTTTGTAGCATCTCCTTGTCATCAACCAATTCTCTAACTAGGGAATTCATTTTGTCTTTTCTCCAATACAACTCTTCAATACTGTGCTCTGATACCAACTGATGTAGGGAAAAGAAGGTCAACCAATTCCAAACATAATTTGATCCAACTCAAACCAACATTTTTTCCTTACAACTCTATTTCATCAACTCTTCACTATTTCAACCTAGTTTCCTTGTAGGTCTCCAACTTGATGTCTTCACAAATATCTTTTAGAGAAGGTTGTCTCTTCAAAAGACCTTCACCTTTTTAGACCCCCATTAGGCTCTCACTTAAGAACTCAATAGGTCCCTTTGGACCAACTCCCCTCAAACTAAGCTTTTATGTTGAAAAAGGGCTCCAATTAGCCCACTTTAACAAAGGAACTCACCTTCAAACTTGCTTCCAACTCAAGATATCACTTGAAAGACCCAAAAATTCCTCCAAAACCTCAAATTCTCCAACCTTTGAGTCAAAACTCGCTTTCCATGACTCTCTTTCATGAAATCCTCATTTTTCACCAAACAAGCAAGAGTTTATTGAAAGAACCATCTCTAGACCACATACAAAACTATCACCACCTAAAACACTATTTTTTAAGCATGCACATGCTTAATAATCCTTAATATTATTCTGCTCCCAAACTTTACCCACTTTTACTCTCTAAAACATCAATTTTCCATTAAAAAATGCACTTCCCTCAACTAGGGCTTCATGCCCCAAACATCCAATTGACCTCTCCTACCATTGCAAACATTCAAAAAAATAAAAATCTAATATATATAACTAAAACCAACTAGTTCTAGCCTTCTTCAAATCAAGTTCTTCAATTTGCTACTTCAAACCATGCCTTTTAGGCCTATATTCATGCATTTCCACAGGGGCAATGTCGAAAACCTCCTCAAATGTCTTTTCCAAACATAAAAAATTTCTCCTACTCCTAATACTACCCTAACTAGACCCATTCCACCAAATTACAACATGTACAATAGGTGGAATGGCCTTTTAATACATTCTAGCCTTCAAATCCTTAAATGCAACTTAAACAAGCAACTTCAGAAAATGCAATCAATCTCCCTTCTAATGCAATGTCAAGTATTCAAACATATTGAAAATTGAAGTCAACACAAACCTACAATAGGTTCAGATCATCTTAGAGAAAATTCCTATTGTATGGACTCATACATAGGCTAGGAATAATGAAAATACATAAAAAATGACAGTAAACAAAGATATTTTATTGATTTTTTTTCTCCTTCTAACCCTTCACAATGAGTTCTCTCATCCATTTAAATACTTCTACCTCAAAACCAATCTACTCAACCTCCTCAACTACCTTTCCAACCAACTTTACCATTGGCATTTCCTCCATTTTTCAGTTTTTTGCATTTTACAATATTTTGGAATGACATAATTTTTTTAATTTTAGCAACATTTGCATATTGACCCCACTTGACTCATAAACTAAGACAACATTACAAAATGGCCTAACATGGCCTTATTTTCCAGCATCTTGACTCAAACAACTAAACTAGACCTAATTCACAAATGGAGGAACCTATGTGTTCTGCACCAGATCTAAGCACCTAGATTTTTCATGCAAGCATTCCTATATCAATTTTATGAGATCAATATAATTTCAAGAGACTTCAAGAGAATTATTATCAAATATTTACTGCAACAATCAAGATCAAATCATCATGTCAAAGTCTTCTTGCATCATGCATGTTGTTTGAGCTAACATTGTGATGTAGGTTTCATGATCAAGTGAAGAATTGTTTCAAGTACTTTCAAGTATCAAGATCCGCATCCATTAAAGTCATTTCATGCCAGTTTTAGAACTTCATAATAAAACATCTACAAGGGTTTGTTGAGTGGTAACATAACATTTTTCATTATTCATTCCCTCCATGCTATTTCATTCCACTTTAAGGTTTAAATACTCAAACGGGGTTTGACCAAGGAAATCCCCCATTCACCAAAAGAAAAAAAATTCTCCTTTATGTGTGTGTTTGTAGATTTAGGTTGAAGAAGGCTTGAAGATCTATGAAGAGAAGAATTGAAGCTGTCAAAGTTGCAAAAGTTGGAAAAGTTGTCATATTTTCATCGAAACTCATCTACAAGATTTATTTTTGGCTTTCCACCATTGAAACCTAGGAAAACTAGAAGCTACATATCTGCATTAGAGGCTCCTAAAAGTTGAGTAAAATACCTGAAGGGGGAACCATTCACCCTAGGGTGAATTGGTCCATGTTTAGTCACTTGAAATTTCCTTTTGGTGATAGGTGCAAAGTGATTTACCCTTCTTAGATCTACAGTTTATCAGTTATTTTTGTTTCTCATATAGTTTATCTTCATATTATAAGTTTGAATTGGTAAAATTGGATTGATTTAACACATTTTATTTATCTCCCAAAAGTGTTGTTTAGCCCATTTCAACATTCTACCCCCATCCCTCAAGTCATAAAGAAATCAACAGATTCCTACTTTGGTTTGGTTCATTGTAGACATCTCATTTCCTAATGAAGTGAATGTGTTTGGGGTCTATCTTGCATTATTTGGTGAACCTATTCTATACCCCATTCACCCACCATTTTATTTTGGTGAACTCGACGTGCTTACACTATATATCTTTTGAATTTGGAGTTTGTTGCATTCTTAGATCTATATTTGCATCCTTTTGAATTAGGTTGGAATTTTTGGATCTTATATATTTACATTAGTGTGCATTTTCATTTTAGACGGTTAAAAGTGCATTTTGCATACTTAAAAATCTAAAAAATTAATAAAATTTGCATATTTTGTCATTCATTTCACATAATGCATTCATACTACTACATATTTGAACACTAAAATAAAAAAAAATGAATCAAAATTGCATATTAGACTAGGTCCCCTATCTTGTCATTCATCATTATTTTGCACTAGCATTTATACATAATTTTCTAGAAATCTGAAACTGAACTTGCCTGTCTCAGACCAAAATCTGAAAACCTTACAAATCATCTCAAAAATCTGCATTTTAATTTTTCAAAACCTTGAAGTGAGACCCATATGCCATGGGGTGAATGAGTCTTTGTTTAGGGTTGTTTTTGATTTTCCGAGCATTAAAAACATAATTTTTGCATTCTATGTTTTTGTATTTACTTTGTTGTTTTAGTTTCCAACAAAATTATTATCTAAAATTGTTCACATTAAGCTTAATTTTTCAAATTTAGTGCAATGTTTTAATTCACAATTGCATTTAAAAGATATTATTTTCAGGTTTTTGCATAGCATAATCAGAAAATTACCTTGTTTGAAATCTAAAAATTTGTTACCCTTTCTCATTCTTGCATAATGGACATGTGTATTGGTAAAATATGGAATTCTTTATTATCTTTGGTCAATGTTTCAATTTTTGATGTTGGTATTGATCCTAATGCAATTGAAGCTAATCATGCTCAACCAAATCCTAATGAGTTTCCTCCTTGTGAAGATAAATTCATTGGAGAAGATGATGATAGCATGCATGAATTCATAAAAAATTTCCTTAACAATCTTGAAAATAATGCATCCCTTTTCCCTTTGATGTAACAACCAACACCCCCTACCATCCCACCACTTGACATGTTTGGTCTTTTACATCCTAAGATTGAGCTACAAAATAAGCCTAAATTTCCAACAATGATTGATCCTAGCTCTTCTAATCCAATGCATACCTATCCCTCTTATTTTAACAAAGTGACCAATACTCCCATCAACCATCTAGAAGATACTTATGGCCAAGGCTTTAATATTTTAAATAAACAAGAATGTGACATAACTAATGAGCATGAAATTCACAAACTTTTAGAGCAACTTCCTATTGAAGAAACTAAAGGGATAGGATATCAAAATCCAAATCCCTCAACATCTTATAAGGATACAAATTTCCTCCCTCATAATGATGAAGTATTTCCTCATAAGGATGATAGGATCACTTTAGGTCCTCCTCCTTCAAATCAACCTCAACAAGATCCTCAAACAAGCAAGAAATCTAAACCTTATAAACTCAAAAAATTTCCATTCTTACATACTAAAAGAGAAATTGAATGAAAAATAGAGCACCTTATTCATATATGATGGCTTACATTTCCACCTCCCAATAGAAGTAGTAAACATAATAACAACATGAATTATTGCACATATCATAGAACTCTTGGGAACCTTATTGATGAGTGTCATGCCTTAAGGATGGTCCTTGAGAAATTGTACATGATGGAGATAATCCCTTAAGGTGCATGTACTTTGCTCCTTGCCATGTGATAGTTGTAGGATTCTATCATGCTCTCTCTTACATGCTTCACATTCATTACAAATCATTTTCTTTATTGCAAGGAGCTCATTCTCTTAACCCATATCAACTCATCCTTGTCCTGCACTTAGTAGGGGCAAGGGTTTAGATAGTCTTGTCCTAGTACAACACTTGATGTTGTCCCTTTGGCTAGTCATCTTCCTTCCATATATATTGAACAAGATTGGGATACAAACGAGTTGCTCATAGGTTGACTCACATATTCCATACAATTATTTTCTTTTCCTTTCTTTTTCATTTTCTTTTTGTGATTGCATGTGCTTAATGTGATCCCCTATACTATTCTATTTGATGTTTCCCTCATATTTGTGGCATTCTCCTATTTGTACCTTTATTCTTCTATATGTCATTTCTTTTTTATTTTTTCTTGTGTTTTCATTTTGGGGATGACACGAGGAATTGAGAAATTTAGATCTCTTCCATGTTTACCTGAAATATTTTTCTTTATTTTCACTCTCTTTGTGTCATTCTTCCTTGATTCATGAGTTATTTTGGGAATGATGATATTTTTGATCTATCTATATTATTGTAGCAAAGACATACTGACCCTAAATCCATGGATCCCTTATGTGTTATTTTAGGATTTCATTTTGGGGGAAACCCCTATTCATGACATAGCTTCATTTGGAAACATATGACTTGGCATAGAGCTTTCCAAGTAAGTTCTCATGTCCTCTTGTTAACATTTATCATTTTCTACTTTAGAGTAGTTGCTCACAGTGTGGTGTTAACAATTTCTTTAAGGTGGGGGCATACATTGGCATTACCATTTTGAAAATTTTCATGTTCATTATCTAGTATTCTTACTTATATGATGTGTCTTTTTCTTGGTGGTGTCATTGGGTTTGATTTCCTCCAAAAGCGTGACATTTCGTACCATATCACTTTCCTCTTAGTGGTGATGTGACACATTGCATTCCCTAAGTTGTGAATCTTGTATCCTTTGACTTTTCCTTTCTTGGATACATTAGCACGATGTTCCCTAAGGAGAGACCTTACATTAACTAAGAAAAACCTCTTTGAACATGTAGTTTTTCATAGGTGTTTAGCATAACACAACTTGCTAAACCTTATGGAGCTTGAACCTTTATGCAACCACCTAGCATAACACACCTTGCTTTCCTATGGAGTCATTCCTTATTTGTTCATAGGTTCTGAACATAACATAGCTTGTTATACCCTATGAAGCATGAATTTCATGTTGTGGTGCCTTATCAAAGTTGTTGGAGGTATGATGGTATGCGAGTTGTTTAGGGGAAAAAGGTAGGGTTTGCATCAAAATGATTAGATCAAAATGATGAACCATTACTTCTCACCCTAAAATATGCAATTATGTGCAAGATACAATGCAAGTAATAATTAGAAATCAATCCTAACTATTATAGCAACTATGAGGGAAGTTTTGAGAGGCTAGAATGATGTGTACCTTGCTATAAGAAGACTATTTTTAGGTCATAAAGGACTCATTCGCCTTTACTGGCAAATGGGTCCTTGTTAGGGTTTCTGAAACTAAGATATAGGTTTTGTCCCTTTATGTCTACAATCTTAGTTCCTTGGTGGTTAGCTCCTGAAAACTTGAAATAAATTTTGCACCCTTCTTTCCATGTTCTTACGATGTGAATGGCAATTTTGCAACTTGACAACTTTGACAATTTTTCTCCAATCTTGCTCTCCACTTGATCTTCAACCTATAAATCTAAAAACACACATTCAAGAGGAGAAAAAATTGTTGTTTTTTAGTGAATAGGGGTTTTCCTTATTCAAGCCCCTTTTAGGTAATTAAACCAAATGATGAAATAATGAAATTGAAGCATGAAACATGAAACAATGAAATGATGATACCTTGGAAGTTGTCTTGGAATGTAAATATACAAATCAACATGAAGTGGCCAAGAAGAATGTAGATCTTGATCTTAAATTAGATGTAAAACAATGCTTGCAAATAGATCCTCAATGCTACATCAACAATCTTAGCTCAACAACATGCTTGAATGCACTATACCTTTGAAATGATGAAATGACCTTGAATTGCTGCAATAAAAGTTCACTAATCTTCCTTTGAAAATTCTCTTAAAGTTCTCTATAATGATCTTGATGTTGATCTCATGAAGTCACATAAGTTTTCTAGGTGAAACAATATGAATTAGCCTTATATTTATACTAAATCTAAGAATTAACCCCAAAATTCAAATAATTCAAGCTGACATCAGATATAGAATTAAAAATCATTAAAATCCTGCCACAATTAAATTCAAAAAGGGGTGTCCTATGTGAGGAGGACCCATTTTCCACTAGAGACGAATGGGTCCTAGCACAACTTTCTAGGACCATGCTTCGAGGGGATGAAATAACATCCAAAACCCATTTCAAAAATGCCAAGAAAGGGGTGTCCTATGTGGATAGGACCCATTCACCACTAAAGGTGAATGGGTCCTAGCACCATTTTCTAGGACCTCAAATTTTCCAAATTAAATGTCATGCAATATCTTCATTGGGTGTTGGGATAGATCCTTAATTAAGAGGGATTGAATTTAAATTAAAGGGCCAATTATGCTTAATTAATCATAATTAATTAATGAAACCCTAGATAACTATGAAAGTGCAATACAACACTTTACAACACCCCAAATAAGGCACAAATTAATTCCATTTTGTTTAAAAGGGCCCTAGAATTAGTGTGAATGTGTACAACACATTACAACCCTAAATCAAGGCATAATTAAGTTAATTTTATCTCACTTATTCCCAAATTAAGTGTGAAAAAGGGTTACTTTTTTTCTACACTACATTTTCCCCCCACTTTAGTGAGAGTTTTCCCCAATGACAAACTCACACTAAAGAAGACATTCAAGAAACATAAGTATGCAACAATAAAAAAGGTACATAGTCATACCCTATCAAAGGCCAAGAAAAACAAAGGACCAAGCACAACCATTCAAATATAATGTGGAAAGGGGCTATTTGTCTGTAACAAGCATTGCTCACTATGGGGTAGTGGAACCTCAATCTGTACACTAGGTGAGTTCTCCTAACATGCATGCTCACTCTAGGATAGTGAAACCTCAGTCTGTCCTCTAGGTGAGTTGTCCCAACGAGGTGGCCAACCACACCAAAGTTAACCCCTTGACAACTTCAATAAGGCACCAAAATGTAATGCATTTTGTATGCTTTTTAATGTCATGTATCCAGTTCTTTGTTAAATGGGATTTTTCTTTACTCATGTAAGGTATTCTTCTTAGGGAAAATCATGCCTAATGTCTCCAAGAGAAGATAAGTCAAAGAGTATTAGATTTCTACTTATGGGATGCCTCTCATTTCACATCATGCCACCAAGGAATATTGTATGCTAAGAAATATCTCACTGTTGGAGGACATCAAACCCAATGACACCACCAAGAAAAGGAAACATCACAAGAAAAATAAAATCATGCAATGAAATATGTCGAAAGATGTCATCAATGTATGCCCCCACTTTAAAGCGGTTACTAACACCATTACTGTGGGAAATTACTTTGAAGTAGCCAATGTTTTTTCCTAAGACATGAGAGCTTTCCTAAAAAAAACCCTACGCCAAGTCATATGTTTCCAAAATAAAGGAACGCCATGAAATAGGAAGGAAGGGTTGCTAAAAAAAATACATAAGGGATCTATAGATTCAGGGTTAGTGTGTCTTTGATACATTGTTGTTTAAGAGGTCAGAACTATCGTCATTCCCAAAATACTCATAGAACTGGAAGAATGACACAAAGAGAGAAAAAAAGAAAAAGAAAAATCCTTTTGGGTCAACATGGAAGAGACCTAATTGTCTTGATGCCTTGTGTCATCCCCAAAAGGAAAACATGAGACAAATGAAAAGATAAAGGAAAGCTTTTGGGTCAACATGGAAGAGACCTAAATGTCTCGATGCCTTGCATCATCCCCAAAAGGAATACACAAGAGAAAAATGCTTATAACATAGAGAAGAATGTAGGTACATATAGAGGAATGCACAAAAAGAAAGAGATACATCAAATGAAACATAACGAGGGGATCACATTACACACATGCAATCACATAAAGAAACATGAAAAAGAACAAAAGACTAGTTAGGCACATGCGAGTCAACCTATAGCAGGTCATCCGTATCCCAATCTCGGTCAGTATAAATGGAAGGTAGACAAGTAGCCAAAGGGAAAACAATGTGTACCAAAACTAGGACAAGGATAACTAACCCATGCCCCCACTAAGTACAAGACAAGGATGAGCCGAGATAGGTGATGAGAATGAGCTCCTTACAATAAAGAAAATGATTTGCAATACGTGTATAACATGTAATAGTGAGAATGTTTAAGACCACACAATTATTAGATGGAAAGGAGTGGAATGCATGCTTTAAGGGACCACCTTTATGATGTCAAGCTTTTGAAATATTTGTTTTAAAGCATGAAATTTATTAGTACTATCTCCAATAACTCTATGATATATATCGACAATGTGATGTGTTTGTATTCTTAGGATTTGGTTTTTGATTTTATCTTATAGGTGGTAATGTAACAAGTTTGTCACTTAGAAGTATGTGTAAAGTTATTTTAGTTTTGGATGGAAGATAAGGGAATTGTAATTTCTTTCGTTTGTAAGGTCTTTGTTGCTTGCTAAATTCACCAACTTCCCTAGGTGGATATAGAGTAGGAGAACTCAAAATGACCTTTCCTTTTTGATCATCATTACGAGGCATTGGTTGTTCTTTAGGAAGGAGGACACTTATGTCAGGGAAAGGATCTTTATATCCTAACCCTTTGGTATCTTCAGTTGGTATTTTCTCTAGGAGTTGATGAATTTCATGTTCACTTGTTGTATCTCATCATTTTAAAATCATGAATCCTTTTCCATATGTGTCTTCTAGATTGATAGGAGTATTTGTTACCTTGCTAACATAGAATGGTTGAATATTTTCTTGACTAGAGGAACTAGATTCACCTATTTTAGGGAGCTTAGGCTTAGCTTGTGACTCAATTTCAGGATGTAAAAGAGCAAACATCTCAAGTTGTGTTGGTTGTTTCATGGAACGATAAAAGGATACATTATTCTCAAGGTTGTTAAGGAAATCATTTATGAAGTTTTTCATCCTATCATCATCTTCTCCAATGATGTCAACATCACGAGGAGGACATACATTATGAGTTGTGTGAGCATGAGTAGGTTCAATTGCATTAGGGTCATTGCCAAAAGTACAACTTGAAACATCAACCAAAGAGAACAAGGACTTCCACACATTGCTAAAACACTTGTCCATTTTCAAATTTTTTGATCTAAACAAAGTAATTTTATGATTACAAAATGTAATAAACTATAATGAAATGTTGTAAATATAATTTTGATTTTTTCCAATGCACTAAATGAAGCAAATTAAGGTAGATTCACTAAATTTGATGAAACAAGAAATAAAAAAACTAAAACAGGAAAGTAACAACAAGAAACAAAATCCTAAAATAGAGATTTTAAATCCCAAAAAATGTAGATCAAGACCTATCAAGGACTCATTCGCTAGTAAGGGAAAATGGTTCCTAAATAAGGATTCTTGAAATGTTTTGACTGATTTGTAGGTGTTTTTAAGTTCTTTTCAAATGCCTGAAAGTTTAGGTCAACCCTGATCAAGGAATCATTTTCCAGTAAAGGAAAATAGGTCCTTGATAAGGATTTTTTAAACTATTTTTGAATGATTTGTAAGTTTTCTACAATGTCTTTCCGTTCCAGGTTTGAGATAGTAACTTTTAGTTTTAGATTTTTTAGAAATGCAATGTGAAAATGTAATAAAATGTTGAATGAAAAGACCTATACTTTGAAATAGAATGTTGTTTTAATTTTCAAATGCAATTGTATGAGATCTAAATGATATACAAAATGACTAATTTGTTTTTTTATTTTTCAAATTTAAGGAATACAAAACAATGCAATTGTAAACCCTAAATGAGATGCAAGTTTGAATGCAAAGTAGAAACCTTAAATGAGATCTAATGCAATAGAAATGAATGCAAATGAATGAAAGATCTAACCTAGGATGAGAAGAAAGACTCTAAGATCAGAAAATTACAATATTCAATAGGTCAGGTTCACCAAAATGATTAGGGGAAAAAGGTAGGGTTTGCATCAAAATGATTAGATCAAAATGGTGAACCACTACTTCTCACCCTAAAACATGAAATTATGTGCATGATACGATGCAAATAATAATAGTAAATCAATCCTAACTATTATATAAAATGTGAGGGAATTTTTGAGAGGCTAGAATGATGTGTACCTTGCTACAAGAAGGCTATTTTAGGTCACAAAGGACTCATTCACCTTACCTGGCAATTGGGTCCCTATTAGGGTTTCTAAAAATGAGATATGGGTTTTATTCCTTGATATCTGCACTCTTAGATCCTTGATGGTGAACTCCAGAAAACCTGAAACAAATTTTGTAGCCTTCTTTTTGTGTCCTTGCAATGTGAATGCCAATTTTGCAACTTGACAACTTTGACAATTTTGCTCCAATATTTCTCTCCACTTGATCTTCAACCTATAAATCTGCAAAAAAACATTCAAGAGGAGAAAAAATTGTTTATTTTTAGTGAATAGGGGTTATCCTTAGTCAAACCCCTTTTAGGTAATTAAACCAAATGATGAAATAATGAAATTGAAGCATGAAACATGAAACATGAAACAATGAAATGATGATACCTTGGAAGTTGTCTTGGATTGTAAATCTGCAAACTAACATGAAGTGGCCATGAAGAATATGGATCTTGATCTAAAATTAGATGTAAAATAATGGTTGCAAATAGACACATTACAACCCTAGACCTTGAATTGTTATAATAAAACTTCACTAATCTTCCTTTGAATACCTTTGAAAATTCTCTTGAAGTGCTCTATAATGCTCTTGCTATTGATCTCATGAAGTCACATAAATTTTCTAGGTGAAACAATGTGAATTAACCTTATATTTATACTAAATCTAAGAATTAACTCTGAAATTCAAATAATTCAATCCAACACATTAGATATAGTATTGAAAATCATTAAAATCCTACCACAATTAAATTCAGAAAGGGGTTTCCTATGTGAGGAGGACCCATTTTCCACTAAAGGCGAATGGGTCCTAGCACAAATTTCTAGGACCATGCTTCGAGGGGATGAAATAAAATAAAAAAACCATTTCAAGAATGCCAATAACGAGGTGTCCTATGTGGAGAGGACCCATTCACCACTAAAGGAAAATGGGTCCTAGCACCATTTTCTAGGACCTCAAATTTTCCAAATTAAATGTCATGCAATATCATTATTGGGTGTTGGGATAGATCCTTAATTAAGAGGGCTTGAATTTGAATTGAAGGGCCAATTAAGCTCAATTAACCATAATTAGTTAATGAAACCATAGATAAGTGTGAAAGTATAATACAACACTTTACAACACCCTAAATAAGGCACATATTAATTCCATTTTGTTAAAAAGGTCCCTAGACTTAGTGTGAATGTGTGCAACACATTACAACCCTAAATCAAGGCATAATTAAGTTAATTTTATCACTTATTCCCAAATTAAGTGTGAAAAGGGTTACTTTTTTCTACACTACATGAGCATAATAAGACTCTCTCATTTTCCACCCTTGCATGGTCACCTAGTGGACATCATGTTCCACTAGCTCATATGAGTGTGCAACTTGTTTTCATAGTGAACAATAGGTTTCACTTATAGGCACTGTTTTACTTTTTGTTTTTGTTTCTATTTTTCTTTCTTTAGGTCTTTAACATTGTATGATTGAGTATCTTTTCATTGTTGCATACAATTAGATCTCTCTTGATTGGATACTTTAGTGTGAGTTTGACATAGGGTCATCCTCTCACTAAAGTGGGGGATAAATTTAGTGTATGAAAATGTATCCCTTTACATTTTCACACTTTGCTTGGGCCCTCCTAGTTAAATGGACTTAATGTGGCCTTAATTAAGTCTTGTTAAATGTATTTATTTACATTTTATCACTTTTTGGGACCTCTTAACTAAAATGAGATTAATTATGCCTTAATAAGCCCTTTTATGCATTTACAAGCCTAATTAATTGCAATTTCCGAAGGGGAAACCCAACAAAAATTAATGCCAAAACATTACACTAGAGAATGTGAGTTCTAGATTTAGGGACTTGGGACTAATTCATCCATGGGAAAATGGGTCCTCACTAAGCCTTAGGAACTCATTTTTAATTATGTTTTTGGTAGGATCTTAATGTTTCTAAAGTCAAATTCTTATTGCAATCTTGTAATGTTTAATTTTAAGGAATTAAGGTTACATACCTATAAAGAAGAGGTCATTTCACTATGTTTCACCTAGCAAGTTTGATCTAAGCATGTGGAGTTTTATGCAAGAATTCTTATAACAAGTTTATGAGATCAAGATAATTTAAAGAGAATTCAAGAGAATTATTATCATAAATTTATTGCAGCAATCAAGATCAAGCCATCATGTCAATGTATTCGTGCATCATGCATGTTGTTTGAGCTAACATTGTGATGTAGGTTTCATGATCAAGTGAAGCATTATTTCAAGCACTTTTAAGTATCAAGATCCACATCCATTAAAGTCATTTCATGCAAGTTGCAAACCTTCGTAATTAAATTTCTACAAAGGTTTGTTTAGTGGTAAAATAACATTGTTCATTTTTTATTTTGTTCATGCTATTTCATTCCATTTCAAGTTTTAATTACCCAAACAGGGTTTGACCAAGGAAAATATCCATTCACCAAAAGAAAACATTTTTCTCCTTTATGTGTGTGTTTGCAGATTTAGGTTGAACAAGGCTTGAAGATCTATTAAAAAGAAAAAATGAAGAAGTTGTCAAAGTTGCAAAAGTTTTCAAAGTTGTCATCTTTTCATGGAAACTCATCTATAGAATTTATTTCCGGCTTTCTAACATTGAAACATGGGAAAAGTAGAAGCTATAGATCTACATCAAAGGCTCTTGAAAGCTAAGTTAAATTCTTGAAGGTGGACCCATTCGCCCTAGGGCGAATTAGTCCTTGTTTAGCCACTTGAAACTACGTTTTGGTGACAGGTGCATAGAGATTTACCCTTCTTAGACCTATAATTTATTAGTATTTTATGTTTATCATATAGTTTTTTTTCATATTTCAAGTTTGAATTGAAATAATTGTCTTGATTTAACACATTTTATTTATCTCCCAAAAGTGTTGTTTGGTCCATTTCAGCCTTTCACCCCCTTCCCTCAAGTCATAAGGAAATCAGTTGACTCCTATTTTGGATTGATTCATTGTGGGGATCTCATTTCCTAATCAAGTGAAGGTTTTTTGGGTCTATCTTGCATTATTGGTGAACCTATTCTATACCCCATTCACCCACCATTTCATTTTGGTGAACCTAACATGCTTACACTATAGATCTTTTGAATTTGGAGTCCATTGAATTCCTAGATCTAGATTTGCATCCTTTTGAATTAGGTTTTCATTTTTGGATCTTTCATATTTACATTAGTGTGCATTTGTATTTTAGAGGGTTAAAAGTGAATTTTTGCATACTTAAAAATCTAAAAGATCAACAAAATTTGCATATTTTGTCATTCATTTCACATAGTGCATTCATAATATTGCATATTCAAACACTAAAATCAGAAAATTGAATCAAAATTGCATATTAAACTAGGTCCCCTATCTTGTCATTCATCATTATTTTGCACTTGCATTTAGACATAATTTTCCAGAAATCTAAAACTGAACTTGCCTTTCTCAGACTAGAATCTGAAAAAACCTTAGAAATCATCTCAGAAATCTGCATTTTAATTTTTCAAAACCCTCAAGTGAGACCCATTCACCCTAGGAAAAATGAGTCCCTATTTAGGTCTATTTCTAATTTTTTGAGCATTAAAAACATCATTTCTGCATTTCATGTTTTTGTATTTACTTTGTTGTTTCAATTTCCAAAAATTATGCTATCTAAAATTGTTCACCTATACTTAATTTTTCAAATTCAGTGCATTATTTGAATTCATAATTGTATTTAAAAAACATAATTTTCAAGTTTTTGCATAGCATAATAAAAAAATTACCTTTTTTGAAATTTGAAAAGTTGTTACCTTTTCTCATTCTTGCATAATGGACATGTGTATGGGTAAAACATGGTAGTGTCTATTCTCTTTGGTTGATGTTCCAAGTTGTGTTTTTGGTAGTGATCCTAATGCAATTGAATCTAATCATGCCCAACCAACTCCTGATGAATTTCCTCCCCTTGAAAATAACATAATTGGAGAAAATGATCATACACGAATTCATAAACAATTGCCTTAACAATCTTTAAAAAAATGCACCCCTTTTCCCTTCCATACAACAATCAACACCCCCTACCATCCCACCACTTGAGATGTTTGGTCTTTTACATCCTGAGATTGAGTTACAAAATAAGCCTAGATTTCCAACAATGAGTGACCCTAGCTCTTCTAATCAAATGCATACCTATCCATCTTATGTTAACAAAGTGACCAACACTCCCATCAACCTAGAAGGGAACTATGGCCAAGGATTTAAGATTTTAACTAAACAAGGATGTGACATAACTAATCAACATGAAATTCAAACTATTTTAGAGCAACTTCCTATTGAAGAAACTAAGGGGCTAGGATATCAAATCCTTATCCCTTCACATCTTCTAAGGATACAAATTTCCTCCCTCATAATGATGAAGTATTGCCTCATAAGGATGATAGGATCACTTTAGGTACTCCTTCATCAAATGAACCTCAACAAGATCCTCAAAAAAGAAAGAAATCCAAACCTTATAAACTCAATAAATTACCATTTCTTCATACTAAAACACAAATTGAATGAAAAAATGGAGTACCTTATTCATATAGGATGGCTTACATTTCCACTCCCTAGTAGAAGTAGTAAACCTAAGAACAACATGAATTATTAAACATATCATAGAACTATTGGGCACCTTATTGGTGAGTGTTGTGCCTTAAGGATGGTCCTTGAGAAATTTGACATGACGGATTAGATAATCCCTTAAGGCATGCACTTTTCTCCTTTCCATTTAATAGTTGTAGGATCCTAGCATGCTCACTCTTACATGCTTAACATTCATTGCAAATCAAGGGCTCATTCTCTTCACCCATCTCGACTCATCCTTGTCCTGCACTTAGTGGGGGTAAGGGGTTAGATAGCCTTGTCCTAGTATAGTACTTGATGTTGTCCCTTTGGCTAGTCATCTACCTTACATATATACTAAACAAGATTGGGATGCAGATGACCTACTCATAGGTTGACTTGCATGTGACATACTAGTATTTTCTCTTCTTTTCTTTTCTTTTTCATGTTATCTGTGTGATTGCATTTGTGTAATGTGATCCCTCATACTATTTGGTTTGATGTTTCCCTCATATTTGTGACATTATTCTATCTGTACCTTCATTATTCTACATGTCGTAACATTTTCATTTTCATTTTTTTCTTGTGTTTTCATTTTGGGGATGATGCAAGGCGTTGAGACATTTAGGTCTCTTCCATGTTGACCCAAAATATTTTTCTTTATTTTCTCTCTTTGTGTCATTCTTCCTTGATTCATGAGTTATTTTGGTTATGATGATGTTTTTGAGCTCACTATATCATTGTATCAAAGACATACTAACCATAAATCCATGGATCCCTTATGCATTATTTTTGGATTTCATTTTTAGGGAAACCCCTCTTCATGACACAACTTCATTTGGAAACATATGACTTGGCATAGGGCTTTCCAAGTAAGCTCTCATGTCCTCTTCCTTGTTAGCATTTATTATTTTCTACTTTAAAGTAATTGCACAAACTATGGTGTTAGCAATTTCTTTAAAGTGGGGGCATACATTGGCATTATCATTTTGAAAAATTTAATGTTCATTGCACAATCTTCGTATTTCATATGATGTGTATTTTTCTAGGTGGTGCCATTGGTTTTGATGTCCTCCAAGAGTGTGACGTTTCTTAGAATATCACTTTCCTCTTAGTGGTGTTACGACACACTACATTCCCTAACTTAAGAAATATTTTATCCTTTGACTTGTCCTCTCTTGGAAACATTAGGCACGATGTTCCCTAGGTAGAGACCTTACACATACTAAGAAAACCTCTTTGAACATGTAGTTTGTTCATAGGTATTTATCATAATGCAGATTGCTAAATCTTATGGAGCTCAAACCTTTATGTGGTGACCTAACATAACAAACCTTGCTTTCCTATGGAGCTATTCCTTGTTTGTTCATAGGTGCTTAGCATAACACAACTTGATAAGCCCTATGAAGCGTAAAATTTCATATTGTGGTTCCTTATCAAAATTTTCAGAGGTATGAATTTTTACTTTGGGGCTCACCTAGTGGACATCACATTCCACTAGCCCATGTGAGCATGCAACTTGTTTGCATAATGAACAACATGTTTCACTTGCAAGCACCATTTTCCTTTTAGTTTTAGTCTTAGTTTTTCTTTCTTTAAGATTTTGGCATTGTATGATTGAGTATCTTTATCATTGTTGTATACAATTAGTGCTCTCTTGATTGGCTACTTCAAAGTGAGTTTGACGTAGGTTCATCCTCTCACTAAAATAGGGGCTAAATATAGTGTAGGAAAATGTATCCCTTTACATTTTCACACTTTGTTTGGGCTCTTATAGTTAAATGGACTTAATTTTTCCTTAATGAAGTGTTGTTAAATATATTTATTTACATTTTCTCACTTGTTTGGGCCCTCTTAATTAAATTAAGCTTATTTATTCCTTAATAATCCCTTTTATGCATTTAGAAACCTAATGAATTCCAATTTCTGAAAGGGAAACCTGACAGAAATTAATTCCAAAACATTACACTAGAGAATGTGAGTTCCATGTTTAGGGACCTGAGACCCATTCGCTCATGGGTGAATGGGTCCTCCCTAAGCCTTAGGAACCCATTTTTAATTATGTTTTTGGTGGGATCTTAATGTTTCTAAATTCAAATTCTTATTGTTAGCTTGTAATGTTTAATTTTAAAGAATTAAGGTTACATACCTATAAATAAGAGGTCATTTCACTATACATTTCATTTAGAAAGTTTGATCTAAACACCTAGAGTTTTCATGCAAGCATTCCTATAAAATTTTTATAAGATCAAGAGCATTTCAAGAGCATTCACGAGCATTATTCTTCAATATTTATTGTAGAAATCAAGATCAAGCCATCATGCAAAAGTCTTCTTGCATCATGCCTGTTATTTGAGATAACATTATGATGTAGGTTTCATGATCAAGTGAATCATTATTTCAAGCACTTTTAAGTATCAACATCCACATCTGTTAAAGTCATTTCATACAAGTTGAAGGCCTTCATAATCAAAATTCTACAAGGTTTTGTTGAGTGGTAACATAGAATTTTTAATTATGCATTCTCTCCTTCATGTTATTTCATTCCATTTCAAGGTTTAATTACCAAAACAGGGTTTGACCAAGGAAAACCCCCATTCACCAAAAACAAACATTTTTCTCCTTTATGTGTGTGTTTGCAAATATAGGTTGAAGAAGGCTTGAAGATCTATTGAAGAGAAAAATTGAAGTTGTCAAAGTTGTCATATTTTAACAAAAACTCATCTATAGACTTTATTTTTGACTATTTGACATTGAAACCTAGACAATTGAAAGCTACAAATCTATATCAGAGTCTCTCAAAAGACAAGTAAAATCCCTGGAGGTGGATCTATTCACTGTAGGGTGAATCGGTCCTTGTTCAACCACTTGAGACTGACTTTTGGTGATGGGTGCATAGTGATTTACCCTTCTCAAATCTGTAGTTTATCAGTTGTTTCAGTGTGTCATATAGTTTATCTTCATATTGCAAGTTTGAATTAGCATAATTGGATTGATTTAACACATTTTATTTATCTTTGAAAAGTGCTATTTAGTCCATTTGAGCCTTTTACTCCCATCCCTCAAGTCATAAGGAAATCAACAAATTCCTACTTTGGATTGATTTATTGTAGGGATCTCATTTCCTAATGAAGTGAAGGTGTTTGGGGTCTATCTTGCATTATTTGGTGAACCTATCCTATACCCCGTTCACCCACCATTTCAATAATAAAAGTGTAATAACTTCCCTTTAGTTATAAATAATTCTTTTTAATTCACAAGTAATATAATTAAACAAGCATCTTCTATATAAATTAGAAATGTTAAGTTTAGAACCTTGGCAACCACAATCATGATAGTAAATCTACACCACTACACATATCTTCACACTAGAATCTGGTAAGCTCCTAATTTTAAGGTCATTCCTAGACCTAGACCTAATTCTAAAGGGTTCATTCATGATGATCCTAAAAATGTAACTCTTTTGGGAATTAAAGGATCCATATATTTTACATCATATATAGAGAGATTTCATTCTAGATCCTCTTATATGGTATCATCGATGTTGTTTTTAAATTATAACTATTCATTGATTTTAAGGTTTATTTTTTACCTAACTACAATGGAATGATAATAAATGAATTCTAATCAAGTATTTGTTCTATGCAAAAATTCCTATATGAACATACACAAAACCACATCGGAACCATATCATTATATGAGATCTTACTCTCACAATGATTGGATTAAGTATACATCATTTATACACAACATTATTAGTTCCTCAAGGGTTCATTTTGATGACCCTATCTATGTATCCCTTTTTAGAATTAGAGGCTTTGTAGTTTATACACTAGAATAGAGAGATTTCATCTTCTCCTCTTATATGCTATTTATTGAGTGCATTATTTCAATTTAATCTAATTACAATAGAATGATAAAAAACTTGAATTCTAATAAAGTGTTGGTTCTATGCCAACATTAGTGTATAAGCCCACATAATCACATAGGAACCATATCATTCCAAAATATCACATTCTCATAGTAACTTCCCCAACCATACATCATGTATGCAAACATGGCTATCTTTCATTTATGTCACACACAAATAGTTGATTAAAATTTATACACCTCACAAGCACACATGTGTGTTAGCTATGTAGTGGGTGACTAACTCATATCCACATTATAGGTACACAAAATAACTATCTTAGATATACATCATATATTCCCAATGTGTAATTCACACTTACACCATATATACACAAGGCGATATTGTGTGCATGCATCATATATACTTAAGAGTGAATAACTTGACAAGCTCATCAATACAACCTCTCAAGTACATATAGTAGCTAGCTAGAAAAAAAATATGTAATTTAAAACTTATTGTAAGCATCATTTCCCTCTCTTGGTTCACTAGCAAATAAGCCCTTGTTTATCTTGTATAGGAGTGAATTTTTACCCCCTTGCAAGTTCCCCTTTTACACCTTTCACCTTAGAAAAATAAAACCTGACAATGTAATTCCACATCATCCATCCAAACTTCATCCATTTGGCACCTATTTATAGTGTTGGTGTGGGAAATTCTATCGCGTATGTACATGTGGTGAGTGGACGTTTGTACGCCACGCTTTAGTCCTGATAGGATTCCTTCATTTGGAATTTACATAGGCATTACGTTTTCCATTGGGGTTGAAGTGTAATGTATTTGCGCCCTTCAACCAACATTTGAATGAATCTTTCTCTCCTAAATCATTGTCAAATGTCTCTTTCAAATTTATCTCATCTTCTTCACATCTCCTCACAATTTTGGACAACTCTTGAGCATCCTTTTGCAATATCTTGGCTACTTGCTGCACTATCAAATTCATGATTCCAACATCACAAAATTCTTCACATCTACCATAGAAGCTAAAACTTGGTGTCGTGCGAGACTTCCTTCAACGTCATTGTGGCCATGTTGACTTTGTCATGGTTGTAGACTTGCATTCCTCTCTTATTGGCCTTGAGTTCCTCTAATTGAGGGTAGTATTGTTCACTTACGATTGAATTTTTTTTGGATCTGAGTAGCATTGTGTTTCATGTAGTGTTCAATATTCTCTCTTTCAAGTACTTTCTTTATCACATTTCTATCTCTCTATCTATCTAATTGTCCATGGAGATGGAAACACCAAAATGGGGGTTTAATTGCGGCAAGCCTCGAAACAGCCCCAACATTTTTCCTTGCTTTGTTGTGTGTAGGTACTTGTTCATGTGGAGCTTGTGGGAGAATTGGACCTTTAGTGAGTCAAAATTTTATCCCTCTCATCCTAGTTATTTCCTATAACATGTCTTTTAATATTTTAGTTATTTCTTTATTTCTTGCTTTCTTCATCACCTTAAACTCCAATAGCTAAGTTGTTAGTAGGTTTCTAGTACTTTTGACCGTCCTTTTTCACTATTTATTCATATGGACACCAAAACTCTGTGTTGTCATCCCTATTGCATGTTGTTGTCCTCTAGTAGAGAGTTGACAAAGTCCTAGTCTGGGTTATAGAAACTTGCTCATTTAGTCCAACATAACTATTAGGTCTATATATATTTTTTAAAACAAAAGTGGACTAGCCACTATAATATATTATTTATATTTATAATTTACATATCCTAGATTCAAAGGGAATACCGGTAGAAAAGAATCCAGAAGAAAACCTTTGCTTATTGCCCTAAAAGAAAAAAATTACATAGTTTAAGTGTAAAACCCAAAAAATTACATTTGTTCTTGCATATTGTATTCTATGCTTTTATACATCTACGTCACATATTATCATTGAAATTTTGATACTGCAATATTACATATTTGCAAAAATAACATCCCCCTATTACATCACAATTCTAGCCTCCATCTTTACAAAATACCCAAGATACTTCACAGGTTGCCATATTCATATAAAAGTCAAAACACCAATCACATCTTAGCCATAATATAATTTGGCCAAAATTGAGATAAAAATTTACGAAGCACCAAGTATTTTACTTATTCCTCAATTTTCATATGCTCTACTTAATTTTCCCCTTGCTCACCCTATTCTTCCTTAGAATTTAAAGCAACATTCATGTTTGGAACTTCAGTTGTTGCCCAATTCTGATACATATTCTTAGCACTCCTCTGCATTGTTGGTTGATATTGTAAACCTAGAGAAGTTGCATGAATACAATTATGGTAAAGCATAAAAGAGACATAATGATATTTTTCTCTAAAACACTCAGAAATTTATGTTCCCACATGAATATTATATCTTGCCAAAGCCCTGTTAAGGTGAATTGGATCAGAAAGATCCAAAGATTTCTTGAAAGCATCATAGATGTTAACAAACACCTTATTATGGGGTAAGAAATGTCGTGGAAAAATTCCACCCACATAACCCTCCCCCATACCAAAGACATACTTTTGAGCACATTCTTCAAGAGCTTCATTTTGTAGAAATACATCATTAACCATTTTTTTTGCGATTATGTTCACAGAATCTAAACACTGCAACATATCCAATAGGTTAGATATAAAAATATATAGAATATTTGATGGATAAATCACCCTACTTGATTTTGGGTGGAGAACTTCTTTCCCAATAACGCATTTGAGACACCTATCGGGTTAGTATATTGATAGAAGCACTAAGAGTGCTTTTCATTCTCTACCCTTGACATCATAACACTATCCTAAACACTTGTCCAACTTGAGGTAGATTAGGGGAGCCTTCAACTCTTAGCTCTTCATGACCTGGAGCCACTAAGTGGTCGGTCCCCCTCTACATTTTGGTGAACCTGACATGAACATTCTAGTTCTGTTTGGTAGTGCTAAAAGGCCCTTCCCTTGTATTCTAGGAGTGTTGTGGGTGTGAGTGTTGTAGGGCGCCCAACCTTACAACCCAAACTAGGACCCCTAGTGGCATAGATGGGAGGTTCCATAAGCATTATGGAACAAAAACTTGAGTGGGTCACTTTCTAATCATAAAACACTTGGAGGATCCTGTGAAAGTTTTGTCTAGTGTACATAAAGATGGCTTCCTTTCTACATCTACCCATCCCATCTATGTAACCTGCAAGCAAATCTCCCGCTATAACAATTTACCTTGTAGGATGTGCCAATGAACTCTAATAGAGAACCATAACCTTTGTACATCCTCGCACATATCAATGGGAATACCATAAATGGTATTCCCATTGACCCTACATGTCCGATGAATGTCATTATAGAGGAGATCATGCTGATTAAATTTTTGCATAAGGATGGATATGACGTGTTTAGGAGTACTATATGTGCACACAATGGACTTCCTATTCCTCCCATTGGTTGTATCACCTTGTCAGTCCTGGTTGGGCCCAGGACTGTGAATGCACTCTTTGTTTTCATCCTGGGTTTTGAACTATTCTGAGTGAAACTAGGCATTCCTTGGCTAGTTTCTATGAATGCAGTTCCCTTAATAGACCATAAGTGATTTAAGTTTTCCCATGAGGGTTATGTGCATGTAGTCAACCACACTAGTTATGAACCAACAATTGTGTGTGGGGGCTACTTACTGGATCACTTTTTTCCTACCCCTATTTTCCCATATCCTCCTAGGACGATCCTATTGTACTTGTTGGTGTAATTAATTATTTAATTACACTTTAGAATAAGTTTACTTAGGCATATTTTATTTCCTAGGTTAATTATTATCCTTATCTAGTTGAGCTGTCTTTTTGCTCAAGATAAGATTAGGGTTGTACATGATTTCCTTTTTGAAGGCTTTTGTATTATTTGTAAAACAATTACTTTCAATAATTATTATTTTGGTTTTTTCTTGCACATATTGGCTCTGAGGGTTTACAGAACATCTCTCCTTTTTTGTTCTGAATATCTATTGCATGTGATAGGTGATTGCTTATAGGTGATTCTTGGGGACTGTGAAGTTGATTTTTCAACTTCTACATGGTATCAAAGCTCTAGACCTATGGCTGCATGTTCATGTTTTGAAGATATTCTCTCACAATGTTTTCTTCCATGCAAGGGTTTCAAGCTAGGCTGATTTTTTGTAGATCTGGGAGTAGCTAATTTTCTATACATTTTTGGGCCAAACGGACGTTGCCATTGCGATTAGAACGCCCAAAAACCCCAGAAATTCCTTTTGTTTCATCAATTTTGAAGAAAGCTGAAAAAAAGGCAAAAAAAAAGCTAGAGAGGTCATACGGCCTCCCCAGCTTGCTTCTCGAAGCACAAATTTTAAAAAAATATATAAAAAATACAGTTTTTTCATAAAAAATTGTGCCACTTGTTCAAAAGGGGTGTGCCACCGCATCGCCACTTGGTGATCTACCATCCGCCACCCCTAGTGGTAGGCTCCAGCTCTACCGCCCCTCAGCGCCACTCACCATTTGACCCCCAAATCTACAGCCACCGGTCATATTCGGGTCTGGGAACCCTAGCTCCAGCCCCCCCGGTCGAGCTCCTTTCAGCCCCCAGTGAGCTTAATTCCACTAGCGGTTGGTCATTTGATGACTATGAGCCCACGATAAAGCCCCTAGCTAGAGCCTGTGGTCATGTGAGTGACTTGCCGCTAGCCCCTAAGGGCCAATTTTTTGCCCCTAGTTAGTGCTGCAAAGTCCTTTTTACAGGGTTTTTTTTCATTTTATCATAACATGGGAAAATAGAGGTATTTTTTCAAAAACGAGATATCATTTGAAAGCTGGTTCGACGATCTCCATAGTGGTGGTGGTTTTATTTTTTGATGGCTTTTTCTGCCTCTGAAGTCAGAAGTTGATGTTTTCACTCTGGGAGGCATAACTTTTGCGTCCTGATTCTGTTTTTTGAAAACAAATAGGCATTGGAAAGCTGGTTCAATGCTCTAAATAGATCTCAAACCTGATTTTTCCAAAATTTTCAGCAAGTATCTAATTTTTTTGTTAGAAATCATCCTTTACTTTTTTGAGTTATTTTCTTGGGAAACGTGCAATCAAGAGTTTTTTTAGATCAAAGAGGAATATATTTTTTCATTTGAGAGTACATACTTGTTTTTTGTCATGGATACACATAATATTGTGCCCTTTATTCCATTCAACTATTTTTGTTGGAAGAAAAAAATGGAGATTCATTTGAAACACAAGGGGTTGTACAGGGTAACCATGGGTACAAAAATTGAACCTACAGGTGCTACTGAAAAGAGAAAGTGGCTTAATAGGTGTGATGAAGCTTATGGTACATTATGTCTATCTCTTTCATTTGACCTTATTTTTCATATTGAGTCTTGCACTACACCAAATGAGAGTTGGACTACTTTAGAGTCTTTGTTTGGGAAGCAGGATACTATGAGAGGGTTTTAGTTAGAGAATAAGCTTATTGGCTTAAATCCTAGGGATTTTGAAAACATCCAAGAGTTTTTCACCAAAATAAAGTCTCTTAGATTGCAGTTGTCACAATGTGGTGTTTAGAAAGAAGAATCTTAGTTGATATTGTCCATTCTTTCTAAGCTTGGACCAGATTAGTCAGTTTTTGTATCTACCTTTTATGCCACTAGGGATGCACTTGGTACAAGATTCACTATGCCATCTCTTGATGAATTTGCTTCATCTCTTACTTGAGAGAAAGCTAAGTTAGCTAGCATGGGAATGGTGAAACCTTCTTCCTCATCATAGGCACTTATTGCATCACAGGAGCCTAGAGATCAGAAGGCTTCTACAGGAAAAGGAAAGAAATAGAAACAAAAGGTTTCCAAACCTCATGAGCAATAGAAGGAGTCCTCAAATTCATCCTCCTCTTCTAAGGGGAAATTATCTAGGAAGGAGAAGAATACATGTACATATTGCAAGAGGGAAGGACATGCAAAACATAATTGTTACAAGAAGGACATTTATGAGCTAAAACATCTTCTTCAAAAAAATCAGATTGATTTGCCTTCTAGGATGTTTGCATCATTTTCTTCTCCTCATTCTTATTCTTCAAAATAACATGACATGGGAACAACTAGTTTAAATACTTCATTAGATATGAAGGGACATAGTCTTTGTGCTTCTTCAGGTATTGGATCAGAGAGATGGCTTCTAGATTCAGGAGCATCTCATCATATGGCATCTTTCATGTCTATGTTCACTTCCTTTGAGCCTTGCACTATGTCTCCCATTTTGATGGGAAACAACACTTACATGAGTGTAATAGGAAAGGGGTCTATTAGTTTTGGGGACCACTCCTTTTAGGATGTCTTGTGTGTCCCTCACTTGAAAAACAACCTTCTTTCCATTTATCAGATCACACATGGAGGCACTGGGAGATCTGTGGAGTTCACACCTGATTCGGTTATCATCAGAGACTTGGAGAGTAGAGCAGTTATTACTACTGGGATAGTGGATTACTCATCTCAGTTGTATTCTTTCACCAATTTTGCTACTGATGGTGCTTCTATTCCTATAGTTGTTCCTCACACTTCTAGTGTGCATCAACATTCAAAGGAGAGATTTGTATTCTTGAACATTGGTGATCTCACTTTGGATCCTGTTCTCGAGCCTTCCATTCCATCTCCTCCCCCTCCTATTGCTATTGTTGTGGCTACCGATGTGGCTTCTTCTATTTTATTGCATCAGGATCCTGTTGATCATCCATCTTTGGAGGCTACTCTTGAGTCTTCACCTACTTTGACTTCTTCATTGGTTGAGGTCACACTTGCTTCTATGGAGACATCTTTGGCTACACATACTTCACCTTCAGAGATTGCTTTTATTCAACCTCTTCCCTCTCACTTCTTTTAGGAGATGTAGTTTATTCAGTTCTTTTGGAGCTACTTCATTCTAAGGGGGATTTTTGTTCTCTTTCTTCCTCTCTTATGGGGGGTTTATTTCATTTATCTTTGTGATGGATGGTGTACTTGGGGGGTCTTAAGGAGTCCTCCATATTTCATCACTTAGTTTGCATACTATTTTTGGGGAGGAGTTTTGTTCCCATGTGGTTTTCTCCTTTACCCCATTTGATTTAGTTTGCATTGCATTTGTAAATGAGTACTTGATCAGGCCTTATTATCAGGACTCATCTTTGCATAATAATTTGCTTCTCCCTAAGTTGCATTTATGGGGGGGTGTTGGTGTAATTAATTATTTAATTACACTTTAGCATAAGTTTACTTAGGCATATTTTATTTCCAAGGTTAATTATTATCCTTATCTAGTTGAGCTATCTTTTTGCTCAAGATAAGATTAGGGTTGTGCATCATTTCCTTTTTGAAGGCTTTTGTATTATTTGTAAATGCTCAATTAATTTGAATAATTATTATTCTAGTTTTTGCTTACACATATTGGCTCTGAGGGTTTACAGAACATCTCTCCTTTTTTGTTTTGAATATCTGTTGCATGTGATAGGTGATTGCTTGCAGGTGATTCTTAGGGACTGTGAAGTTGGTTTTTCAACTTCTACAGTACTAGTTAAAATTATGTGAATTACAAGAATGGGGGCATAAATCCAAAAGTGGGTTGCCCTCCTTCTCTCTATGCCATTTCACATAGAGCTTGAATAAAGGTAGAATGTGAGGCTACCTTGGCCACTTCAAAAAGGGAAGAGGAGAAGTCCACTCATGGCTCTTCTTCTCCCTATTCCACTATCCCACCTACTACCTCCTCTCACCCTATTGTGGAAACATCGACTTCCGCTCTTATGCAATTTCTAGGGAGTTCGATAGTGCCTGATTGGCAGAAGTCCAAGTGTTTAGCTTTTGAACTTACTATCTTACCCACGATGCCTCAACCTATTTTTTATGGTAAGGGGAAGGTTCCCCATGGGACATCTTCTATGTCTTAGTCTCCACGGCCTCCTACTATTCCTACCTCTAAGGTAGCGAATGGGAAGAGGCCTGCCACTGAGGTAGTTGAGTCTACTCCCCTTGCTATTGTTCCATCATCCTCTCCATCTCTTCCTCCTTTTTTAATCTAGGAGTCCCTCCCTCCACCAGAAATGGATATGATGGATACTTCGATGGATGAATAGGAATCTTCCATTCCTTCTTAGGGTGCAACCTCTAGCTCTTAGAGTCGTAGAAACCACCTTGTGTGCTAGCACAAGCATCAGAAGAAGGATCTAGTCGTTGAGTAGGTTGCCTTGTAAAATAAGGAAGAGGAACTAGTAGCTCCTACTTCGGCATCTTTTGTTGTGTCCTCTTCTTTTGCTCCTCTGATTCAGTTCCCTTAGCTTCAGTCCTACTCTCGGCTCCCCTTGTGAGTGTGAACAATCCTCACCCAAAGAGGGTGTAGGTATTCATTGCTCCTTTGAGTGAGACTCCCCTTTTGATGTACCTTTCAGACATCTCACCATTTTTGAAGCCCATGGACATGTCAAATACCTTGGTGGTGTTCAATTAGTTTTCCTCCTCTTTCTCCACATTCTCTACTTCATCCATGGGGATTTCACATCATTTGATGAAGAAAAATATGGAGGATGAAACTACTTGTAATGGGGATCAAAAGAAGGGTTCACCTTCTTTAGAGTGTGGTTCTACATTGGCTTATGTTGTCCTAGTGATGGAGGAAGCCCCAAAATCCTTGGAGTTTGTCACTACTCCCGAGTCCTTCAATGAGGCTAGTAGTGGATCTCAGGCACTACCCCCTTCACCCATTGAGTTGACGCATGGAACCTTGGTAAAGTGCATGTTGAAATACATAGACAATGTCCCAACCCTATCAATGATTTTCACGAAATCACTAACGCTTAGCTCACAGGAACTGAGTGGAGAAGAGCTTGAGGGGCCTTCTTCCCTAGGTCTTATTGTAGGAGGGTCAGAAGGTACCCCCTTGATATTCTTCCCTTGCAGGCTTGTCTGTCCTCCCCTTATAATGATCTAGATTGAGAGAACAACTCCCTCTTGGTTGACAAGGACTTAGGGGGTGCCTCTTCTTTATATGTAGATTATATTATGTGTGTTGTGTTCCCCTGTGCTTGTTTTATATGTTCCTGGATGACCCTTGTCACCCTCATAGGTGCTTGGATATAGGAGTATTTTTTTGTCATAGAAATTATTTTATTTGTCACATCATTCTTCTCTTTGTTGTGCCTTGATTTTCGATAATTGGGGACAATGCAAAGTGTTGGGGAAATTTAGGCCTCCCTTCCATGTTGACCCAATTTTTTATTTTCATTTTGTTTTCATGTGCCTTATTCACATGGTCCAGATCCCCCTATTTCTTGTTTGTTATGTTATTTTCCTTCCTTTATTGGAATCTTTCTCTCTTCTTTGTTTATTTTGTTATGTTGTGGTTCTTATGTGTTATCTCTTGTGTGTTTGAAAACATTACCAAGGTTAAATTTCATTATGTAACACAGGACACAACATCACTTTCATTATTTTTTTCTCTCCTTAAGATGTCACGTGCCTTTGAATTCAACATGTACCATCCTAAGGGGGGCTCTTATACTGCTTTGATTTTTAGAAGATGTATTCATTGGACAATGAATACCTTCTTGAAAAATCTATATTTTAAAAATAGCATTCCTCAATAAGGACCCTTAGCAAAATACTTTTCCTTCATCATGGGTTTGTAAATAAATAATTTGAGAAAATTTCCTTTGAGGGAGAAAATTTTCCTACAGGAAAAGTTCTGACCTTCCCCTTGTGAGGGGGATTTCTTCTTTCATATTCCTTGATGAATTGAAATATTTCAAAAGGATTCGTTGATGTTGAATTGACTTGTGAAAAATATTGTTGCACTTTCAAGTAGAGTGTCCCTTTAGTAGACTCCTTTTCATTTGAAGGTTTGCCAAGGGACCCCTTTGAAAGCTCTTCCTTTGATTATTGATTGTTTGCATGAATATTTGTTTGAATGCCTACGTGGCTTCTTGATTTCTAACATGTTTTGTCTACAGATTAACATGTTGCTTTTCATGTATGCTTGTGAAGCTGCTTTTCAATCGACCTTACAGGATTGAGTACCTATAGGGTCCCATTGAACTCTACGAAGCCTCTCACAAATTTGTCTTCCTTTAGGACTGAGCACTTGGGGTGCACCTTATTTGCAAGTTTGAGGACATATAAAGTGCTTTCATCCTTTGGGATCTATTCACCATTGGTCTATGAGCCTCTGGTGCACTTTTTTCAACTCTCCTTAGGTTTGAGGACTTATGGAGCTATTTTCCTACCTTGCATTTTTGAGCTTGTTAGATTTTAGTCTGCTTCCTCAATAGTTCAGGTATACTTTCTTGAAAATATTTCAACTTACTTTATCGAATAGTCATTGGCACTCATGTTCACTAAAGTGGGGGAAAAATGTATAGGAGTGATTTTGCACCCCCTTGCAAGTTCCCCTTTTACACCCTTCACCTTAGAACAATCAAACCCAACAATGTAATTACACATCATCCATCCAAACTTCATCCACTTGGCACCTATTTATAGTGTCGATAGGGGAATTTCTATTAGGGACACACATGTGGCACATGGACATCTACACAATGCACTGTTGTCCTGACAGGATTCCCACTTTTAGAATTTGTAAAGGCATTATGTTTTCAATTGGGGATGAAGTGTAATGTATTTGTGCCCTTCAACTAACCTTTGAATGACTCTTTCCCTCCTAAATCGCCTTCAAATTCCTATCTTTCACATTCATCTCATCTTCTTCACATCTCTTCACAAATTTGGACAACTCTTGAGCATCCTTTTGCAATCTCTTAGCTACTTTCTACACTATCAACTTCATGATTCCAAGATCAAAACATTTTTCACATCTACCATATAAGTTGCAACTTGGTTTCTTGCGAGACTTCCTTCAGCATAGCTGTGGCAACGTTGAATTTTCCATGGTTATAGACTTGCATTCCTCTCTCATTGGCCTTGAGTGCCTCTGGTTGAGGGTGGTATTGTTCACTTTCTATTGCATTATTGTTGGATTTGAGTATCATAGTGTTTCTTATATTGTTCTATATTTTCTCTTTCAAGTACTTTCTTTATCACATTTCTATCTCTCTATCTATCTGGCTGTCTATGGAGGTGGAAACACCAAAATGGGGGTTTGACTGTAGCAAGCCTTGAAATAGCCCCAACATTTTTCCTCGCTTTGTTGTGTGTAGGTACTTGTTTGTATGGAGCTTGCAAGCGAACTGGACCTTTCATGAGTCAAACTTTTATCCCTCTCATCCTTATTATTTCCTATAACATCTCTTTTAATATTTTAGTTATTTCATTATTTCTTGCTTTCACCATCACCTTAAACTCCAATAACTAAGTTGTTAGTAGGTTTCCAGTACTTTTGACTTTCCTCTTTCACTGTTTGTCTGTACAGACGACAACACACTTGTGAGATTCCAACACATCACACCATCATCTTTGTTGTGCACTGTTGTCCTATGATAGAGATTTGATAGTCATAGTATGGGCTCTAGAAATTTTCTCATTTAGTCCAAACATAACTATTGGGTTAGTAGATTGATAGAAGCACTGATAATGCTCTTCATTCTCTACCCTTGACATCATAACACTATCCTAAACACTTTTCCAACTTGACGTAGATTAGGAAAACCTTCAACTCTCAGTTCTCTGTGACCTGGAGCCGCTGAGTGGTCAGTCCCTCTCCTCTACATATCTCATCTAGAAAAAGAGTTTTTGTGAGTCTCAAGTTACTCCATGGGTCCAATTCTTTTTCCTAATATTTTATCACTTATTATGAGTAGAGAGCATACCATACTACTTGTTTCCATCACTAGTAAGAGAAAAAGTATAACAATGTGAACATAATTAAATATTAAATTAATTATGTTCACATTGTTATACTTTTTCCCTTACTAGTGATGGAAACAAGTAGTATGGTATGCTTTCTACTCATAATAAGTGATGGTTACGAGTGGGAAGAGGAGTGCCATAATAAGTAGAACAATGTGAACATCATTAATTTAAACAATGAAGAAATATTAAATTAATTATGTTCACATTGTTATAATTTTTCCCTTACTAGTGATGGAAACAAGTAGTATGGTATGCTTGCTACTCATAATAAGTGATGGTTGTGAGAGGGAAGAGGAGCACCTCAATGCATTTGAATTTTTCTCTTAAGGAAGATGAGGCTAGAGGGTCAGATACTGATGGGATGATCTAGATGCATGGGGGTTAGTGGCTCTATGGCATGCTCCTCTTGTTGTTCATTTTTTGCACTCTTTACACTTTGTTGTGCCCTTGTTGTGGCTCTAGATTGTTGTTTTCCCACCACAACTTGGGTGTGTGGTGTTTTACAATTTTCCTTGCTTGCGGGGGTTGGTCCTTTGTTTGTGGGTGCATGGGGAAGGATTTTTCTTCTTTACCTATTTGTTGCCAATGTTACTCAGGTGGCCCATATTAGTGTTTATGCCTCTTCTTAGCTTGGACACCTATCTCAATTAGGGAGGGTTTCTGAATTCTTTCTACATTCTTGTGGGTTTTCTTCTCTTGACCGTGCTCATGGGTGGTTCAATGGTGCTTGGTTCTACCTCATCTATGTTTAGTGGAGTTGTATTCTAAAGGTCTTGTTGTAGATCTTTGGTTTTGCTTGTCCTTTTGGGACCTCTTGGCCTCTATTTTACCTTGGCCTATGTTCATTGTGAGGCCTTTTGGTTTCTATGGATGACTATGGCTTGTCTCTTACCAAGTCTAGTCCAGAAGGTTGTTTATCTATTGGTGTTCCTATTTGTTTGTTCTATGGAGGTTTCTTCTCCATGTTCAACAGTTTAATGTGGCTGCAAGGTTCTTGCCCTATTTCTTTGTTTTTTTTGGGTTCTTTGCCTCTAGAGGAGGAGTTCTCCTTTTGGTTTAAATGCCATGGATAGAGTGTGGTTGTGGTTTCTATTATTATTTTCCAAGCCTTGGTGAGTCTTGGTGGTTTTAAGTTGTGGGAGGCTATCTTTGTTACCTCCTTTGGTTTTTTTTGGAGAATTGTGATGGTGATATTCATCTCCACATGGGTGATCTCCTATCCCTATGTTGGATCTTGGCCTTGGTTGGCCCTGTGTTTGGTTGCTCTTGTTGGGGTGGGGTTGTTCTTTCCTTTTGTATTGGTATTTGAACCCTTTGATGGGTTTTCTATTGTTTGGTTTCTTTGAGGCTAGCTTCTACTATCCTCTCTCAAACTGGTGGGTGTTTTTGGGTTTTCTTCCCTAGCTCTTTGCCCAACTTCCCCTTTTGAGGTGGGGTTGTCTCCTATTGAGGTAGAGGTTGTTCCTGTCAGCTTGGCTTGAGTGTTGCTTCCTTCTCAACTTCTACTTTGTTGTTAAAGCTAGAATGGTTGCTTGGGGTTTCTTGCCTTGGCTCAAAATTTGTTATTCTCTTATAGAGATGGAGAGCCATTGGTGGAATTTAGTGGGTTAGTCTTTTCTAGCTCTCTACTAGGTGGATTTTTCTGAGTTGGTTCCTTTACTACTACTGTTGATTTTTTTTCTCTGCACCTAGTCTCTATTTTTGCTCCTTTGGTGGTGGTGTTAGGGTTTTTGGACAAGGTGGGTGTGTTTGGGGAAATAGATCTCCTATTCCCTTTGGTTTATTTTATGTTCGACATCAGAAACTCTCGAGTTGTTGCATGTTGGTTGTAGGCCTTGGTTCAACATTTTAAGTGGTTGGTTGTTGTTGGTTTTTTCCCTGCTATAGGGTGGTGTTCTCTGGTTTGGTTTCTTGGGTTTAAATTGGGATTCTCCTTCCTAGCTATATTTTGGGTTGGTCTTTTGTTGTTGTATTTCCTTTTCTCTATAGTTGTTCTATAACTAGTTCCTTGCTCTGATCAAAAGCTTTGGTTGTTAATGGTCCTATCATGCCTCACTCCTTGTGAATCTTTCTTTTAGAGGTCTCTCTTTTTGGGAGCCTCCTCTCTTCTACCTCCATGGTTGCTTTGTAATGGGTACTGGCCCTTCCAGTTTTAACATAATGAAATCAATGTAATGTATGAAAAGTGAATAGTTCTTCCGAAACAATATAATAAAATAAAATAACTATAAAGTAAGAAAATATATCTCATAAGTAAATAAATAAAAACTTAACAATATAAAACTATATTTTTTAATAGGGCTATAGTAAAATAAAAAATCTTAAGTAAATAAAATAAAATATCTTATTTAAAAATTTCTTCAAATAAAATAATTCAAGATTGATATCTCTTAGCATTTTAGTATTTTAAAAATTAATAAGAGTTATATTATTTTATAATATAAAGAAACTAACTAAAAATAGTTAAATTTATAACTAATGATAATTTATACATACAAAAAATAACTAGCTTAGATATACATCATATATTCCCAATGTGTAATTCACACTTACACCATATATACACAAGGTGATATTTTGTACATGCATCACATATACTTAAGAGTGAATAACTTGACAAGATCATTAGTACAACCTCTCAAGTGCACATAATAGCTATCTAGAAAAAAAGGATGTAATTTCAAACTTATTGTAAGCATCATTTCCCTCTCTTGGTTCAATAGCACATAAACCCTTGTTTATCTCATCTAGAAAAAGAAAAAAAGTATAAAAATGTGAACATAATTAAAATATTTCTTCACAAACAATGTAATGTATCAAAAATGAAATAGTTCTTCCTAAACAATATAATAAAATAAAATAACTATAAAGTAAGAAAATATATCTCTTAAGTAAATAAATACAAACTTAACAATGTAAAACTATATTTTTAAATGGGCTTATAGTAAAATAATTTTTTTTGAGTAAATACAATAAAATGTCTTATTAAAAGAAATCTTCAAATAAAATAATTCAAGATTGATATCTCTTAGCATTTATTAGATACATTGATCTAATTTATTATTAGTATTGTAAAAATTAATAAAAGTTATATTATTTTATAATATAAAGTAGCTAACCAAAAAATAATTAAATTTATAATTAATGATAATTTATTGAATTAATTTTAAAATACTAAAATTATAATATTTTAATTGAAAAATTATTTTACATTTTCAAATTATTTGAGAAGCTGAAAAATACTTTTCTTATTCTAAATTTATTTAAGTTTATTTTATTTTATAATTCTTAGTTTTAATTTTAATTAATGTCATTTACAATTATTCTTTTTGTAAAAAGTGGCTAGGCCACTAAACTATTTTATTAATAATAAAGAAGCAATTACAAAAATCTTGCCATGTAGGCTTAGCTCGAAAATAACAAATTTATAGTTGAAACATGTGATAGCATATTATCAGTGTAGTACCCCTCCATTTATGCTTATGTTTTCTGCTATTATGTTTTCACACTGTTAGTCTATGATACCTTGTTTGGATATTTTGATCGCTGGTTTTGAGTGATAGTGGATTTATTCTGTGACATGATGATACGTTATAATTGTGATGTTTGATTTCTGATATGCTTTGAGATAGCGTAGATGTTTACTTTTAGTTGATTATTGTTATGATGGACTAACAGCTATTTATTTCGTTAGTTTGCTGTGAAGTGTATTGGTGTGGAGAACGGAATCGCATCACTCGCTTGCGAGTGCCCTGTGATATCTGTGATTTTCTCTGCACGGTGTGTCTATTTAATGCTTTATATATATATATATTTGTATGCTCGTTATTTGCTTGGTTGCAGGGATTGCAGGTACATGACACCGACTCCACCTGGGTACTCAGGTCTGAGTGTGTCAAGACTCAACAGATACGTTGATCGGGAGATAGTAGTTTGGTTTATCCCAGCCTAGTCTATAATCCTGGTCTTAGTACATTGTCTATTTTTAGTTTGAGTCATAGGATTGTATGTCATTTTCTATTTGGAATTGTTAAAAGGTAAAACTTGGTTAAATTTTAATATTGGTTTTTGTGCTTTAATTACTGTTATTTAAATTAATGTTTTAAATGTGGAAGAAATTACTTGCTTGGTTATTTAATTAATTAATTAGCTTATTTGGTTAAATGGTTTGATTTTAAAAGATCAAACTTATTTAATTAAATAAATTAATTAATTAAATTAAAATATTAAGTGAGTAAATTGTTATATTTGAAAATTAAATAAATTGTGGAAAATTGTAAATTTAAATTAAAAAAAAATGTATGATTTTTGAATAGTGGTTGTAAAATTTAAATTAAATAAATAAATTTGCATGCAAATATTGAAGGGCAAAAATTGCCGTGAAGTGGAGAAGATATTTCATAACCACTTCTCGACATGTGTGCCTGTGTGTTAAATGATTCTTGTTCAGAAAAAAATTGGTTACGGAGGATATTTTGGATCTCGGGAAAAACACAGAGGTTATTGAATATCCTCACGGGGAAATTATCATAGTTTTTGCAAAAAAAAATTCTTGATGGGTAAAAATTATCTTTTCTTAGAATTTGTTATTTCCCTGTTTGGGTTGTATATTTGTGGAAGATTTCTTCCTTGGAAGATCTGTGTGATTGGATATAGCTTTTGAGGAAGATCTTTGGCTTTTGGATATTTTGGAATTGGTTCTCGGGAAGGAATTGGTACCTACAGGCAACCGAGGCTACAAGGGTTTCTTCACCAGATAGCAAAGGAATTCAGGTAATCCTCTTGCAAAAAATTATTTTATTTTGTTTTGGAAAGGAAAGCTTCTGTAGATATTTTGCTGTGAGAATTCTTGATGGCTTCAGGAAAGCTTTTGTAAAAAAAAATTCTCTGTTGAAAGTATTTTAAATTTTGTTAAGGGAAATAATTGTTTTAAAAGGGAAATGCATCTTCAAGGAATAAATGGGGATATGAAACAAAATGTTTGTGTGTGATTTCATTTGAAAACCCTGTAGAAGATTATTTAATTTCCCTGTTGTAAATTCCCGGTTGAATTTGAAAACGTACATTTATTTATATATATATTGATTTTCATATATAAATTGTATTGTGAAAGTAATGTATATATTTTGTATTAAATGAATATTTATTTTATTAAAATTGCCGCTGTACGGACGAAATTTACCAGATCAAAGTTTTGTTATATTGTTATTATTTTAAAATGGGGATTATAATTGTCAAAATTCGCAGAGTTTTAAATCCTTATACCAAAGAAATTTTGTTTTATTCTTTGTAGACTGTATATGAAATATATATAAGGGCTTTTTATGGGGGCCGTGGGGGTTTTCCCCACAGTCGCCGCCCCTAAGGGAGGCGATAGTGGGAGGTGGTTGCGGCTGCTCCCACAGCTGCCGCCCCTAAGGGAGGCGATGGTGGGAGTAACTCCCACCGCCTCCGCCTATGCACAGACCGGCTCGGCTGTGCCCGTCGCCTGCCAAAACCCTTATCGGTGCCAGGTACTGGCTGCGAAATTTGTTAAACAAAAACTTTGTTACTTTTTTTGATTTAAATTTCATACGAATTTTATTAGTATTTTAAAAGCAAAATTTATAATTCGGATTTTATATATATATATATATTTGTTGGAATTTAAATATAGTATTTTTATAATAATATTTATATATTTACATATGATTATATGTTTATATATAGATATTTGTTAAGTTTGTGAAATTATTAAATTAGAAAAATAATTTTGATATTTTAAAATTTCATGAGAAAATTGAAATTGTGAAAGTATAGAAAATGATTTTATGTAAATTTGTGAAAATTAGAGGAGATAATTAAATGAAATAGTTACATTCATTGTTTTCAAAATAGATCTTATATGAAATTGATTTATTTTACGTTGATTACAAAATGATGCAATTGGATTTAGGATATCCGAACTATAGACAATTGCTTTTCTTGATTTATTTTTATTGTGTTCTTTTTTTGGGAAAAATTGGGAAAGCCTTTGTTGTGTAAGTCTTCTAGAATGAATTGTGTAAAAAGGGTGTTAATTGTTCAAATGTATTTCTTGTGTTAACTTGGGTTGTGCATGCGATAAATATTGTGATTTGGTATTGTTGAGAATTATTTGTTATTGTGTGATGTACTTTGTGCACTTGTAAACCCTATTCATGAAAATGTAGAAATTCTTGTTATGTTTAGGGGAGTGGCTATTTGTAAGGGCCGACACACAAAGTGGTGTCAGGGTAACTTACAAATAGTTGGTAAGTTAATGATAATTAAATGACACATTAATTAGATTAAAACTCTTAACAAGATATTTTGCCTCTCTTATGACTCTTGAGCTACTTCAGTCATGAGTATAAGATGAGAAGGCCTGGAATGGAAAATCGAAGTCTTGTTTCCTTAAGAGACATTTGATTCCACAATAGTATGTAATAAGGGCCGGGTTTCATAAAAGGTTACCAGGGTAACCCAAGGATTGGGGGCCGGAACCTAGGAAGAAACACCAGGGTAACCTTTGCATCGTTGTGATGACACTCCACCTAGAATAATAGTTAACCTTGTGTTTGTATTTCAATCAATTGTCTAAATCTAGAAGCAATGTAACCAATAGTCTATTGTGTACTAGTGTCTAGGGTTAGTAGATTAGGTCTAGGTAACCTCATTACTATCTCCTAGCACGGGGGGTGTACCTACAGGTACCACATGGTTGGGTGGAACGTGAACCTTACTCCGTTGGGTCCCCAGTTTGTGATCATGGCATCGAGGGCTTCATGGATGGAGAGCTCGAATTTGGAAACTCATGTTTATTTCATCATTGTATATTGTAAATTTGTATTGTAAACATCCCTCAAATGTTGTGAGGTGAACACTTGTAATTGTAATAATTATTGAACTACCTCATCAGATGGATGAGTATTGTATAACTTATCGAATGTAATGTATGGAAAAACATGTATGTACTTTATGTTATTATGAATGGTATTCAAATGAAATGCAATGTTTATCTTTAAATGTTTATGTTATTAATTAACATGTGCAATGCAAAATATTTAAGTCACTTATGGAAACTCAAAGTAGTGTAACGTCGTATAGCTTAATGAATGTATGCAACTAAATAACTAAATAATTAAACTTTAAAAAAAAAAAATATTACACCTATTTTTACAATTGCAACATTCTTAGGTTATTAAGACGAGGCATTACAATCGACATACAAAAATAAAAGAAGATACATCATCAAAAACCATTACAAAAGATGAAGAAGAAATATATCATTGTAGAACCTTACAAAATTGTAAGTCAGAACCTTGTAGCCAAGCAGACAAAAAAGAATATGTGAGATACATATCCATAGACAAAGGACCCGAAGCCAAAGAACAAAATAAAGTGGTAAGGTTCAAAAACCTTGGTGAAGGAATGCCAGTTAAACCTCAATTTTAGAGGATGAGACCACATCTGTAGAAGGATGAAAGAAAGGAGTAGAGTGGGGGTCAACCAGTGCATGCCAAATCAAAAACTACATTGAATCATACAAATTCTACACTGAGGTAGCAATTAAGTTGCTCAAGCGAGATATTAGGTGTTGTAGATGATAACTAAATTCAAATGGAAAATCATCCAACAAACCATGTGCCATGGAGCTGAGAAGAGTTGTCAAGGATCGATCAAAGAGAAAATGTTGTCGACACAAGATACCACCTACCATATTTGAGCCCTATAAGATGTCATAACTCTCCAAAGCTGGTTGGAGAGTCGATAGGGGGTAGATGTGGAGAAGGTGATAGTTTCCAAATAGGTATTTGACCATCTCGGTGCACCATAAGATGTCCATAAAATTGGAGACAAACAAGAAGCAATTTAATTGGGAAAAGCCATGGAGTGAAAATATAGCCAGTCCCATCCCAAGACTATAAAAATTGCATCAATTGCTTGATTACACTCAATTATACAAGCCCTACAAAGTTTTTCTTGTGTAAATGGTGTAGAATCACACACTTCATGATACCTTGCAGGTACAAATACTTTGAAGGAGGACTCCATTTAAACACAATTGTAGATAAAATATGCATTGTTACAAAAACCCCACAACCAAATATATTAGTAGAATCTACAAAGCCCAATAACCTTATAGGGGGTGAACAAACAAGTTACATTAAAAAATTGAATCCTCATTGTACATGAAAGAGGTGTAGACGTAATATTCCTATATGAAAATGACCTAAAGAAGTATCCATGTTGGAGAAAGGAAGAAAATTTTGATACAATTGAGAGGGGGGGGGAATTAGTTGTCACATAAATTATACTTACTAAACTTATTCTCATATATAATAAATAAACATGAAAGCATAAACCATCACCACATCAAAAACACAAATAACACCAAGATTTTTTATGTGGAAACCCTATTAGGGGAAAAACCATGGTGGAGGTTAATCGACAAGATTATACTTTGCTAAAAGTATTATAAATGGGGAATGCACATGCATTCAGGCACACTGCCTATAGCTCACTGCTAAAATATAAAAAGAATTACTACCCAAAGGAAGACTCACTATCTTACAGTAACATTCAGATTACATTCGAAAGATTTTGAACTGAGAAAATAACATCTTCTAATGCCTGATTACAGTTCTGGTTAAGCACATAAAGACTTTCACTTGCTCACTCTTCTTCACATTCTACTTTTTCCTTCAAAATATTAGAAAATTATTCACACTTAGCACATGGCATACATCACTCACCACACCTTCAAATGGTATAAACAATCGATCATTTATATCTGTAACTAAGGATAACATTGACTACATGTTGGGTCAACAAAATATAAAATGTGTACAAATTGTTGGCCCAAATTAATAAACAATTTATCAATGCGAACTAAACAATGATGGCCAAAAAATAGTAAGGACCCAAAAAAACATCCTCAAATATAGAACACCTTCAAAAATTATGCCTCAAAGATCCACAACATGCTACAATCACCCTGTCGGCCATGATCATGAAAAACATGAACTCTCAGAAGAAAATCACCAATTGTGAGCACAATGATCAATGCAGACCAACAACAGAGATAGAGAATGATATAGAAACATCCAAAAGCATCATTAATCATCATAGAAGCATCCAAAACATTTCAAATTACTAGAATCACATCATCTTCTTTTAGGAACACTAATTGAAGCAACAAAACAACTGCCAGAACACAAATACTCATAACTCAATCAAATCTTAATGCGAACCTCTAAAATTTCATGTGGGTAAACTAGATATACTAAAAAAAGAACCCTTTAATCCGCAATCTCTTATCACCAATATAATGAGCTAGCCACCATACTGAACTTGATTGCATCACCAACAACCTGCAACTTATTATATTACAATTTTCTCAATATCCTTGACATATACAACCTTAAAGACATTAATGCCAATAATGTTGACATCAATGACAACCACATATAAGAAATATCCAATAATCTCCCCCTTTGGCATTGATGGAAACACATGATGTGAAAAACACCATCAATGCAACTTTCTCTTAGTACTTTCGCCCCCTTAGATTTTGACTCTTTTCTCCTTAACTCTTTCACAATTTTTCACATGAATCTTCTCCCCCTTTGACATCAATGACAAAGATACACATTATATTTCTCTACACAAGATTTGAACAATATTTCTAAACATTTGACTACTCCCCCTGAGTAGCAGCCACCACAACATCAATCTGGATCACAAGATATGACTATGAAATGCATGAAATGATGCAAGTCAATGCATCTTAATTATGATTAGGAGGGATAATCACCCCTTGCTTCCCTCTAAGATACTCAAAAGTATCCTTAGGAAAGGGCTTGGTAAAGATATCTAAAATATGTTCCTTAGTGGGCACATACTCCAATCTGACTTTCTTTTCACTCATCTTCTCTCTCAAAAATTGAAACTTGATAGATATATGCTTGGCTTTTGAATGCAGCACTAGATTCTTAGAAATTTTAATTGCACTTGAATTATCACAGAATATAGCAACAGGTTCATCATACGCAACTCTGATATCTTTCAACATCTGCTTCATCCACAATACTTGAGTACAATAGTTAGTAGCAGTAATGTATTCTACCTCTGTAGTAGATAAAGAAATGACATTCCACTTCTTACTTAATCATGAAATCAACTTCTTTACCAAGAAAAATGCACCACCACTAGTACTCTTTCTATTATTCACATCTCTTTCCCAATCAATATTAGTAAAAGCACTCAAGGTAAGGTCATCTTCTTTAGGATACCATAGGCCAAAATCAAATATCCCCTTCAAATACCTAAAAAATCCTCTTCACAACTGCCACATGAGATTCCTTAGGATCAACTTGAAATCTTACAAAAATGCATACAACATTCATGATGTCAAGTCTAATTTGAGTCAAATAGAGCAATTCACCAATCATGGATCTGTATCTAGTATGATTTGTTGTAGGAGAATCATCATCTTGTGTCAAATTACATCATGTCACCATACGTGTACCAATTGGCTTTGAATCTTCCATACCAAACTTCTTTAGCAATTATTTCACATGCTTGGACTAAGATATAAAGATCCCTCTATCTAGTTGAGTAATTTTCAATCCCAAAAATAATTTCATTTCTACAATCATAGACATCTCAAACTCACTCTACATCTCATTATCAAACTTCATGAACAAACTATCATATCTTCCAAAAATGATATCATCAACAAAGACTTCAACAATCAATTCTTTATCATGATCAATCTTGAAATATAGATTACTATTAGTAGCACCTTTATTAAATCAAAGCTTCAACAAATACTTGTCCAATCTGGCATACCATGCTCTTGGGGCTTGTTTAAGTCCATGCAATGCTTTCTTCAACCATCAAACCATATCTCCCTGATTAGTTAATTGAAATTCATCAGGTTGTTCAATATACACTTCTTCCAGTTCACCATTTAGAAAGGGTGACTTGACATCCATCTGATAAACCTTGAAGTTTTTGTAAGCAACATAAGCAAGAAATAGTCTCACAGCTTCAATCCTAGCAACAGGAGCAAAATTTTCTTCAATGTCAATTCCTTCCATCTGAGAATATCCTTTACACACAAGTCTTGCTTTTTTTCTAACAACTTCACCTTGCTTATTCAATTTGTTTTGAAAGACCCATTTAATTTCAATTACATTTTTGTCTTTAGGTCTAGGAACAAGAATCCATGTATCATTCTTCTCAATTTTTAGTAGTTCTTCTTTCATTGCTTCCACCCAATTTTCATCTTTGCAAGCTTCATTGACACTATTAGGCTTATTCTTTGAGATCAAACAATATTCTTCTACAATTCTTCTCCTAGTTTGAACACCTTTGTTCTTATCACCTATAATTTGATCTTCTGAATGATTTAGTCTTACATACCTTGGAGTCTTAGGGTGTTCTTGAACTTCAGGCTCTTATGATCTCACTTCTGCACATTCACTAGTTTCTTCCTCTTGATTTTCCTGATTCATAAAATGATCTGAACTTGATTTGGAGTCTGAACTTTCTTTCCTTTATCTGAACTGACATTTTGATTGTCTGAATCATATCTATAGGTTTTGGATGGTCTAACTATTTCTTCATCAACCTTTACATTATCACTTTCAATTACTTTCCTCAATATTTTATTGTAGCACCGGTGGGCTACAATTTGAGTAGAATAACCAAGAAAGATTCCTTCATCACTTCTAGCATCAAACTTTCCTATATCTTCATATCTTTTGATATAGCATTTACTCCCAAATTTTTTGAAGTATCTAATAGTAGGCTTATGACCAAACCATAGCTCATAAGGGGTCTTACTGGTATCAACTTTGGCATGTATCCAGTTGAGAGTGTAAATGGTAGTACTTACAACTTCTCTCTAGTAGATATGCAAAACATTTCCTTCCAGCAACATAGTCCTAGCATCTTCTTGAATTATCATGTTCTTCCTTTCCACAACTCCATTTTGATGAGGGGTCCATGGTGTAGATAATTGTCTCTTTATCCCATGCTCTTCACAAAAAAGAATTAAACTCATCGGAAGTGAATTCATCACCTTTATCTGATCTCACAAATTTAATCTTCAAACCTGTCTCTATCTCAACCATAGCCTTAAAAATCTTGAACTTCTCTAGAGCTTCAAAATTTTCCCTTAATAAAGTAACCTACATCAATCTAGAATAATCATCAATAAGTAACATGAAATACCTGTCTCCTTGTAAACTTCTGACTCTATAAGGACCACACAAGTTAGTATGCACAAGCTCCAACACTTCATTTGAACAATTTTGTTTGCTCCAAAATGAAACTCTAGTTCGCTTCCCTAACTAACTATCCTTGCATATAGAATTATTAGGTTTTATCAACTTAGGAAGATCTCTCACTGCCTAAGTAGAACTTATCTTGATAATATTGTCAAAGTTTACATGACACAATCTCCTATGCCACAACCAACTTTCATCAGCTTGAGCAATCAGACAACTTTTACTAGTAGCACTTAGGTGAAAGATATTACCTTTTATTTTTATACCAGATGCAATCATATTTTTGGAACTCCCCAATATTATACACTTTCCATTCTTTAATTGAATATTGTATCCCTTGTCAACCATTTGTCCAACACTTAAGAGATTATGCTTCAAACCTTCCACATATAGAAAATCATCAGTATTATGCTTACCATCAAGAGAAATGGATCCTTTGCCATGGATTACACCAGCTTTGTCATCACCAAATCTTACAACACCACCATCATACTTTTCCAAGCTGAAAATTTTACTTTTATCACCTGTCATGTGATGAAAACATCCACTGCCAATCCCCATTCATCTTTTTCTTCAACTCTAGCAGCTAGAGATTTCTCCACATTTATGCAACTAGAAAATTTAATAGGTACTGGATCATTTTCCTTGATAGCAATAAATACCCATTCATCCTCACTTAAATTCCCTTTATCAGATTCATCATCTTGATATAACCTTTAAAATTTTCAAAATTTTGAAGGCCCATGTTGAAAAATTTTCCTTTGCACACTCGGAAGTGCACCTACAAAATCTGCCCTTGAGTGACCTACTTTGGAGGGTCGCAATTCAGAGCTAGTTGATTGTTATGTCGAAAGGATTGTTGCTCTCCATTATCCCCACATTAATGTACTCCCTGGTCTAATTTCAAATCCCCATGGTCAGATTTTCTATTTTTACTAGGCCAAAAACAAATGTATTTTGCTATGTTTTGTGTTGTGCAATTTTCGCACACACGCCCCACTGAAAGTAGGGACCCTCTTTTGCTCTGGCTTGGCCTCTTGATTTTATTGATTTGGTTGTTTTTGGAGGTCCTTGGATGTTCATCTTGCTTACACAAGAGATTCCCCTAGGAAGTACTTTGAAAATCTAATGTTTTGAGCTCATTTCAGGTTTTTCACTGCTTTTGGGATTTTTTGCCCCATCTGGATTTTCCTGGATTTCACTCAAGGCCCGACGGCTAATGTTTGCACTATTTTTTGGAGATTCCGATCCTTCATAGAATTCTAGAGGGATAAGATTTTCCTAAAAATTTGTCTCCTTGTCGAATTCCCAGATTTGGGTTTGGTTTGTTTTTTTATGAATGTTGATGGCCTAGTCATTGTTTTCTCCTGTTGATTGATGAGTCTAATGGTGCCTAGAATTCTTATTTTTTCATTTTTGAGCCTGACCCTATGTGTATAGTTGTTTTCATTTTGGTTGACTTTGGGGTTTTTGGGATTGTGTGATTGTCAACCTTGGGTGAGTTTGTGAGCTTGTTTTTTATTTCATTTAAGTGAAACTCACTTGTGTCTCCTTTGAGTAGCCCATCCTCGAGCTTAATGATGGTGGAAATCAAAATTTGGGCTTACTCCCATGCATTCATGGTGGAATTTTAAGGTTTCAAATTTATGGCATCATCATTTCCCCTCGATTTTCTTTAGGGTCAACCTTGGATTTTAATGATGATTTGTAGGAGGTTCAAATCAAGCCAGTGGCGAACCCAAGTCCCTCAAATTTGTGATCTTTCTATCAATTTGAGTGAAATCATGTGAGAACGTTGAAGTTTGGGTTTTCCTTCAATTTTGGGATTTTCTTTCGCTGGCGGATTTCCCCGATTTTCCTTGTCCTTTGGATTTTCCCAAAATCTAGAGTTTTACCTACTTCACGGATTTTCGATCCCTTCAAATTTTCCCAAAATTCCCATTGTCTCTTCATTTTCCAAAATTTGTAGATTGTTGATTTGGTTTCACAAAAATCCATCCTAGGCAGATTTCTCTGAAACTTTGTTGAAAATAATGAATTGTGAGATTGCATGAATTATTGGCCACTAATTGTGTATCATGTGATTAATGAATAATATTAAGGTCTTTCTACTATTTTTTTTTATCTGATTGTGATTGATTAAATGATAATTGGATGATTTTGTGCTTATTTCGCCAGAATCTGCTTGCTTGGATTTTCCTAAAATTCCCTTCTGGCGTGAATTCCGCAAGGGGGTGAAAATCCTGAACTATGAAGAAATTATGCTTTAACAATATTTCGGGAGGATTTCGATCTTTGATTGGATTTATTTGAATGATGAATATATTATTGTGATGGGCTAATTCTGATCCTCATGTTATAATGGATATTATTGATGGTGGTTTTTGCTGAGTGCAAGCTAAATTTAACAGGGTCTTCGAGGAAGCTTTGGAGGAGATTAATTCAATTGGAGGGTTTAAAGTATTTATTAATTCACCTGTGGCTGACTTGGAGGGGTTTTTTTTCTCTTGGTTCTAGATAAATTAGATCAAGACAAGGATGAAGGGTCTAGTTAATGATCGATTACATTGAGAGTTGTGCTTCCTATTTATCCGGAGCTTGTTTTTACCTTTCTATTTTCATCCTTCACATGCATTGGATCAAGTTACATTGTAAATCCCAGGCCAACCTGAATGAGTTCATGTATTTAATGCGTATTTTATCCTATTTTGAATTCCTCTTGGCTGACTTGTTTTGTGGCCAATTGGTATTGTAAAATCTAATTAGGTCGACATGCTCTGGGGATTTTCTATAAATATGGCATTTCACCTCATTTGTAAGAGCAGTAGAAATCAGAGGGGATCGTCCTTGGCTTAGAAGCAATTAGGGTAGTAAAGTAATAATTAGGGTTAGAAGTTAGTCGATTTTGGAGCAAATGTTGTAACATAGAACATTGGAATTGTTGTTGTCATTTGGTCATTCAATACAATTGAAGACATTGTGATTTTTTGGTGATCTCTTTTGTGTTGACTTATCTTCCATGGTTCTTGTGATTCTATCTTTTGAAATTTCTCAAGGTTATTAGATGTATGTTAGATTTTGATTTTGATTTGATTCAATAGTGTTTATGATTTGATGCTTGAAGTGTTTGCAACAATCCCTGGCCCATACTTTTTGTAGCTATCTGATTGTTAGTTGCTTTGCAAAGTTAGCATGGGCCTTATATTTATTGTGCTTAGTTCAATTGTGGAGATTTATTCATTTCAATTGTAATTGGGTTGTCTTGGATGAATGTTCATGATCTGAAAATCTTTAATACCTTAGAAGATTGCACTATTTTTGTAAGATTGCAGATTTATCTTGGTCAAGCAAGAATTAGTTTATGAGGGATTGGTCCATTTCAAGTATTTCATCATTGGCATTGTTAATCTTAGGAGTAGCATTAATCTTAGTGATCTCTCTGAAACCCTTATCTTTTGTTATTTCTTTATCATTCTAGTTAGATTTAGGATCGAAGTATCATCATATTACTAGATCTGATAAATTCAAGATTTAGTACTTTCTTGTAGTAAGGTCCCTTTGTGAGTACCAACATTTTCACATATTATTTGAGTTGTTTATGCATTGTCAAGACCAGAAATTAGAGACCTTGGGGTTATATTTTGAGGCTTGCTGATAGAGATTTACCTTTCAAGAGAGATAGGATATTATATTTTGTCTGAGTTGTTGCTGTGCAGAAAACATCATCAACAGATTGGTGCTAGAAGGAGGGCCTGAATAAGCAAGCTGGATGAATTTTTGTATGCCATCTCTCCTAAAAGATTTAAAAGAACTAGATCTACTCCAAGGGAGGAGGAATTTCAAGAATTACCAGCCCCTACTAGGTCAAGAAGGGCCAGTAGAAGGGGAGAATCATCATCCACCCAGCCACCTCCATCATCTCCATCATCCCCACCTTCATCAAGTCCATCCTCATCTGATTATGAAGCCATTCCCATTCAACAGCTACAACCATTCATAAATCAGACATTACCACCTCCACCTTCACCAATGGCATTCTTGGCAAACAATCCATCTCCATTGGCCTTCAATAATTACAATCCTATGCCCAATAACCCTGAGCTTTTCTGTTCCAAGTTTCACATTAATGATCCCAAAAGGGCTATAGAGGAGCATATTAGGATTTTTAAAACTACCCTTAAGGATAGGGGAATCAATCATGAGAATTTTGCATGCATAATTTTCCCATATTCCCTTGGGGATGAGGCATTTCATTGGTATAACCATCTTCCTACTACATCTATCACTACTTGGCTGCAGCTGGAGGCTGCATTTCTACAAAAATTTGAGACCCCAATCAGTGCCAATGAGTTACTTTTGTAGTTTATTAGAGTCAAGAGGGAGGAAAACAAACCAATAGTGGCTTTCAATAATAGATTTCATAGGGCTTATGCTAGGCTGCAACCCCCTTATGTTGTAGATGATGCTTCTTCCAGGGAGGTTTACTATGAGGCTTTGGATAGTTTAACATCTACTTTCATCAAATGGAAAGTGAACCCTCCTGATAGCCAATTTGAAGCTTATGATGTGGTTGTTAAAGTGAGTACATACTTGAGACAAAACTTGTCTAGACCCTTTCTATTAGCTAACCAAACACCTATGTTGGTCCAATCCCTCAATCACCCTTGGTTCCACATCCATGTCAACCCCTGAGTCAAGCTACACCCATACCAAATTACCCTCTAGATGTGAACCAGTGTGTGTTTCCTCATCAAAAAGTTAATATACCCAACTATCTATAGAGTTTTGAGATATTTAATCAACCCTTGAACCATGGGCTCTATAATGTTTATATGCAGAATTTAGTTGTTATTGTTCCTCCATCAAATAGTTTAGACAAGGAAAGGTTGGATGCACTCACAGAGCTAGTTGAGAAGCTGAACACTGAAGTCACTTACCTAAGGCACTAGAATAGTCAATCCTAGGCATCCCAAAGGGGGCTTTAGTCCAACTATGATCAAAGCAACAGGGATATGATGCAAGCTTAGGGTCAGAGCTTTGATAGAGGACATCTTGATAGAGATCATGGAAGGAAACCACCATGTCAGAATAGGAATTGGGACACAAGTCCTAACAATAGAGGAGTCCTAACATCTTTGGATCAGCCAAACAATCAGGAGAAATCTAGTGGAGTTTATCTGGAAAAGATGGGTTTGTTAGGATGGTGTAGGCTTCGTAATACTAGTCAACATTCTAAATCAAATTGTCAAGAATTCCAGACTGCCGCATCTATTTTCTAGCAGAGAGTCCAACATGCCAACAATATTTCAAGTGGGCTAGAGATAGTACCATCTAATCCTTATGACATATCAGTTATGGTGGTGAATTATGCCCCATTCCCAAGAGGTGAAGAAAATGGACTAGAAGGAGAATAGGAAAAAGGTGTTGAAATAGGGTATGTATACAGTGAAGAATCTATAGCTCAACCTTTTGGAAATAATGAGGAGAATGACAATGGTCCACTAGATGAAGAAGAGTATACAACTGAAGAGGTTCAAACACTCCACCATGTGCCTACTTAGTGTTTCGTAAATGGATGACAATCGGATGCTGATAAAGGAGGAAGTATTGAGGAAACAAGGATAAACTTGTGGTTAGCTCTGAAAACAACTGTTCTACCATGGCTATGGAGCAACTAGGAGAGTATGTGGTGGAAGAACTAAAGAAAGTCAAAATAAGTCTCTCTGCCCATGAGTTGTTAAGGGATCCTACCATTAGGGATGTCGTACTAAAGTCTTTTGAAAGAGATATGCTTTCTGAACAAGAGAGTGCTTCAAGCCAAGCCAATATAAATACTTTAAAGGAGGTATTTCTGTCTGAAACAAGCTTGGGAAATTATGCACTGACAGTTAACCCTCAAGGATGGGAGGCTAAGGAAATCCTCATGTTACATGATATGCCTATTTATAAAACCAATAGTGCTGAAGCATCAATAGAATCAATAGAAGAGGTGGAAGGGAAAGTGTGGTTGTTCGATCATACATAGAATATACAGCAAACTACAAAGAGTAAGCTTCTTCCAATGGAAAAATATCAACAAGCTACCAATGAACCAACTAACATAGGATCTGAGAAAGTCATAGCAGTTAATGTTGAGGCAGCTCTGGAGAAGATTAACTTTTCAATATAGAAACTTCAACAACCTGCTGATGAATGTCCTACAAGTTGTGAAGAATAACTTAATGGAGTTAATATTCTGAACAGTCACAATCTAGAACTAGAACAAATTCTACAAGGAGAGGAATTCAAGGAGTCCCTTCATTAATCACATCTCATTTTCCCTCTTTCTTTGATGAATTCAGTATAGAAAATTCATAGATTTTATGTATTAATGACAAAGTGGCTAATGTGGTTCATGTTGATGTGCAGGAAAATCTGAATTATGTTTAAAACATAAATGTTATAGTACATATTAGTGAGCATCACCAAACTGTTGTAGGCAAGGGCATGCTGGAAGATTAGCTTTTGATGCCTCCAGACTCCAATTCTATTTTGCATGCAAGAGGGATATTGCATCATCAGTTGAGTCTGCCTGAAGACAAGGGGATCAACTCTTCACAGCTGAAGAAGGATGAGTACCACATTCAGTCTACAATAGTACAAAATCAGGTTGTTTCTTTCCTTGCAAAAAATTCTAAAGCTTATCAATTTGATTATGGTAGTTTAGGAAAGACAACTTCCATATGGATTGATCATTGTTTCAATGTGTTACCTTAGTTATTGATTATTCCTGATTATGAGGTTGAATGAAAATGCTACAATTTTGAGGTTTATTTTGCTGAATATAAAGATAAATTTGCATTTATGAGAACTATTACCATTACCTTGTTGCTTTTCCATGCATTAATGAACTGTATGGGGGTGGGTCTCAGTTCACCCTATTTGATGATGAGTTGTTATGAGTCTCTTTGTATATAGTTGGGATAGGTTACTTTAGAATTAGTTTAGGTTTGATTAGTTTGGTTGCTTTGTTCCCTTTGGTTTGCTTCTGTTTTGGTTAGTTTAGGTTTTATTTGTGTTGATTTGGTTGTTGCTTTGCTTCTTTGGCTTGGGTTTTTTGCTTTCTGGTTGGGGAAGTTTCTTTCCTGCACAATAATTATATTCTTATTGGGACTATTTCTTAGTATTTCATTGATGAACTTTAATCATGTCCTTGGGATTAATGGTCAAGATCGTGTGTTAGCATTAAAAATTCTGAATGTTTGATTCAAAGAGGATGGGTCATTGGTTTGATTTGAACCTGAAGTACTCTGAAATATTATACCTTTCATACATCTTAAGAATCCTAAGGTTGTTGTGGGATCTTTGTGAGGTCATGCTAGGTGAAAAATATTATTTTTTGCTTCAGCGCCACTGTGGTTCTCAACCCTGAGTGTGAACTTCGTTGTTCACAGGTTGAAAAGAAAAGGTGAAAAAAAAACTATCAAAAAAGAAGAAAAGAGAAAAATGCTGAAAATCAAAAGAATGAATTCAACTTATTAGGAGTATTCAAGTATCTCTATCGGGGCTATGAATGCCTAGTTGGTAGTAGAGCTATGCTTGGGAGGACTACAACGATAACCTCGTCGGGGCTATGGATGCCTGACTGGCAATGAGGCTATATCCAGGTTGCTTTTGGAGCTAGAATCTTTACATAACTTGACTTGACTAAGCTTAGTTTCTGCAGTAGCTTAAGGAGGGAAATGAACTCACTTGCACACACTTAGATTTTTAGTTTATGGAAAGTTCAGTCTTCCTTTGGTTCTGATTTTCTTTCATCTTGCATTTTTGATCTGTTTTCCTAATATGGAGATCGAAACTAGAGATTTTGGGTTCTTGATTCTTGTTCGTCATCAAATGCTCTAGAGCATTTCCCAGCAGAGTCACCATTTGTTGTGCAATTTTCACACACATGCTCCACTGAAAGTAGGGACCCTCTTTTTCTCTGGCTTGGCCTCTTGATTTTATTGATTTGGTTGTTTTCAGAGGTCCTTGGATGTTCATCTTGCTTACACAAGAGATTCCCCTAGGAAGTACTTTGAAAATCTAATGTTTTGAGCTCATTTCGGGTTTTTCACTACTTTTAGGATTTTCCGCCCCATTTAGATTTTCCCAGATTTCACTCAAGGCCTGGTGGATGATATTTGCACTATTTTTTTGGAGATTCCGGTCCTTCGTGGAATTCCGCAGGGATCAAATTTTCCCAAACATTCGTCTCCTTGTCGAATTCCCATATTTGGGTTTGGTCTGTCATTTTATGAATGTTGATGGCCTAGTCGTTGTTTTCTCCTATTGATTGATGAGTCTAATGGTGCCTAGCATTCTTATTTTTTCATTTTCGAGTTTGACCTTGTGTGTATAGTTGTTTTCATTTTGGTTGACTTTGGGATTTTTGGGATTATGTGATTGTCGGCCTTGGGTGAGTTTGTGAGCTTGTTTTTGATTTCATTTAAGTGAAACTCACCTGTGTCTCCTTTGAGTAGCCCATCCTCAAGCTTAATGAGGGTGGAAATCAAAATTTGGGCTTACTCCACTGTGTTCATGGTGAAATTTTAGGGTTTCAGATTTATGGCATCATCATTTCCCCTCAATTTGCTTTAGGATCAACCTTGGATTTAAATGATGATCTGTAGGAGGTTCAAATTGAGCTGATCGCGAACCCAAGTCCCTCAAATTTGTGATCTTTTGATCAATTTGAGTGAAATCGTCTGAGAATGTCGAATTCTGGGTTTTCCTTTAGTTTTGAGATTTTCCTTCACTGGCAGATTTCCCTGATTTTCCTTATCCTCTAGATTTTCCCAAAATCTGGAGTTTTACCTGCTTCGCAGATTTCAGATCCCTCAGAATTTTCCTGAAATTCCCGTTGACTCTTCATTTTCCAGAATTTGTAGACTATTGATTTGGTTTCGCGAAAATCCATCATGGGCGGATTTCTCTTAAACTTTGTTGAAAATGATGAATTATGAGATTGCATGAATTATTGGCCATTGATTATGTATCATGTGATTAATTTGAGTAATATTAAGGTCTTTCTACTATTTTTTTTTATCTGATTATGATTGATTAGATGATCATTGGATGATTTTGTGCTTATTTCGCTAGAATCCGCCTGGCTTTGATTTTCCTAAAATTGCCTTCTAGCCTGAATTCTGCGAGGAGGTGAAAATCCCGAACTATGAAGAAATTATGCTTTAACGATATTTCAGTAGGATTTCGATCTTTTCTTGGATTTATTTGAATGATAAATATATTATTGTGATGGGATAATTTTGATCCTCGTGTTATAATGAATATTATTGATGGTGGTTTTTGCTGAGTGCAGGCTAAATTTAACAGGGTCGTCGAGGAAGCTCTAGAGGAGATTAATTTGATTGAAGGAGGGTTTAAAGTATTTATTAATTCACCTATGGCCAACCTAGAGGAGATTTTTTTCTTAAGGTTCCAGATAAATTAGATCAAGACAAGGACAAAGGGGCTAGTTAATGATCGATTGCATTGGGAGTTGTGCTTCCTATTTATCCAGAGCTTTTTTTACCTTGCTTTTTTTTGTCCTTCGCATGCATTGGATCGAGTTACATTGTAAATCCCAGGCTGACCTGGATGAGTTCATGCATTTAATGCGTATTTTATCCTATTTTGAATTCCTCTTGGCCGACTTGTTTTGTGGCCAATTGTTATTGTAAAATCTAATTAGGCCAACATGCTCTGGGGGTTTTCTATAAATATGGCATTTTGCCTCATTTGTAAGAGTAGTAGAAATTAGAGGAGATAGTCCTTGGCTTAGAAGCAATTAGGGTAGTAAAGTAAGAATTAGGGCTAGAAGTTAGTCAATTTTGGAGAAAATGTTGTAACACAGAACATTGGAATTGTTGTTGTCATTTGGTCATTCAATACAATTAAAGACATTGTGATTTTTTGGTGATCTCTTTTGTGTTGACTTATCTTGCATGGTTCTTGTGATTCTGTCTTTTGAAATTGATCAAGGTTATTAGATGTATGTTAGATTTAGATTTAGATCTGATTCACTAGTGTTTATGATTTGATGCTTGAAGTGTTTGCAGCAATCCCTGGTCCATACTTTTTGCAGCTAGCTAATTGTTAGTTACTTTGCAAAGTTAGCATGGGCCTTATATTTTTTGTGCTTAGTTCAATTGTGGAGATTTATTCATTTCAATTGCAATTGGGTTGTCTTGGATGAATATTCATGATCTGAAAATATTTAATACCTTAGAAGATTGCGCTATTTTTCGTAAGATTGCAAATTTATCTTGGTCAAGCAGGAATTAGTTTGTGAGGGATTGGTCCATTTCAAGTATTTCATCATTGCCATTGCTAATCTTAGGAGTAGCATTAATCTTAGTGATCTCTCTGAAACCCTTATCTTTTGTTATTTCTTTATCATTCTAGTTAGACTTAGGATCAAAGTATCATCATATTACCAGATCTGATAAATTCAAGGTTCAGTACTTGCTTGTAGTAAGGTCCCTTTGTGATTACCAACATTTTCACATATTATCTGAGTTGTTTATGCATTGTCAAGACCTGACATTAGAGACCTTGGGGTTATCTCTTGAGGCTTTCTGATAGAAATTTACCTTTCAAGAGAGATAGGATATTATATTCTATTTGAGTTGTGCATAAAACATCATCAACATTTTGCACCTACATTTTCAGAATGCTTCAAGGAGGACAAGTTTGAACTTTAATGTCTTGTGATGAATGATGATTCAAGGAAAGCAATATTGCACACATACTCAGTGTACCTAGATGAGCTTATGTTTCTAGTGGAAGCCCCCCGGAAGTTGTTTTGATATTTTTCAAAGTGGTGACTTTGAGAGCCCTGATTGGTTCTGAACAAGTGAAATTGCAGAAAAGCCTGAGTGAGCCACTTTGGTATTTAATATATTACACCTTAGGATGAATTTTTCCATGCCATTTGTTGCAATGAATTCTTGGGTCAAATGGTAACACACCTACTCAATTTCAGGCTCCCAGGATAAGTTCCGATTAGTTAACTAATCCTTTTCTAACTGCAACATGGCCAAAAATGGTGTTCTGAAAACTTCCAAAATTTTAAAATCTAAGGACAACCCATTTCTATTTTTGGTCTAAAACCTCTACAACTCCATTTTCATCAAGATTGGAGGTCATTTGATACATTATTTTAATGTACTTCTGTTTTGGTGAACACGTCCCGGGGGTTAGTTTACAAATGATGTGTTGGTGTGAATAAGTCTTGTACCTAGTTTATTCCTTTACTAGGGACTTAAGGGACTTAATTCACATGTTAAATTTACTTAGGATATTAGTTGTATCTTCTAGAAGTCTTAGTTGTCTTATCTAGACTTTACACTTTCCTAGGTAGTTATGAGATAGTTGTCTCATGCGATAGGATTAAGACACTTGTCATGATCTTGTCTTATCCTATCTCTCATCCTTTCCTTTATAAGCAAGGAATCTCTAGCATATTTTGAATAGCATAGCATTGTAGAGTATTGCATTGATCATATTGTATCATATTGCAATCCATGTTTGGTGGAATAACATCTTCCATTGTTGCTTCTGTCTATCTCTTGTGGAGGTTATTTGGTGTTGCAGATTAAAGATCTTGGGTAGATCACTTCAACATGGTATCAGAGTTTTGAATCTAGCAAACCCCTTCCATTCTTTTCATTAGAGAGTTTCCATCAAGCTTTTTATTGTGATTTAAGTTTCTTGTATCCTATATTGCATGCATGCATTTTGGTGAGATCTGGTGATTGTAGCACTTTTGGCTATAGTGGTAGTATTGTAGGCTGTACCATTACGTCCAGGAGGCTTGTGAAAATCAGATTTGGCTTTTGTTTCACTCAATTTCGTCACCATTTGCAACTTTGGCAAAGAAGGGTTTGGAGCTAAGATTTGGTGAACAACTTTTTACAAGAGCATTTTGGGCAAAAAATAAGCCCTCCTTTGCATCCGGGTGGCCATTTCTGAGTTTTTTGATATAAAATTTTCCTATATTTGGCAAAAATTGTTTATGGGGCAAAATTTTTTTAGCTGAGTAGCCGTACGACCCCCTAGCCTACGCAGGCACAACATCGTCAGTATTAAAAATTTTGCAATTTTTTATCGGCGGGTTAATTTATTTTATTAAAAATTTTGGGCAAAACTTTATTAAATTGGTGGTTTTATTTTTTTTACTCTTTGGACCAAAAAAAGGAATTTAATTCTTGCAGGGCCATACAGCCACCTACAAGTCTTGTCGGCCCCCTTACAATTTCTATCGGGATTTTTTCATTGTAAAGTTTAAAAAATAAAAAATAAAATATTTGAGGCCTTTAAATGTTTTGTCAGCCTGCATTTTACTTTCGTCAGCATCTTGATGAGTGGTTGAGTTGTTTCCAAAGTTCGTAGACTGTATTATAGTTGTCGCAGTCTGCTTCCTTAACCACGGCCTGAGCTAGTCGTGCCATCCATCCCAAACCACCAGTGGAAACCAGAGTTTTCAAACCACAAGGAGTACCTTAACCGCCAAGGCAGGCAAATCTACAAACCGCCAGATGGGCGGTTAAGTCTATCGCGACTGCTAGCAAGCTCGCATGTGACCAAAGCCCAGCCAGACAACTGCCACTTTTTTTTTCCAACCCAGCGATAGGTCTTATTGGTGACCAAGTGCCAGCGCTTTGGGGGCTAAAATTTTGCACCCAGATAGTCTTCAATTTTTGCTCTTGTTTAGCATTCAAAGTGCCTAAAATAGGCCTTTTTTTCAATTTTGCATAACTTTTCACCATAGAATCGGATTTTCGTAAACAAGATATCATCAGAAAGCTGGTTCGACGAAATTCACAATGGTATAGATGATTTTTCTAGATTTTGAACTTTTTTTTAGTTTATTCAGTTTGAAGGTACAAGTGCATTTATTGCTTGTTCTTGGTGTAACTTTTGGAAACAAAGTCAAAATTTGGAATTTTTTTTTTAAATTGCTCAGAAAATTGCAAGGAATCTCTTTGTAACTTCTGTTTTCATTTCTTAGCAAGATCTTTTTTCTAAAAATTGTAAAAAATCACCGTGTGTTATAAACGGTTGATTTGAGCTTGCCACTTGTAAAAATTGCAAAATTTCTTCATTGTAATTTGCTGGGGGGTTGAAAATCCAATTTTAATACATTCTGGGGGGTGAAAGGCACAATTTAAGTGCCACATTGTCTTCTTTCTTTTGGTGTTCATAATAGATCTAAGGAAAATTGAACCACTCACTCCACACAATTATCATACATGGAAGCTAAAAATGACTCAATTGTTACAATCTAAGGGTCTATGGCCAATGTTAGATGCAAAACAACCTGAATTTACAAGGGATTATGAATTTTTTTTCCATAGATGTAAAATGGATAAAGCAAAAGGGCTCATTGGCTTACATGTATCTGATAACTTGTTTCATATTTTAGAGTGTAAAAAACCTAAGAATGTTCAGGATAAACTTGAAGAATTATATGGAAAATCAAATCAGTTATGAGTCTTGCAACTTCAAGAAGATCTACAATCACTCTCTCTAGATGAATTTCCTTCAATTTAAGATTTCCTTGCACAATTCAAGTTGATTTTGTCATAGTTGAAAGGATGTGGGCAAGATAAATCTAGTGATGAATGTATCTTCTTGATTCTGTCTAAGTTAAAGAGCCCTTATCAAGTGTTTTCTTCTACTTTCTATTCAACTATGGATGCAATGGGGAAAGATTACAAAATGCCTACATTTGAGTTGTTTTGTGAGCATCTTACTAGGGAGGAGGCCAAGTTGATTCAGTTGGATGCCTTACCTAATTCTAAGAATCATGCTCTCATGGCTCAATCACCCAAGGGTAAAGGAAATAAAAATAAGAATCCCAAAGTAGAATCATCTTTCAGTAGTGAGAATCCCTCCAAACCAAAGCCAAAGAACAATCAAAAGTCCACTCCATCTCCTTCTCCTTCTACCTTTGGAGATTCTTCTTCCAAGTCCAAGAAAAAGAAAGGAGAACCTTGTTCATTCTGTGGAGAACTAGGCATGATGCAACTTGTTGCTTTAAGAGATTGGAAGCCTTGGAGGAAGCTATGAAGAAGCACAACATTTCAATGGCTAAGCCTTCTTCCATGGGAAAAGGGAAAGCTCTTTCAACACCGGCCATTCCTTCATCTTCTGACAATTAGATTCTTGATTCAGATGCTTCACATCACATGACCAATTCATGTGATCTTCTTGATTCCATTGTTAATACTTCTACTTCTTAGATTGCAGTTGGGAACTCTTCACAGATTCTAGTTTTGGAGACGGGCTCCATTCAAATGCTAGATGGGTGCATTGAGGATGTTCTTCTTGTTCTTGATATTTCAATGAATCTACTTTCCATATATCAAATTTGTCATTCTAGAGATGGGAAGTCAGTTGAGTTTACTCCACAGAATGTGACTATTAGACAGTTGCAGGATCTTGAGAAGGTTGTTGCTATAGGGATAGTTGATCATGAGAAGCATTTGTATCGATTTGATGGATTTGAGTCTTCATCAGGTTCTTGTTTTGTTGCTCATGCTAATTCGATGGGCAAGCTTTAGCATGAAATATTTGGGCACTTGAACTATAGATATCTTCAGTAGATGCAAGCACATAACTTAGTGGTTGGTCTTCCAAAGATCACTTGCACAAATGGTGTTTGGCAAGGTTGTGTTCTTGGCAAGCAACATCAAGATCCTTTTCCTAAGGGTCAAGCTACTCATGCAACCACACCCCTTGAGTTGGTCCATAGTGATCTCATGTCATTCCCAACTCCTTTTTAGGGGCTAAGTATGTGCTAACATTCATTGATGATTTTTCCTACTAGAAATGGGTCTATTTTCTGAAGCTCAAGAGTGAAGTCGTCACCAAATTCAAGACCTTCAAAACATTTGTGGAGAAGTATTCAGGTTTTTCTGTTCAACAGATATGCAAAGATAATGGGGGGAGTATGTCAATAAGGCATTTCAGGATTTTTGTAGTGAGCATGGTATTCTTCATCAGCACATAGTTCCTTACACTCCTCAATAAAATGGTGTGGCGGAGAGAAAGAACAAGACTCTCAGGGAAATGGCCAATTGTATGATTCAGTCTAGGTCCATGGCTCCAACTTTTTGGGCTGAAGCTATCAATTGTGCCAACTATATTCAGAACTATATGCCCCACAAGGCAGTGTGGAATATGACCCCTAAGGAGGCTTGGTCTCATCACAAGCCTAATATATCCTTCTTTAGAGTATTTGGTAGTGAGGCTTGGGCATTCATTCTGAATGGTCGGTGTAAATCCATAGAGAAGACGAGTCAACGATACATCTTTGTTGGCTATTATGAGGATGTGAAGGCATACAATTGTTTGATCCTGACACACAAGAGGTTCATTTCTGACGTGATGTTCAGTTTGCTAATACCGTCACCTAGTCAAATCCTCCTTCGACTTCTTCTTCATCACAACCTACTCAGTCTTCTTTAGTTGATGATACTTTGCTACTTGAGGAAGATTTTGATGATGATCTTGATGCACCTCCTCCTCAGTTAGCCACTAGGCCATGATGGGATTGAGTTACTTTTGAGGAGGCCGGTCCTCTTGTTGGTTATCCCACAGACACTCGCCACACTTGTTCTCAGACTTTAGGAACCAATCTTGTGAGTCACGCACTTTTAGATGATCCTTAGAAGTTTTTAGATCCTTCAAGTATTCCAGAGTGGGATAGTGCTATGGCTGATGAGTATTCTTCTTTGATGAAGAATCATACTTGGGATCTTGTTCCTCTTCCTAAGGGAAGAAATTTGGTTCGATGAAAATGGGTGTATCATACCAAGTATGCAGTAGATAGTTCCATTGACAAGTACAAGGCTCGTCTTGTTGCAAAGGGGTTTTCTCAGGTCGAAGGAATTGACTATTCTAAGACCTTTGCTCCTATTGCCAAGATGGATTCTATTCGCCTTGTCCTTGCTATAGCTGCATCACAAGGATGGTCAGTATATCAGATGGATGTGAAGAGTGCCTTCTTGCATGGGGATCTTCATGAGGAAATCTATATGGAGCAACCACCAGGTTTTGTACAGGACCCTTCACTTGTTTGCAGGCTTCAACATTCATTGTATGGTCTTAAGCAGGCCCCTTGGGCTTGGTATGAGAAGATGGATAGTTTCTTTCTTGCTTTTGGCTACACTCACTGCCATTCTGATCCCATAGTTTATACTTAGAGACATGGAGAGTATCTACTCATACTTGTGCTCTACGTGGATGATTTGATTCTCACTGGGAGTTCTACTTCCATGATTTAGATTACACAGTGAGCATTGATGGAGCGATTTGATATGACTAACCTTGGTCTTTTGCATTACTTCCTTGGTCTTCAGGTTCATCAGACTTCTGAGGGGATCTTCATTTTCCAACAGAAGTATACTCTTGATTTGCTTCAGAGGTTTGGCATGGCTGATTGCAAGCCTGCCCCTACTCCATTCCAATCAGGTGTTGTAATGTCTACCAATTGCACTACTCCTACAGTTAATCCTACCTTGTATCGAGAGTTGGTTGGAAGTCTTTTGTACTTGACACATAGTCATCCTAATATTTCCTTTGCAGTTGGACTTGTCTCTTGCTTCTCACAGGAGTCTCATGAGAGTCGTTGGAAGGCCGCCAAGCGTATCTTGAGATACATTCAAGGAACTACACATTTTGGCATTCACTACACTTCAGGTGCATCTTAGATATGGGTTGGTGATGTCAATGATCGGAAGTCTACTTCTGGCTTTGTCTTTTTCCTTGGTTATGGTCTGATTGCATGGTCATGCAAGAAGTAGACTACTATTTCATTATCATCGATAGAGGTTGAGTATCAAGGTGCAGTGTTGGCTAGTTAGGAGGTTTTGTGGCTTTGTCAGTTGATGACTAAGTTCAGATTCCCTTCCACTTAGCCCACTAATCTTTGGTGCGACAATCAAAGTGCCATTAATATCTCTCACAACCTAGTGGATCATTAGCATACTAAGCATATTGAGATCCACATGTACTTCATTAGACAACTCATGTAGGATGGTGCTCTCAGCTTGGAGTATTTTCCTACAGATCAGCAGGTTGTAGACATCTTCACTAAACCTTTGGCATCGCCTCATTATCTTTAGTTGTGATCAATGCTTGGGGTGAAGGAAGTTGTCCTTGGGGGGTCTCGAGGAGTCCTCCTTACTTCATTAGTTAATTAACTTTCTTTATAGCTTTTTCTCTCTTTTGGAGAGGAGTTTTCTCCCATAGGGTTTTTCTCCTTTTCTCCACTTACGAGAATTATTTGTTTTGTACATGGGTAACTCATCAGGCCTAGTTGTTGAGACCCATATTTTGCATTCTGCATTGGTTTGTTCCTCCCTAAGTTGCACTTAAGGGGGGGTGTTGGTGTGAATTAGTCTTGTACCTAGTTTATTCCTTTATTAGGGACTTAGGGGACTTAATTCACATGTTAAGTTTACTTAGGATATTAGTTGTATCTTTTAGAAGTCTTAGTTGTCTTATCTAGACTTTACACTTTCCTATGTAGTTATGAGTTAGTTGTCTCATGTGATAGGATTAAGACACTTGTCATGATCTTTTCTTATCCTATCTCTCATCCTTGCCTTTATAAGCAAAGCATCTCTAGCATATTTTGCATAGCAGAGCATTGTAGAGTATTGCATTGATCATATTGTATCATATTGCAATCCTTGTTTGGTGGAATAGCATCTTCCATTGTTGCTTCTCTCTATCTCTTGTGGAGGTTATTTGGTGTTGCAGATTGAAGATCTTGGGTTGATTACTTCAACAGGAGGTACCTGATTTTTTATGGTTGGGAAAAGTTTGAGCAAATGGGTTTTCTCTAAATAATTAATCATGGCCGCACGAAAAAATTCTTGGATCCAAGTGCCCTGGTTTGCCTACAATGAAATTCTCCGTTTGGGCCGCAAGCATAATTAGAAGTCACAAATTTTTATAATGTTTCAAATGTTTATATTTAAAATATTTTGAGTATTTTAAATATTGGGAAAATGAAAAATGCATTTAGGGAAATCATAAAATGTATTTCAAATGTTGTAGAGGACAAGCAAGTTTAATTCTTGCTTTTGATTGGTCCAGAAGTTGAATGAAATTGGAGGAAGCAATCAAAGATGCAATTTTTGTCAATGATGAATCTTCATTTGGGTGGATTAAATCAAGGCTTTGAAGCAAAATACAAGTTTTAATAAATTTTCAAAGTTCTCTATGAGGCATTGCATGTCACGATTTTGAGTCCAGAGTGAAGAAACAAATTAGTGATGAGTGATGGTTGTTGTGTCCATCGCGCATCGCTGATTAGTGTTACCATTTTTGAAATGTATCAACGATGGAGTGATGTTTCATTGCTCATCATTGATTTCATTTTATCTTCTCTTCTCACATTAGAGATGTGTAATGGTCTTGGGAAAAGTTATAAGTTTATGCATGGCAATAATGGGCACGTGAACTATAGAAATATTTAATAAAGATTTTAGGGAAAATGAAACATTTTTAAATATTTGTTGAAGTGTAACTTTTAATTCTTCAATCTCATTGGTTGAAAACTTCACACACGAAAGCATAGAGCTTCATCGCTCATCTATTTTGAGTTAGAAAATCAATGCAAATCAATGATGGAGTTGTTAAAGGAATATTTTTGTCTACAATCTCTTTTGTGCTATGGATTGAGGTGTTTTCCTCTCAATTGAGGCATTTTGGAGGACTTATAGGTAGGATTCAAATTGAGTTTTGCATGTAGAATGTAATCACGTTTTTGGCTTTACGACAAGATTTTGAGGGTTTTTATGAGCTCAAATTTGTTGTCTTGTGTTTTAAATTTGTCCCTTGGCCACTCCCAATGCTTGGAAAGGGATTTTAAGAATGTTTCAGATGAATTTTGGTTGCCTACAGCCATTAAAATTCCCTTGCATCAAGAAAAAAGCCCTTGCACATTTTTCTCTTGCCATGGCTGCAAGAAGTTCTATTAAAATTCCCAGGGAGCAACAAAATAGAGAACAAAGAACTCCGATTGAAAAGTGGAATATCGCTCATCATGGGGTCATTTCATTTTTCCCAAACTCATCAACGATGGTGCGATGATATCTCCCATCGCTGATCTAATTTAGACTTCTTCAAACTATTAGAGATGTGCGATGGTTGTTATCCTCATCTTGGGCATTGCTAATAAATATTAGTTGTTCTCAATGTAAATGGATATGTGCGATGGTAAAGAGTGTGGTGGGCCCATGTGATGATTTTTCAAGTTTTTTTAAAACTTTTAAAATGCTTCAGGAGGAGGTAACATCAAAAGGCACCGACATTAAAATTTTAATGATGTGCACAGTAAAGGTGAAAAGTGGGACTCGAGTAAAAATTTATTTTCCCAACAATGTAACAATTGCAGCCTTCATATTTTTATAAAGAGGTAAATATTTTAAACATAAAATAAAAATAAAGAAGGGCACGAGTAGTATTTTGTAAAGCAAATATTTTATTCACTATGCAAAGTATTTTGGCTGGAAATGAGTTTTTATAGAGAGGACCATTTTCACGCAAGTGAGTGAAAAATGAACAAGGGGGGGATAAAGTCTTTTGCAAGTAAAGGCATTTTCAATGTGGGTAAATGGCTAAATGATGAAGTCTTCACAAAGGGGAATATTTTTCTATTGCAGGGCAGTGGAGTGAGGAGCAAGAAAATAGAGAGTGGGTTGAAGATTGTTCTACAAGCAAAGGCAGTTGAAGATCAGTGAACCTGAATGTGCCATGTGTCATCAGGAGATCTCCACTTAGGGTTTCTTTATCCTTAAGTGTTGTTTTTCTGTCTTATTTTCAAAAGAGGTTGTTTTTATAATTTAACATAGAGAACATTGTAGTGTGAATACATAGAATTTTAGAGTTAAGTTTTAGGATCTAAGTCTATAAATTTTTATGTAATTTTGATTACAATACTGACAAGATAATGTTGAATGTTTCAAGTTTGAGACTATTTTACTCCCCTATGTACTAGTTCTATAGATTATGAATGAAACAATCAAGGATTGTCTTATTTGTCTCTATCAATTTCAGATAGATGTGTGACTCTATTCTTTTTTATTAATTCAAAAAATTAATGTAGGTGCTTGAATATGGCTATAAGTTTGTATTGAATTGAGTGTTAGGATGCTAGTAAGAAGTAAAGGTTAAGGCATAATGTTGAAATACTGTAATGCAACATTTTAGAGCTTCATATACTATTGGGTGTGAAAATTGTTATCAAATTATGTATTTATTTGAGTTGACTCTATTCCAAGGATGAGACACTAATCTAAGTTTGCTATTCATGTTACATGTGTTAGTTAATACAACAACTAATCATTTTTTAAATCAAATATGAATCTCAGCTCATTTGTGTGAGGATTTTGATGAGTTACATCTCTCATGTTTAAATTAGGCATTACTGTAGAGGTCAACCAAGCCTTTATAGTATTGTGTCTATTAAGCATCTAAAGGACAAATATCTATTTTACAATGTATTTGGTACTTCAACACACAAGTATCTATAAATATATTGAGTGGGATAACCCTCCTAGGTTTAATAAAGCCTGAATTGTAAGGGAGAAAGGGGTATTTTATTCACTTTCTTGCTCGTTGGCCATATCAACCTATTGAGTCTGAAGATGAGAGTGGCTACTCTTTAGGAATCATTGCATTTGTTGATTTGGGAACCAATAGAATGGCGACTCTACCAGGGAGAACTTTGAATCTCTAGTTGTAGACTGTCTTATCATAGAGTCATATCAGTTTATTGATCTGTAGTTTTGGGTCTGAATGATCCATGGAATTGCATACTTGAAGGAGATTGCTACAACATTTTTGGTGTATTCTTGAATTCTGGTGCTCTACTGGTGGAGAGAACTCAGAAATACTTAGATCTTGGAAGAAGCTTCCTGCTGCTTGAAGATCTTTTCCTCTTTTAGAGATGTGGTGACTCTACATAAGTTTCTACATCATTAGAAAAGTTGGTTGCAACAATTCTCAGGTATTTTTCTATGGTATTTTCTCTATATGAAGTTTTTAAACAAAAATTCTAGTTAATACTGTCCCTTATTCAGTATTTCAAGATACTAGTAGAAAGGGAAATAAGAAAGTAAGATAATTTGAAAAGATATCTTTAGAAGAAATTAGTTGTAGAGGGAACACAATTTTTATTTGCAAATATGTATTGTTGTCCTAGTTCTCCCTCTAGTTGTAATATCATGCCTAGAACACATCCATGTCCTCAAAAGAAAGTGTTCAGTAGTGAGAGATATGACCCTTTGGATTTTAGTAGAATTTAGGGTTACCCACATTCTGTCCCAAGAAGAATTAATGAATATTTTCCTAAGTTTAAAGGAGATTTTGAAGAATCAGCATCACAACATGTACAAGTTTTTCTTGATGTAATGGAAGACTATCAAATAGTAGAGGAAGATGCTACCATGAAGTTTTTTGTAAGAACTTTAGAAGATACTGTTGAATACCAGTTTTCTAGTTTACCAATGTATTCCATAGATTCATAGCATAAAATTAGAATGCATTTCATTGATTAGTTTGAAGAAGAGTCAATAGACAATGAATGTTTGTCTAAATAAAGAAGTGTGCATACAAAAGAAGAATATGAAGAGACATCTGAAAATAAGGTTGAACTTATGTCACTTATTGATGCATTATATGATGTAAAAATATTCGAGGGTGAATCCCCCTATGATTTTCATAATAGATTCATGAATATTTTGTTTGCTATACTAGTATTAAATAGACCTGATGAATCGGTGTGTATTGATGTTTTTTGTGAAAGACTTGAGCCAGGTTTGAGTACTATGCTAGCTCATTTGAAGCCTCCTAATCTTAAATGCATATATCAATGGATTTCAGTAATTGAAGAAAATGATAGATAAATATGGAAGTAATCTCCTAACTCAATTATGTGATGGTACTTTTTCAAGACTTGGTCCAATGGATGCAGATGGTATAGAAAAAGACAATGATAGTGCAGCATGTAATGATGAGAGTTTTTTTTTTGAACAACTAATGGAGAAAATGTACCCTGATGAAGATTGCATTCATAATGGTCATGATGAAATAGGTGGAACGTGTGAGGTTTCTTCTATTTTCTCTAAAAATATAGAAATAGAGAGAAAATTTTATGTATTAGATGAAGTCTTCAATGATGCAGATGATATTGAAAGCATTTTCTCTTCTATGGAATTTGAGTATACAAGTAAATATTATGCTACTTCAAAAGTTTCATGTCTTAATGATGAGAACTTTTTGAAACCTCACAAGAACATGATGATGAATATGAGTTGAACAAATTTTTTGAAGAAGAAATATGTGATCAACAGTGCTATGATGCAAACGACAAGGAGTGCAATGGATTTCATTTGGAGAAATCAACCACAAGCAATTGCAATGAAGAAACCATTCATGGTTTTTAGTTTGACAGTGAAGAAGGTAGCCTTGTTGATTGTAGCAGTAGAATCAATAAAGAAGGAGATATGTATGCAAGTGATTCATTGAATGGATTAGGTAAAGTAGTTGGTTATGAGGAGCATGTGTATGCTAATAATGATGAACAAGGAACTCGTATTTTGTTTGATGTTTTACCTTCTTCTAGTTCATTTGCTGACTTTGAAGTTATCACTAAATGTTTGCATGAGAATAACATTGATGTAGTTGTACATGAAAGTAAAAATGTAGAGATAAATGTTAGTACAACTAATGATAATTTTTATGATGAGTTTGTACTTGAAGAATGTGATTGTGTCAATCACATGGGTGCATATAAGAGTCTCTTTTTTGGATCTACAACTTATAGTTTTCCTCTTGAGCAGTATCTTTCAAATTGTCATAGTGATGTAGCAAGAGGTGATGTTGAATATGATGCTTCTTGCAACAATGAATGTGTTTTAAACAATCATTATGAGGAGTTTGTTGCAAAAGTAAATTCTAAGTCATCTAAGTCTACTCTTGAAAATTTTGTGTGTGATAACATTACTAATGTTGTCAGTCTTGTCTATGAGCTTGAAGTGGGAAACACTGTTTGAGATGTTGATGCATTGTTTGAATGCTATGATTTGAATGTGGATAAAAGTATTATGAGTGTTGGTGAAATTTTTTTTTTTAGAACATTGAAGCATGTAATAATGTGACTAAGTTGTGTTGTTGGGATGATGATACACTTGGCAGTGATGCAAATTAGTCAAAATAATTTCAAATGTGTGAGTACTCTTTGCTTGACACACATAAGGATTGCACACTATTTTTGAATTATGATTTCTTTTCTGACCTTAATCATTGTGAGGGAATTGATAAATGTGATAAGCTTTCATTTTCAGATAGTCTTGATCACTATTCTCACATTTTGTCACTTTCCACAGAATTAGAAAATGAAATGAGTGGTAGTTATGCAGCTTATGTCATTTGGCTGCCATGTGATAGTAAAGCTAAATTCAAAGGCAACCTAACACTTGTCTTTGCAAGAATGAAGTTACTAATGTTATTGTGGTGTGGAAGAGGCAAGTATGGATTAAAAAAGATCAACTCTTTTAATAGATTGGTGTTTGACAGATGTAAGAATTGATTGCCCTTTTTTCATTTGATGGCTTGGGGCCATGAAGTGAATTTAAAAGTTTTAAAAAGACTATGTCACCCAATGTTTCTGACACTTAGTCTGCTCTCCTAGAGATCTGAATTCTTGATATGCTCATAAGGGGCATACATCCCCAAAAAGAGCCACTGATGGCACTTTCAAAATTTTGAAGCCCCATGTTGAAAAATTTGTCTTTGCACACTTAGAAGTGCACCTGCAAAATTTTCTCAAGTGACCTACTTTGGAGGGTCACAATTTGGAGCTAGTTGATTGTCATGTCTAAAGGATTGTTGCTCTCCATTCTCCCCACATTAATGTACTCCCTAGTCTGATTTTCTATTTTTACCAGGCCAAAAGCAAATGCATTTTGCTCTGTTTTGCACCTACATTCTCAGAATGTTTCAAGGAGGTCAAGTTTGACCTTTAATGTCTTGTGATGAATGATGATTCAAGGAAAGCCCTCTTGCACACATACTCAGTGTACCTAGATGAGCTTATGTTTCTAGTGGTAGCCCCCTAGAAGTTGTTTTGATATTTTTCAAAGTGGTGACTTTGAGAGCCTTGATTGGTTCTGAACAAGTGAAATTGCAGAAAATCCTGAGTGAGCCACTTTGACATTTAATATCTTATACCTAAGGAAGAATTTTTCCATACCGTTTGTTGCAATGAATTCTTGGGTCAAATGGTAACATGCCTACTTAGTTTCAGACTCCTAGAATAAGTTCTGATTGGTTAACTAATCATTTTTTGATTGCAACATAGCTGAAAATGGTGTCCCGAAAAGTTTCAAATTTTCAAAATCTAAGGACAACCAATTTCTTTTTTTGGTGTAAAACCTCTACAACTCCATTTTCATCAAGATCGGAGGTCATTTGATAAATTATTTTAATGTACTTTTGTTATGGCAAACATGTCTCGGGGCCAGTTTACAAAGGAGGTACTTTGATTTTTTATGGCTGGGAAAATTTTGAGAAAATGGGTTTTCTCTAAATAATTAATCATGGTTGCACACAAAAAATATTCACTCTAAGTGCCCTAGGTTGCCCACAATGAAATTTCTCTGTTTGGGCTGCAGGCATAATTAAAGTCACAAATTTTTATAATGTTTCAAATGTTTATATTTAAAATATTTTGAGTATTTTAAATATTGATAAATGAAAAATGCATTTACGACAATCATAAAATGTATTTCAAATGTTCTGGAGGACAAGCAAGTTTAATTCTTGCTTTTGATTGGTTGCTTTTAGAGCTGCACAACAATTTCATCGCCCATCGCCAATTCTGAATGAAATTGGAGGACACAATCATAGATGCAATGTTTGCTAGTGTTGAATCTTCATTTGGGTGGATTAAATCAAGGCTTTGAAGCAAAATACAAGTTTTAATAAATTTTCAAAGTTCTCTGCAAGGCATTGCATGTGGTTTTGAGTATAGAGTGAAGAAACAAATTAGCAATGAGCGATGGTTGTTGTGTTCATCGGGCATCACTGATTAATGTCACCATTTCTGAAATGTATTAGCGATGGAGTGATGTTTCATCGCCCATCGTTGATTTTATTTTATCTTCTCTTCTCACATCAAGATGTGCGATGGCCTCAGGAAAAGTTCAAAGTTTATGCATGGCAACAGTGGGCCTGTGAACTATGGAAATATTTAATGAAGATTTTAGGGCAAATGAAACATTTTTTAAATGTTTGTTGAAGTGCAACTTTTAATTCTTCAATCTTATGGAAATATTTAATGAAGATTTTAGGGCAAATGAAACATTTTTTAAATGTTTGTTGAAGTGCAACTTTTAATTCTTCAATCTTATTGGTTGAAAACTTCACGCACGACAGCATAGAGCTTCTGCTCATCTCTGCTTTGAGTTGGAAAATCAAATGCAAATCGACAATGGAGTTGTTAAAAGCATATTTTTGTCTGCAATCTCTTTTGTGCTATGGATTGAAGTGTTTATCTCTCCATTGAGACATTTTGGAGGAGTTTTGGGTTGGATTCAAATTGAGTTTTTCCTGTAGAATGTAATCACGTTTTTGGCTTTAGGACAAGATTTTGGGGGTTTTTATGAGCTCAAATTTGTTGTTTTGTGTTTTAAATTCATCCCCTGGCTGTTCCCAGTGCTTGGTAAGGGATTTTAAGCATGTTTCAGATGAATTTTAGTTGCCTACAGCCATTAAAATGCCCCTGCATCAAGAAGAACACCCTTTCACATTTTTCTCTTGCCATGGCTGCAAGAAGTTCAATTAAATTTCCCAGGGAGCAGCAAAATAGAGAATGAATGATGTCGGTTGAAAAGTGGAATATTGCTCATCGTGGTTTCAATTCATTTTTCCCAAACTCATCAGTGATGGTGTGATGATATCACACATTGCTGATATGATTTACACTTCTTCAAACTATTAGAGATGTACAATGGTTGTTCTCCTCATCTCATGCATTGCTAATAAATATTAGTTGTTCTTAATGTAAATGGAGATGTGCGATGGTAAAGAGTGTGGTGGGCCCAGGTGATGATTTTTAAAGTGCTTCGGGAGGAGGTAACATCAAAAAGCACCGGCATTAAAAGTTTAATGATGTGCATAGTAAAGGTGAAAAGTGGGACTCAAGTAAAATTTATTTGCCCGACAATGTAACAATTGCAGCCTTCATATTTTTATAAAGAGGTAAATATTTTAAACATAAAATAAAAATAAAGAGGGGCATGGGTAGTATTTTGTAAAGTGAATATTTTATTCACTATGCAAAGTATTTTGGTTGTAAATAAGTTTGTATAGAGAGGACCATTTTCACGCAGCTGGGTGAAAAATGAACAAGGGGGAGATGAAGTATTTTGCAAGTAAAATGAATTTTCAACGTGGGTATATGGCTGAATGATGAAGAATGATGAAGTCTTCACAAAGGGGAATATATTTCTATTGCAAGGCAGTGGAGTGAGGAGCAAGAAAATAGAGAGCAGGTTGAAGATTGTTTTGCAAGCAAAGGCAGTTAAAGATCAGTGAACCTAAATGTGCCATGTGTCATCGGAAGATCTCCACTTATGGTTTCTTTCTCCTTAAGTGTTGTTTTTTTGACTCATCATTTTCAAAGGAGGTTGTTTTTGTAATTTAACATAGAGAACACTGTAGTGTGAATACATATCATTTTAGAGTTAATTTTTAGGATCTAAGTCTATCAATTTTTATGTAATTTTGATTACAATACTGGAAAGATAATGTTGAATGTTTCAAGTTTGAGACTATTTTACTCCCCTATGTACTGGTTTTACAGATTATGAATGAAATAATCAAGGATTGTCTTATTTGTCTCTATCAATTTCAGATAGATGTGTGGCTCTATTCTTGTTTATTAATTCAAAGAATTAATGTAGGTGATTAAATATGGCTATAAGTTTGTATTGAATTGAGTGTTAGGATGCTAGTAAGAAGTAAAGGTTAAGGCGCAATGCTGAAATACAGTAATGCAACATTTCAGAGCTTCATATACTATCAAGTGTGAATTTTTTTATCAGATTATGTATGTGCTTGAGTTGACTCCATTCCAAGGATGAGGCACTGATTTAAGTGTGTTATTCATGTTACATGTGTTAGTTAATACAACAACTGATTGTTTTTTAAATCAAATATGAATCTCAGTTCATTTGTGTGAGGAGTTTAATGAGTTACATCTCTCATGTTTAAATTATGCATTGTTGTAGAGGTCAACCAAACCTTCATAGTATTGTGTCTATTAAACATCTAAAGGAGAAATATCTATTTACAGTGTATTTGGTACTTCAACACACAAGTATCTATAAATATATTGAGTGGGATTACCCTCCCAGGTTTAATAGATCTTGAAGTGTAGGGGAGAAAGGGGTATTTTATTCACTCTCGTTCATTGGCCATATCAATCTGTTGAGTCTAAATATGAAAGAGTGGCTACTCTTTAGGACTCATTGCATCTGTTGATTTGGGAACTGACACATCTTTCACACCTTCATCAACAACATAATAACACTTTATTTGGAATCTAGGCTTGTTAGGTCTTGGCTTAGGACTCTTTCCAGACACCTTGAGGCAAAATAACCTACCTTATTGCAAGAAAAACATTTAATAGGAAATTTCCCTTTATACTTACCTTCTCATCTGGCTACCCTCTTGACAATAAGTGTTTTGAGCTCATCTAGTTTTCTCTCTTCTTCTTCAATCTCTCTCGTTTCCTTCTCATACTTGGATGTTTTTCTAGAGGAAATATCTCCTAGATCATATCTCTGATTATCTTTTCCAAAGATAGTAGATTTGAATGCAGATTCTCTCTTAAGAATAGAATCACCAAACTCACTTAACTTAAAAGCAACAAGCTCACCAATCAACATATCTTTGTTTACATTTGTCACAGTACAGATCTCCTCAATAGTAGCAACTTTGTGTTTGTATGCAGCAGGAAAGGATTTGAGCACTTTAGCAACAATCTTTGATTCTTTCAATGTTCCAACAAAACATCTGATACTACACACAAGTTCATTCACTGTTTGCATAAAAGAAGTGATGTTCTCATCTTCACCCATTTTCAATGTTTCATATTTCCCTTTTAGGCTTTGTAGCTTAGAAATCTTCACATGGGTATCACCTTCATACAAATTTTCCAATTTTTTCTAGATCTCATAAGCAGTCTTCAACTCCATTACATTTGTCATCTTGGAATTAGTCAGAGCACTCAACAATGCTTCCTTAGCTCTGATATTGTACTCGACATCCTTAATCTCAATTGTAGTAGAAGGACCATTCTATGGGATGATATACCTATTCTTTGTAATGTTCCATTAAGGTTCACCAATGCATCTTAGATGACATTCCATTTGAGTCTTCCATAGAGAATAATTAGTTCCATGAAATCTTGGACTATCCTTCTTATATGTCGCCATCTCGAATCACCTCAAGCAGTCAAGCTTCTCTGGAGGAACCTGCTTTGATACCAATTGTTGGCAATGCAAGAGCAGACAACTAAGAGGGGGGGGAATTAATTGTCACATAAATTATACTTACTAAACTTATTCTCAGATCTAATAAATAAACATGAAAGCATAAACCATCACCACATCGAAAACACACATAACACCAAGATTTTTTATGTGAAAACCCTATTAGGGAAAAAACCACGGAGGAGGTTAATCGACAAGATTATACTCTATTAAAAGTATTATAAATGGGGAATGCACATGCATTCAAGCACACTGCCTAGAGCTCACTACTCAAATACAAAAAGGCTTACTGCCCAAAGGAAGACTCACTGTCTTATAGTAACATTTGGATTACATCTAAAAGATTTTGAACTGAGAAAATATCATCTTCTAATGCTTGATTACAGTTCTAGTTAAGCACATAAACACTTTCACTTGCTCACTCTTCTTCACACTCTTCTTCTTCCTTCAAAATATTAGAACATTATTTGCACTTAGCACATGGCATACATCGCTTACCACACCTTCAAATGGTATAAACAATTGATCATATATATTTTCATCTAAGGATAACATCAACTACATGTCGGCCCAACAAAATATAAAATGTGTACAAACTATCAGCCCAAATCAATAAACAATTTATTAATGCGAACCAAACAATGTCAACCAAAACATAGTAAGGACCCAAAACAACATCCTAAAATATTGAACACCTTCAAAAATTATGCCTCAAAGATCCATAACATGCTACAATCACCCTCTTGGCCATGCTCATGAAAAACATGAACTAACAGAAGAAAATCACCAATCACGAGCACAACGATCAATGCAGACCAAAAAAATAGATATAACACAATATAGAAACATCCACAAGCATCATGAATCACCATAGAAGCATCCACAACAATTCAAATTACTAGAATCACATCATCTTCTTTCAGGAACACCAACTGAAGCAACATAACAACTGTCAGAACACAGATACTCATAACTCAATAAAATATTCATGCAAACCTCTAAAACTTCATGTGGATAAACTAGATATACTCGACAACAAACCCTTTAATCCAAAACCTATTATCATCAGCATACTAAGCTAGCCACCATACTAAACTTCATTGCATCACCGACAACCTACAACTTATTTTATTATAGTTTTCTCAATATCCTCGACATATACGACCTTAAAGACATTAATTCCAATAGTGTTGACATCAATGAAAACCACATATCAACAATATCCAACATAGCCTATCTATAATAATGCATAATTTGGAAAGAGGAATTTTTTTTGAGAAGAAGCTAAATATGTGTCAGGTGATAGTTGAGATGCCAATGTTAGAAACAAAGATCTAAAATGAAAACCAGAAAATAACCTTCCACAAAGATAAAAACAAAAAAAGAAGAGAGATTGCATAAAGATGTGCAAATTGATATATTTGAAGTACAATAATTACAAAAGATAATTTTCTTTATAAAAGCAAAGATGCATAAACCTAATCTTATCTTGAGCAACAAGATAGCTCAGCAAGATAAGGATAACAACCTATAACCTAGGAATTTAAATATAGCCTAAGTAAACTTATATAAAGTGTAATTAAATATTAATTACACCAACACCCCCCCATAAGTGCAACGTAGGGAGAAGTAGATTATTATGCAAATGATGTGAGATGGGTCCTGGCAACAAAGGCCTGATGAGGTACCCATGTACAAATGCAAAGAGAGAGAAAACCTAGTGGGAGAAACCCCCCCTCAATGAGATGAACTATTGCAAATAATCACTGGAAGAACTCTGATGAAGCAACACTGGAACCCCAAATCCGACAAGCAAGGGAAAATAATTTTGTTTACAATAAACCAAAAAATGGAATCACAAATGCAACAACAGACCCGATGCCAAGGAACACTGGAAATCCACATACTGGATTAACCCTGGAATTTGTAAGCAACAGTATATGAAAGAATGAAGCCACCCATAATGATGACAAAATCTGGAAGTTGTGTCCTTGAAGCCAATGCCAAATTCAAACTAAAACTGCCCCAGAAGATGAGTACCATCGAGATTTTGGAACATTAACCATAAGAATATGGCATTTAAACTGAGAAGGATCTGAATAAATGTGAATCAATAACCATAAACTCCCAATGTGAAGTGTGAACTAAAGTGAACCAATGATGTGTCTAGCTAAGAAAGAAAGAAGCTAAAAGAAACAACAAGAAACAAGACAAACTCATGCGAGTTGACACCAATATGAAAGTGTGAAGATTGAGATCAAAGTGAAAAACTACACTCTAATTAGATTTATTATGCAAGAAACCCCCCATGATGGAACTTTATCTCAGTTCATTTATTACAATAACCCGACGATTGTACAAGGAGATAATTACAAACATGCATAAATAGAAAATAAAAATAGACCTTAGATCTGTGTAGAGGCTAGGACCAGCTTTCCAAAGCCGCAAGAATGGCAAAAAATAGATAAGTGAGTCAAAAGATATGTCTCCCAAAGTGAAAATAGAAACATCTAACTTCTAAGGCTGAAAAAGGAATCAAAAAAGAAAAACCAAAAAATCATACCTACACCATTGCATAGAGCATTGAAACAGCTTTCTGACGATATCTTGTTTGCAAAAAGACGATGTTGTATGCCCAAGTTATGACTGATTATGTAAAGGTTCTCTGATTCTACCCAATAAGGTCCTCTACAGCCCTCGGGGGCTAAAAAATTTTGGCCCCTAGTCGCATGTAGGACCAAGGGTTGGCGTGCTCGGATTGGGGCTGAAGCCATTGGACGCTGATATGATTGGTGTTGGGGGCTAGGCACGGGCGCTGGGGCGCCGATGTGACCACGAGCTCAGCGGATAAGGAGCCAGGGGCTTGAATTAAGCGATTGGTCGCAATAGAACTGTGACCTAAGGAATGAGCCCGAGAGGGCGGAAAACCATACAATGGTGCTGTGGAGGAGGATCGGTGGAGATTTGGTGGTGCGATGGTGTAAGGCAATGGCTTCCTGGTGGCTGGTGGTTGCCTGGTGGCAGGAGGGTGGCGCTAGCCTTTTATACGGGTGGCACAAAATTTCCACCAAAACTTTTGATTTTTCATTTTTTTTTTTGAAATTTGTGCCTTGAAAACTGTGCCTAGGGGCCGTATGACCCTTAGGTAAATTTTTTTTGCCTCTCTGAATGACTGTGTCCAAACTGAACAAACATTATATGAAAATAGGGGTTTTTGGGTGTTACGAATCCAACGACAAAATCTATTTTGGCCCAAAGTACCCAGAAAATTAGGCAACCCCCAGATCTATCAAAAAAATCACCGAGCTTGAAACCCTCACAGATCTGGAAAACAGTGACCAAAATGAATGAAATAAAAGCCATTTTTGACTTTTTCTAGTGCTCTGAATCTAATGGAAAACCCTAATTTGATCCAAGATGCTACATTCCTCGAATGAGCTCTACAATTTATTCCTCCAAAAAAATTGAGAAGGGGCTATAAATCGAGGCTCTGATACCATGTTAGAAACCAAGATCTAAAATGCAAACTAGAAAATAACCTTCCACAAAGAGAAAAACAAAAAAATAGAGGGATTGCATAAAGATGTGCAAATTTATATATTTGAAGTACAATAATTACAAGAGATAATTTTCTTTATAAAAGAAAAGATGCATAAACCTAATCTTATCTTGAGCAACAAGATAGCTCAGCAAGATAAGGATAACAACCTATAACCTAGGAATTAAATAAACCCTAAGTAAACTTATGTAAAGTGTAATTAAATATTAATTACACCAACAACCAAGAGTTTGAAGATCTATTTGAAATCACTGTAACCACCACCGTTGAGTCCCCTTCAAGTATTAATTAAGGAATAGATAATTTTATTGCCAATTCCAAGCCTATCCTCAGAGCATTGAACTTAGCCACATTGTTAGTTCCATCAACTAAAGTTGAACATACAACACCAATGAAATTACCTTTCTAATCCCTAAGGATTGATGCAACACTAGACTTTCCAAGATTTCCCCTACAAGCCCCATCAAAGTTCAACTTAATAAATTTCTGAGGGTGGAACCATTTAATCAACTTTCTATTCGCATAAGGGCCCTGGTTTTTCATAGATCCAGATTTATGGAGCTTAAGAAGGGTCCAATTTCTTAGAATGAAAGAATCCTAGGAGGAGAACATTTTGTTTGAATGATAATTCTTAAAGATGCTTGATAATGTTACCTTTGAAATGAAAATATCAATATTTTAAATAATTTGCTTCAATTCTAAATTTTTTTCCTGAATATGCAATTGTTTCTCTCCAACCATATGTTCTAGATGGTGATGGAAGGGGGGATTTCCCAAATACAAGAAAATTTTGAACTTGGAAACAGTATAGGCTAGCTTAGAAAAATTTTAAGGATTAAATTTTGTAAGGGGTACATCTAACCTAGTTTCAACATCAACCAGGACCAACATTCATAAGAAAAGTCGCAACCAATAAGTAGGTGATTAGTTGATTCAAATGTTTTACCACACACGACACATGGAAATAGCGGGACTATTCCAAATCTATCCAATCTCATCCCATATTATAGGATTCAATCTTTTAGGGCCAACCAAGCAAATGCCCCAGCTTTAGGAAGGAAATCAGGACCCCATCAAAGTTTAAAGCGCCAAGGAGAGGTTTAGAGAGAGGAAGATAAGGAGTTGTATCCTTCCTGTACATTATATTTCCCTGACTTAGCTAGAGTCCAAATTATTTCATCTGGTTGGTCAGAAACAAAAAAAATACTTTTCTTCAATTCACACTTTAGAGATTTCTTCAAATGTGATTGATCTAAAAGGAAGTTAAAGTCTTTCCATTTACAACCATGAAAAGAACCCCCAAGGTCAATTACAAAATAATCTTTCACCTTGTCACCCCAGAGGGCCTTTAGAGAAAGTTCTAACTGACCCCAATTTCCAAGGAGCCTGAGCAACTAGTTGTCATTCCAAGCATCTTCCTAGAAGATTTCCTTTGCACCATTATTGATCAACCATGAAAGATGAGGGAGGAGGACAAATCTGCAAGAGATAGTGAAGTTCCAAATTTTTTGACCTAGAGGGGAGGTCCCTTTAAGTGAAAATACTTTCTCTATCTAGAGAATCTAGATATTTGTGTCTCATGATTTGAAACTATTTGGTGTTAGAATTAGAATACATTTTCTAGACCAGTTTGGTGCCGATTTTCTTATTTTGCAAGAAGAGGTCCCTTAGACCCACACCTTGAAACATTTTAGATTTGCATAATGAGTCCCATGCCACTAAAGGTAATTTTTTCTTCTGAGTGACATTTTTTCCCAAATAAAATCTCTAAATATCTTCTACAAAGACATACCCTTGTCATGAGGGAGTTTCAGGATAGACATCAAATAAGCTGGGAGAGAATGCAAAACCACTTTTCCTATGAAAGAGAGTCATCTTGACCCTCATAGTAGGATCCTATTAGATGCAAAAGAAATTAACTTGTCCCAAAAGTCATATTTTTCTTTCCTAGAGAAGAAGGGGATTCCCAAGTATTTGCATGGGAGAGAATCATAATGGAAACCCTAGAATTTTAATAATTATGTTTTTACCAAGGGATTGATATTAATGAAGAAGACCTTGTATTTAGCTGAGTTGAATGATTGACCCAAAGCTGCAATAGTTCGTAAGGATCTTCTTATTCTCTTTTGATTCATCCATGGATGCATGTCTAAATAATAGTGTGTCATCAAAAACTAATGAGTGGGGAGATTGGAAACATAAAAGGCCTAACAAAAATACCTTTCCATATCCTATTGGATATTGAATTAATTATGGATCTACTCAAACCTTCTGCCATTAAAATAAAGAGGGAAAGGGAGAGGGGGTTCCCTTGTCTTACCCCTTGAGTTGAAGAGAATTGTCCAAATGGGGAAACATTCATAATTATTGTGAAATTAGCACCTAATAAACAAGAGTAGATCCATTTACACCAGCTATTAGAAAGGATGTTTTTTTTTTCAGAATTGCCAATAGAAAATCCTATTCAACCTTGTCATAAGCTTTTTCCATGTCCAGTTTCAAGATAACATGTGTTCTATCCCTCATGATTGAATGTAATACCTCATGTGCCAAGATAGCACCTTTCAATGTGTCTTTACCTAGCACGAAGCCTCCTTACTCATCTAAGATAATGGAAGGGAGTAGTTTTGCTAAAAGAGAGGCTAATGCTTTTGAAAAAATATAAATAGTATTGTACAAGGTGATAGGCCTGAAATCCTTAAAATAAGTAGGATATGATTTTTTTTTGAATTAGTGCAATCAAAGTGGATTTAATTTCTCTTGAAACATTTCTATTTCTCCTTGATTCTTCTAGAGCCAAGATTATTTCCCTACCTACAAAATCCCAACATTTCTAGAAAAACATGGTTGTAAAGCCATTTAGACTTGGAGCCTTTTCAATAGACACTGAAAATACTATTTTGAATTCTTCCATGGTAAATTTTGGCAATAAAAATTTATTTTGTTCATCTTTGAGCCATGAAGGGATATTGTTAAGAATCACATTATCATTTAAGGACTTATAAGTCTTTCTTGGAGCAAGGAGGTTCTTGAAGAAAATGATAGCTTCATCTCTAATATCCTTATCTATATCCAAAGTGATTCCAAAAGAGGATTGGTTGGAGACAATCTAATTTTTTTTCCTTCTAAGTTTTGTAGAGGCATGGAAAAAATTAGTATTTTTATCCCCATCTTTTAACTAGGTTTCCCATAATTTTTGCCTCCACTAGCATTCTTCTCTTGTCAAGATTTCTTCTAATTTCAATTTTAGGAGTTTTTCCTTGTCATATTAAGAAGCATCCATGCCATTTTTAATTGGTAAATCATATACATTGGATAACTCATGTTCCACCCTATTTTTTTCATGAAAATATTCTTAAAATTTGACGCATTCCAAACTTTAATTTTGTATTGAATGAATTTCAATATTTTTATAGAGTTGGTACATTCTAGAACTCTCTACGAAAGGGCTATTAAGTCACCAAGTTTTAAGTAGGGATATGAATTATGAATCTCTGAACCACATTGCTTCAAATTTGAAATGACCTTTCTTTTGTGGTTTATCTTGAAAGATAGATAAAGATATAGGGAAATGATTTGATCCAACCAAGGTATGAATTGTTGAAGAGAAGTCCCAAGATACATTTAGCCAATTCTTTTATATCAAGATACAATCCAACCTCTCAACAATCTGGGGGAAGTCCTTATGTCTATTAGTGTAACATTCCAACTATTCTTGCAAGTAAATTTCCTAAGTTTGCACTTTCAAGTAAATAAACTATATTTCAAAACCATTGCAATAAATTTTTTCTTCTCTTGATAGAGAACAAATGAGCATAGATGTTATAACGATAATCAATTTTGATTTCATTTCCAATACAATAATCATCATGATACAATATCTCAATATTGTAGATAATTGCATACATAGCTCAACCAAGATTCAAAGAAAATAATACAAATGCTCAAGGAATCTTCTATATAACTTGATTTCTAGCTGAAGAGGAGAATCATCACTCAAGCACTTTTTTGCCAACCACAGACTCATATGTGGTCCCCCACATATCTATCAATGGATAGATATCCCTACCCTTCAACAAATATATTGGTGTAGAAAAATCGTAATATTAACCTTAGTGATCTTAGTGATGTGCCCTACATAAATAGAACTTGTAGATCTTACAATCTTCATTGAGCATGCATACAAGGAACACAATGAAGTGACAGTGGAGCCATAGGAAAACACACTACTTTGGCCAAAATATTCTCACTTAGTACTTTGAGTGACAGTCATCCTATTCACATTCACTACCCTAGCTCATTCAACTTTAGACCATTATGTCTATTCATAGGTAAACCTTCAATAGGTAATCTTAACCCCCAATTTAACCTATTCCTTTTTCCAAACTAGGTAGCTTCTCTATCAAATAAACATAACAATAGTATAAGTTATCCTTCCTTCATTGGATAACATTTCCTTAGGATTTAACTCATAAGCTATCCAAGTCCATATAACCATATCTTAACAAGTTATTCCAAATTCATCATTCCTAGTATATAATACTAATGATGTCAACAACCTATCCTTAATAGGGAGTAAATGCAAGCACTTATATGGAAAACACATCAATCACAATCTTCCTCTTTTATAAGCAAATAGAATTTCCTCTAGTATAAGAGAACTAGACTTTTCTCTATTATAAAAAAAATAGATTTTTCTCCAATATAAGCAATCTAATGCAATTCAACAACATGCAAAGAAGATAGTCATCTTTTATATTTGAAGAAAAAATATAATATGATAGTATCCCATGCCTATCAACGCTTAATCCAATTTACTATAGAGCTTCCTAGCTTGGCCTCCTCTTGCAATCATCTTAGATAATAATTTTCCTTCACTTAACTCACTAAATTTCTCTCACCAAAATCTCTCAACAAAGATAATAATCACTCAAATGAAAACTACAATAGAATGGTAGTGTACTATTGCATATGAAAAAGTGTAAGCAATGAGGTATGATCGATCCATATTTATACACAAGAATTAGTTCTATAAGGCTACAAATAAGGTTCAAAGCTTGTCACTTCTTAGTCATTAAAAATTGACTTAGCTTATAAGAAGAAAGGTGGAAAATTAATATGAGAATAGTAATCGATTCAACACAATGAATTAATCTAATAATTGATGCAACAGGTTTGAAATATTCAAAAATCACATGCTATAACACAACTACTAGGTTCCAAGCATAATATAATTTTACAACATTCAACTATGTTGTATCATGGCACCGAGTTTACATCTTATTCCCTATTTACAAGGCCCACAGTTTAGCATAAGAATTGGTCTTCACATAGATTTGCAACACATTAAACAGTCAACTCAATCAAAAACAAATAGTCGACACATGCTATGATTCTACTCTTTGCATTTACATCTACATTTGACTTAGTACATTGTGTTATTTTGCACTATATTTCAACTTATTAACTTACACAACAGTCTAAGGTCTCACATAATTCATTATCATTTATTCTAAAATGATATATACACCTTTACATCAACTTAAGCACTATAATATAGTGTGCCATATTTGTCATTCATTGAATAATGTATAAACTTGTATGTATTTTCCTTTATACTTTGTATAAATTGGCCTCGAATACATTTCATAATATATGTATAAATTGACCTTCATTACTTTGCATAATATATATACAAATTGGCCTTATTTACTTTCTATAAATATATAAATATATACATGTGCATATATATCAATAAATAGCCTCAATGCTATATATATATATGTATATATGTATGTAGGTATGTATGTATGTATACATATATCTATTCTAATATATATATATATATAGATATATATTTGCTTATATATTCCAAGTTAATTAAATATGCATACATTTGATATTCAATGGATAAGATCAAGTTAATATTCATATCCTATATCATTTGTATATATATATTCTAAAATATATCAATATGCATGTATGTGTATGCATACATATGTCGATGTATCCATATGTTGTTTCCATTTTCCTTTACATATGTATACATCAATATATGTATACATATGTATATATGTATATACCTTATATATATACGTTTGATAACATGATCACATATATAAACAATTACTATCTTATTGGTAAATATATATATGTATGTTGTATATATATACACACATATCATATTATCCTTTTGATATCTCCATACTCATAAGATACCCATCATAAGCGCACATAGGTACTTCTAGCTATGCAATCTCATGTACACATTCCTTCATGCATATGGATTATTGTTGACATGTGTATGCATAAATATACATTCAATCGTATATACACCTCATCTATCAAGCATAGCAATATAAAGAAGTAATTGCATTCCCCAAGCACTAAACATAAACCATGAATACTCCTAACAGGAATCAAACTCCTTTCTATTGCAAAAAAATCATGCTAAATGATAACTTACCAATTACCAAACACTATGACTTGACTTGACTATTCTACTACTGAGTGTTTTTTTATAAGCACAATTAGCTTTCGTTACTGGTTTCCTCACCAAGTTCTTCTCTTGAGTGATACTTCCCCTCCCTTCTAGAGGATTGATTTTGAACCTACATCTAACTTAACACATGTTCATGCTAGTCAGTTGTTCATGAATGCAAACATTTTCATTATCCTTTCATAGCTAGAATATCAATTCAATAACCATTCATTTCCCTATATGCATTTCATCACATTAAATGAAATAATCATTCATTCATAATTCATTAATAACAAAGTGCAAACACATATATTTCCATTCAGAATTCCAAATACATTCACACATGTAATAATTACCCTATCATAGTAATATTAAATAGGTAAACACACAATGGGGTGTGACATACTCCCCCTTTGTGAATCATTGTCCCCAATGATTTTATGTATCAAACATAAAATAAACAAGACAGACAAAATATTATTTTTCTCAAGAACTTTCAAAAGCACGTAAAACATTTGGAAACTTTTGTTGTATCTTAGCATAGTCTTCCCAAGTGGCAGAATCTTCTGCATACTGGTCCCACTGGATTTTGCATTATAGAACCTCCCTATTATGCAAGTGGAGCTTATGTGTTCTGAGCACCTTGATAGGCTTGATTGTTACCACTTCAGGGTCCTATACTTGTAAAGCATTCCAATCAATTACATGATTATCACCTAGTATATACTACTTTAGGTAAGAAACGTGAAATACATTATGCATTTGGGTTAGAGCTAGTGGCAACATAATTCAATAAGCAACAGGTTTCACTTCCTCTAGAATCTCAAAAGGACCTACATTGTAGAGAGCTAGTTTGGATGAATTTCCAAACTTGATAGAGCTCTTATGCGGTTTTAGCCTTAACAACACCTTATCACCTATTGTAAAATTCTTGGGTACTCTCTTCACATATGCATGGCTTTTATGCCTATCATTGGCTTCAACTAGCCTTTGCTTGATAACCATGTTCTTCCATTTCAGCTTACATTTCAAGCCCAAGACTCACCCTATCTTCAAGTTTATCCCAACTTATCGACATTTGACACTTTTAGCCATATAAGAAAATTCCCCTAAAGGAAAGTAGTTTTCCTGTGCTTATATTTTTGATCCATACAATACATTCTTAGTAGGTCCTCAAGTACTTGATTCACCCTTTCTATTTTTCCATCCATTTTTGGATGATAAGTGGAACTTATTTAGTTGAGTCCTCAGTGTAGAGAATAAGGTTTGAAAAAATATTGAGGTTACACATGCATCTCTATTCGAGATAATCTTCTCTAGAATTACATGTAATTTGAATACCTCTTGCACAAATTTTTGAGCTATGATATGAGCTCCATTGGTTAAATTTCCCGGTATAAAATGTGCTACCTTAGCGAGTTTATCAAAAACTACTAAAATGGAATTGTGCTTATTCCTTGACATGGGAAATCCTTGCACAAAGTCCATACTAATGATTTGCCACGTACTCTTTGGAATATCATGTGGATATAGAAAACCTAGAGGATGATGATTTTTTGCTTTCACTCTTTGACACTCTAAACATCTAGCCACAAACCTTGCAACATGTATTTTCATCCCTTTCCAAAAGTATAATGGCTTCACATCTTCCAACATCTTGGTCACTCCAAGATGTCTCAAGTATGGTGCTTCATGAACCTCTTTCCATACAAGATTTCTCAATTCTTCAAGGTCAAGCACATACATCCTTCCCTTATACCTAAGTAATCCATTAGGTTCAAAATGATATCCATCATATCTTGCATCCTATGAATTTTTTGTGAGTTCTTTGTTAACTTACAAATAGTACTCATCCCCCTTACATTTCTACAATAATTGACCTTTAAAGTCAATTTGGATTGTCACTATCGAGGCAATATGTCTTCTTTGACTTAATGCATCAACTAATCAATTTTCCTTTCCTTTGATATAACTGATATTGAATTCATAATCAGCTATCAATTCCAACCATCTTCTCTTTTGTGCATTCATATTAGGCTAAGTGAATAGATACTTCAACCCATGATGATTAATTTTCATCTCAAAGGGTTTCCCTAGCAAGTAATTTCTCCACATTTGCAATGCATGAACCACTGTTGCTAACTCTAAATCATGCGATGCATAATTTTTATCATAGGGTTTCAACTTCATTTATTCATAAGCAATTACTTTCCCTTCTTGCATTAGAACACCTCCTAATCCTTCTCCTGATGCATTTGTGATAACAGTGAAGTCACCATCAGGGTCTGGTACTTTTAAAATTGGTGCAGTAGTTAACTTCTCTTTAAGTGGATCGAATGTTGCTTGGCATTTTTCTATCCACTCAAATTTGTTCCCTTTCCTCTGCAAATAATGAATTGGAAAGGATATTCTAGAGAAATTTGCAATGAAATTCCTATAATATATTGCTAGACCTATAAAACTTCTTACTTCAAAAACATTTTTAGGTACTGGCCATTCTAACATTGCCTTGATCTTGGCTAGATCAACCAAGATACCTTTAGTCAATATCACATGTCCTAGGTACTACACTTTCTCCTAGTAAAAAGTACATTTAGAGAGTTTCCCATACAACCTACATTATCTTATTCATTGTAGAACTATCTCCAAATGCTTATAGTGATCCTCATTATTTGAGTAGATTAAGATATCATCAAGAAAAACTAAGACAAACTTAGCTAGGAAATCCCTAAATACATTGTTCATTAGATTCATAAAAGTTGTCAGTGCATTAGTTAGTCCAAATGGAAAGACTATAAACTCATAATGCACGTACCTTGTTCTAAAGGAAGTCTTAAATATTTCCTCATCCTTGATCCTTAATTGATGGTATCCATATCGTAGATCAATCTTAGAAGTTCTTTGATTTGATCAAAAAGGTTATCAATGTGTGTCAATGGATACTTGTTCTTTACCATGGCTTTGTTAAGTATTCGATAATCTATGCACAACTGCAATGAACAATCCTTCTTATTCACAAAGATTACTGGTGCTCCCCAAGGTGATACACTTGGTCATATCAGTCCCTTAGATAGAAATTCATCCAGCTATGCCTTACGCTCCATTTATCATTCAGTATGGCACTTTGGAAATAGGTTCTGATCTTGGCATTATCCCAATGGAGAAATCAAAAATCATTTTTGGTGATAATCCAAGTAATTCTTTTGGAAACACATCTAAAAAATTTCAAAGAATTGGATATCTTTCCCTATTCATCTTTGTAGTCTCCATCATTTCTCCCTCTTCCATCTCTTGGTATTCTTCTAATCCAGAGTTGACCATGCCATCTTCTAATTCTATTTCGTTATATTCTTCAAGATTTTCCATTTTTACCGCAAATATATTACAACCTTGCTTCTTAGCCCTAAGCATTTTCATTGCAAAAATTTGACATACCTTGACTTCCCTGGGTATCCCTTGCAACATTACTTGGTTACCTTAATCATCCAAACATTCTACAATTTTGGCATGATAGTCTACCTTGGCCTTATGCTTCCAAATCAAGTTCATTACTAGGATAATGTCATATGATCCTAAGGGTGCTACATATAGGTTTACCTCCATAGAAAAAAAAGGTAGCTCAATACTAGCTTCAAATAAACATTGTTCCACCATTGCTCTTGTCTAGTTTGCATATTCTATAACCCATGACTTTTCCATGTAACCAACTTTCCTAGATATTTTCTTTTCTATTCTAGGTGATTTTTTTTTTCAATAGCTCTAGTATATATAAGTATGGAAATGGGTAAGCCAAACAAAATACCTAGAGTCTCTATTGGAGTCAATTGATACTCCTCTTGATGATCATCCAAAATAGCGTGAGTCTTCTACTTGAATGTCACTTGCTGAGAAGGAAGTGGATTTCCATAAGGTTGTTACCCAGAAGGCTTGTTGGGATAATTCAATGCATAATGGTCTCCTCCACATGTGAAGCATCCCATTTCTGATCCTTTCTTCCTTGAAGGTTCACTAGGTTTACTAGCATCACTTCCAACATTGTTCACATTACCACCACCAGAATTTTCCCTTCTATGCTCCTTCCTTGATTCTTTCCCATTATTTCAGGGTCCCTTATCCCCTTCTAAAAATATTGCACCACCTCAAACCTCCTTAGAGTTGGTTTAACTTGAGCTCCCGTAAAATTCTTATAGTTCCTATTCTCTTGGAAAATGGAGAGAGCTTTGAGCTTCTGCTCCTACTTAACAACCTTCTCATACACTTGATCCATAATGGTTAGACCACAAACATCTACCTCACCCCTAATCTAACTATTAATTCCCATTATGAATTTACTTATATGGAATCTTTCATCCTTCTGATACATTGGAGCATAACGTAATAGACAGGTAAACTTTTCACAGTACTCATTGACTGATATTTCTCTCTGTCTTATATTTTGGAAATTTGTGTTTCTGGTCAAAACAAAGTTGAGGTAACCATCTTTTCTAAAATATTTCCACAAATTCATTCCATGTAAGTTTCAGAGAGCTGAGATCAATTTCCATTTCTTACATTCATCACCAATTAGAGGCTTCTCCTGCTAATTGGTAAGCTCCCCATGCTACTTTCGTAACCTCAAAATAATTTTAAATCTCAAAATATTTCTCCATCTAGACCAACCATCCCTCATCTTCATCCCCACTAGCACCATCTTTAAACTTGGGTGGGGTTATTTTCTTCATATCCCTAGAAATTTCAGTTGCCATGCACTTCCTATTAGTTCTTTTCAAGGGAGAGGGTGTTTTCTCTTTCTCATATTCATGATTTTGATCATGGTTGTGGGAATTTTCTCCCTCATCCTCATTATTTGGGATTTCTTGATCTAGCCTATCCTTTACCCATAATTGTTGCTCAAGATTTCCCAACCTTGTCAATATTTGATCGAATTTAGAATTAACACCCATTGGACCTTGTCCAACTTCATGACTTCC